>CM062828.1:14386130-14421919 GCA_031772345.1 Himalopsyche anomala | reverse complement strand
ACAACAACGAATATAAGAGCATTTCTACAGTATCTCGAACATTCCCGATATCTACCAACCCAGAGGCCACATCTGGGGCTATCAACATTCTCTGTCGAGCTCTCTTACATCCACCCGGAATTGCACCGCGCTGATCTACGCCAAAGAGAATACACCTTGCGCACCCCTATCAATTCCACGCAATCCTCTCAACTACACACAGCCAGAACTGCACTGGCCATCCAGTAGCGCACCCTAAACGATATTCTACACTCTGCACTTGATCAAACACCATCTTAGTCCGAACAGGCACAGACAACATCAGCGACCTGTCGTAGACAGCGCAGCCGATAATCCTATCACAACAAACGTAATCAGACAACAGGCATGAACACATGAACAGGCATCAATGATCAACAGAACCCTAATACTTCGCAACAGTAGTGCGCTGCATGAGTCACAATAACCTCACACTCTACATCTAATCATATTATCAGACACCAACCGTGCGCGCGCGAGGAAGTGCTGTGCGAGGCGCGCGTCTCAATATGTAACCTCATTCACAATATCGCTACCGCCCACATTGAGTTGCCAGCTATGGCCGCCAAACTTAATACCAAGACATAAGATAGATACCGAAAGCGTGTTTCGTTCTTAGCACTATCAACGTGACGAGACGATATCAGTCGAAGTCGCGAGACACAAGGTACAGCGCTGCTATATATACTAACACGCGTGCACAAATCCACGACACAATATATTGCAGCGCACAATGGGCAACTATACTCTGCGAAGCCCACTAGAGCCGGTGAGGTAATTCTAGTATGAACACCCATACCTCAGCGAGTGCCCCTCAGCAACAACACTGCATCCAGCTAGCCAGACCTCTCACACAATCAACTCCACAGGTATCCAATCGAATGAAAGAGTATGAACAACCCATCGCTGCACCGCACAAGACAACAGTCAGACCGATTAAAGCAACAGAAACTCACTAATAAACGCGACGCAGAACTTAGCATCACGATTAGCGAGCGAGAGAGCAGTCGAGCGCGTCTCTCTACAGCGATACACAGTCAATTCAGAGCTCTCATAAGCGCGACCTAAACTACTCAGTCATTCCCACTACGTAGGGTCGCAATATATCTTGCGCGCATCGACACTTAGGCAGCAAGAACTAGATCCATCACTACTAGATATATCACATCCACAATCGGATACCCATGCGCGCCGTCAGCTATTCTTCGCTACACTCCCATTAGATCGACTAACGCTAAACTACACCATCCACTCGATTCGCACTCGCGCGGCGGATGTCCGAACAACCTACTGACATTAAAGGTTCATCCCCGACGAAGACTAGCACCGCATCTGTATCACCGAGAGGGCTAGACGGCCCTCTACACAGAAGACTCATGAACAGATTCACGGCAGGCCGACCCTCGAGACACTCTACCCTGACGATACATCCGCCTAAATACACTCATGGGATGTCGCGACACATAACCAACTCTCTTCTCACACACCTTCTCGTCCCTGACTCGCTTAACCTCACGCTAGACGCCTCCTTCACTCTCCTTCTCATCTTCCTCGTACTCTTTCGCTCTACAACAAGCGAGATACAGGCGCACCACACGGTCGTCAACACACCCTCGCTTACACACTCCGAGGTTCTCTCTCTGATCATGAGACAGCACAACGACTCACACACCATGAGAACTAGAGCGTGCAGGGTTTGATAGAGACAGTCCAGAGTAGAGATCACCAATACACAAACTAAAATTAACTCACTATACGCAACATGGCAGCTCTTCTCTTATCGCGAGCGATACATGACATTTAATCGAGCGACACAACCAGCAGCGACTACTAGCAAAGATAGAATTATGTCTCATGATCTCACTAAGCGATATATCTCGAATGTTCATTTCAAGACTATCAACAACACAAACCGCTAGACACACTATCAGATGCCACACATCTGCGCGGCCTACAACAGAGGAACAGCAATACACATTGCGCTATACATCATAGCTGTGGACACATTCTGTCGCTGGCTATCTAGATATCTCAATCAAGTAACACAGAGTCATTTATTTATTAGTTCTCACACTTCTCTCTCTGAGACGCACATATAAAATGCTCCATACTGCACACCATCATCTCTAGTCAGCCACATACTAGCTAATGCTCAGACAGCGAGCGCATGTTCTAAACTACAGAAACAGGAAACATAAAACTATGATCATCCTCACTATCATCTTACAGCCGTAGCTACAAACACTCGACTCACCCGAGAATGATCTATTAACGGCAACGAATCACAGCATATCTCAGCGCGGTATAAGAAATGTAATCTCAACATCGCGATAACATCCAAGACGCGCTGTGAGCGAGCGGTCTTGTCAACACATTCCAAACTAGTAATCTTTTCACACATCGCACGCATGTGCCTAGAAAACTCTAAACACTTCAAAATACAGTCACAACATACAGCACAAGCATACGACAGGTCGCGCGATCCAGATGCTCGAAGTCACAGCACATCGAGCACGCTTATACCAGTATCAACACAATGTACGCGCGGACGTCTTCTTGATCTCATTCATAACTAATACTTGATCGTGATGAGTTTTTCTCACATCACTAGACCCGTGACTACGCGAGAATCTAGCAGACGACAGAGAGCCGCAGACTCTTACAACGAATACACAAATACAAGACTCTAAACATAGAGCCACTAATACTTATATCGATACAGATACAATCACATTCATGACTTAATCTCACTAGACACTTTGCGCGAGATGTCCATATTCATCACAATCATAATACGCAGTGTGTATTACTATCTCAAGAAGATCGAGCGCACGACGCTGACATTAGATTAGCACAAGAAGACCGCTGAACAATTACAAACTCCCCACCTGATCAGAAAAGCACGACGAACCTACCAGATTACAGAGAGAAACGCGAGAGGAGAGGGAGAGTGAGAGCGAGAGCGCGAGATGAGGCGAGTGAAAGAGTGATCGTGCGAGGAAGGGGATGGAGACGCGCATCAGCGGGCGAGAGCAGCGATGTGCGACTGTGTTAAGAGAACGACTAACCACACGATATATCTTTTACCACTAACTAAACATCGTGCCGAGTCGTCGCGATTACTATCTACACCGCCTCTGCCTTCGAGTTCGAACGGACAGTCCTACGGAGCGCAATTTCGAGGCTATAACAGAGTTTGACTAACTATATTGAGCGATTATTAACATACTACAGCACATGTCAGATCAAGATCATGTACACAGACACCAGCTCGATACAACTCGAGGATACTGATGATTTTTCACTGTATATCCAACATCTACAGTACAACAAAAGCGAGTCTGCGGCGACTAGCCACATATCGTGTAGTTATATCAGGCACTGGTACACAAGAGTTCCATCAAATATCAATTGTCCTTCTCGTCTCACTATTTATTATAACATCATAGCGAGATCTGCGTCTCATATGTAGCGATAAACTTACTGAGAGCTTAGAGCGTATTATTCTTACCAGCGTAACTACAACAATATGCAAATATACCACATCTCATCAACCTACTACAACATTATATTCTCACACAGCACTAATATTAGCCCATTGAGCCTCATCATTTACTTTCATACAATCTCCTTATACGACAGATCAAGATGGCCAGCTTGTAATACTAAGTGTAGCCACATGCCTAAATTTATGTCTATCTACACTTACTCTATTACTACATCTAATCATGCAGCGATAGAATATCTAGTCGAAACTAGACTCCATTCTACTAAATATATCTCGAGAAATCCGATATCTATCAGCTAACAGAAAATCCTCAAATCTCCTCATATCAACAAGATCACAATCATCATTCTGCTATGGACCTTACATAGGCCATCTAACCCTCGCTTCTCCGTGAGCGCGATCGTATAATACTGAGCCTTGCAACATGAGTTATCACATCACATATACTATTAGAGATACTCGAGGCGCTGGTGCATAATTAAAGTGATAATTTTTATTTCATGCATACTATCTTTCGCGGTGATTGACGGCGGAGGGAGACGAGAGGAGAGAGAGTGGGGAGGGGGCGAGTGGCCGGATATGAGAGTGCGCGGAGAGGAGACACATAGACGCGTGCGCGATAGGAGACTCAGACTACGCTACTGTGAGCTGGAATGAGACACAGAGATAGAGGACCCCACCAATTTCAGTCTGTAGTCTCGGACAGATCTCGCTATCTGGAACATCTAGGACTGGTCTCTATCACGACAGACTGACATGTGAAATGGACCACACCAAAGCGATTTGACACACAAATCTACAATACCTACCTCTCGTGCCGACGCAGCCGTGCAACACAGACTGGGATATCCAGCGGAGACTACTCGGCATACACACACGATAAAAGATCTCTTTCTTAGATGATGCTACCTCATACGTGAAGACACTACGCACGCCAGAAAGCCGTCATGACTCACTAACAATGAACACTCAAAGCAATTGAACTATGAAACACGAGCGAGAATCTATTCTCATATTAACATCAACATTAGAGGTGCGAACAGAGTAGTCATGGGTCTAGTAGACCAGTATTCCCAGCATAGCACGAGACACGATCAGAGTAGTCCACATTTAGTATAGACTCTATCTGATACAGAGGTCCTTTCCATGAATACTGAGGCATATACACGATAGGAGAGGATTAATGATTCATATCAATCTTCAGGAGAATTAGCAGAGCAGCTATTACATTATAGTATCACGAGTGATCTCATTATTTATCTATTAATGATAGTGGCGCGATAGATCTTCATAGTACATACACAGGTCACTACTTTTCTGCCTGCTACGGAGAACACGTGGACATTAGTAAGTGATCACAATCACATACACAAGTATAGAAAACATGCATTCATGTAACTAGAGTGTATAGACACACTTGGGTGTACTATAGCTACATTAGAGATTAATCTATTTATGAGAGTTCCACATATATGCAACAGAGTATTTTCATGATGAGAGGGTTTGCATGACAGACAGAGAGACGTATAATTCTAAACCTACACATATCCTACTCGAGAAGCAACGTCTTGGTGCAGAACATGCGATGGACCATCACGACTAAGCTCTTATGTAGAAGCTCACTACTCCAGAGCGGGAAACCATTATTAGCGAACCATTGTCTATAGTTGTCATGAGTAATCTGTCTAATTTGTGAGTACGAACGAGAAGCACTTCCTACACATATACTATGTGCAAAAAACAGTGTTACACAGCAGGCCTATCATTTTTCTAAGGTGATTCTAATCATGTGCTGAGCGGCTTCGTAGAGAAGTCGGAATTGAAGATGGGTGATGTAGCTCGGTACACAGAGGCCTCAGAGGTGCTTTACAGCGCGGTGACAAGCTCGTTGGTTAACATTAACTGTATCATAACTGTCATTACATACATATATCATAAGTCTAAGTGTTGTAGCAATATGAGGGGATAATACTCTCACATGGTAATCGGCGCAACGTGAACAGAGCGACTCACACCATACTCATGCGGCTTTAAGACAGAGGAGATGCGCGAGCAAAAATACCTATATTTCGGTATCGCGCACAACTTAGACACTGGATGAGATACTAACTATCTCTGATACTACACTAACCAGTCATGTCATTCGACTAGCGGAATCTATCTACTACACAGGATTCGCGTCGCAAGTAGCGAATCACAGTAGAAATCAATGTTCGAGCGACTAAGACTATGAGTCTGAGTCTCTTGCACATTACAGGCGAGATGACTCTCTAACTCTAGCGTATAGATCGCGTTGACACGTCATATTCAGAAACAAACGACTTAGACTTACACATATGGCGAGAAAAAATAAACAGATTCTCATCGAATCGTATTCTATTTCATGATATCTGACGACTTCTTCACTAGATGAGTCTCATACGACATTTCGGATTTCACAGTCAGAGATATAATCATGATACGACATAAAGACCACATCGAAACTATGTTTAAAGATCGCATTGACTTTACCAACAGATATCTTGCTCATCATTATCTCTTTACAATACTTTAGATCTACACAACAATCTCACTGAGTCTCAACACTATCATCACTCCGAGATATGTATTTCAGATATAAGCGCATAATGAAAAGAATAGACGATGAGAGCACCGTATTTCCGGATTCATTCATGGATAACTATCAACAGCGAAACTGATCTTCCTCAGGATAATCTGACATAGCCGACTTCGCGAGAACGATATATCATCATACTCATCTATCAGTCTCTTATACAGAGGAATATCTCTAGTAATATCTAACTCACTTCGCGCCTTACTCCAACATCTCGAAAGACAAGCTCTTCGCGACGAAGCACAATACGACCAGACAGCGCGCATCTCACTCTTCATTTGATCCCGCGCGCGAGACACTAACATCAAGCATGAATAATTTTCTGGATCTAATAACTCAGTCTCGACCGTAACTCACTATCAATCTACACTAAAAACCACTCCGGCAATACAGCTTACCACCTCACATAAACACATGATTAACTGGTAGGGCTGATCTGCGTACACTGACAGAGATCATTATGTAGGGACTGAGCTGTACATAGCAATGTAGCCGAGCGAGCTTATGTCACTCTATTTAAGTCATCTTCTGAGTGTGACAAATGACATCTGTACTACTCTAGGCGTAGAGGAGCTATAACGAGTGTTATCTCAGCGTTCTTTTGGCAGATGACACTGATCAACACAGACGTGATTAGGAGTCATCGAATGTCTCTAACAGATATCGTAGACCTTCACTAGACTATCGGTACACGAATGTCACTTGGCACATGTCTTTTACATATCGTTAAGTCTCACGAGCGACACCATTAAGTCGATACAGATATGGCCTTAGACTTAGACTGCGTCAGACAGACACGACCAGTCACAGATAGCTCACACATCGCGATGACATGACATGTGCGGACTCGCGAGCATACAATTCCTTACTTCTTCTTCTTTACATATGTAACTCTTACTTCATCATCTTAGACTCTCATTCTCCAGCTCGGCTCAGACTTACCAAAGTCAGACTT
Organism: Himalopsyche anomala; assembly: GCA_031772345.1. Classification (NCBI taxonomy): domain Eukaryota; kingdom Metazoa; phylum Arthropoda; class Insecta; order Trichoptera; family Rhyacophilidae; genus Himalopsyche; species Himalopsyche anomala. The sequence continues at coordinate 14,414,824 of CM062828.1, read as the reverse complement.
CTAATAATAATCTGCACAGACATGTCTTCACTCAGAGAGACATAGAGAGCATACAACCCCATTTTGACAATAATAGCCTGATCTAACAGAACACGACGTATGACATACTCATATTCCTTCTATAGACACACACAGCGACTAGGACTCTTACAACAATCTTAGAGAAATATCTTTCGACATACACTACACACACAATCATGTATTGAGAGATTCGAGGGAGTCATCACAAGAAATCAGACTACAAAGTATATCACATCTCTACATACAATTCTATAGAGCGAATGAGTTTGTGACACTCACACAATACGGCATCGACAATCGCAATGCTCATCTCGACAAACATGTTCTGGATCGGGCTTCACTCAATGGGTGTTTACATATATGCAGTCAATATATAATTGTCTCTGAGGGTGTTATCACTGTAAGATGTCGTGACAGTAGCTCTCGACATCAAGTCTACCATTACAAGTGATAGAATTGTGAATACACAACTTAACCGTGCTCAAGATACATAGACACATGTATCGGATACATATAATAAGAGTCTGACTCTTACACTCTAATCTCTCCAATGATTCCCGAGAGCATACTCTTCTAAGCTGACTATATGGACATCAATAAGACATTACTCATAGAAGCACCAGTGACAATGGACTACGACACATTGTATACGTCAATTGAGAGGTAACAAGGCTGAGAGTAGACAGAATATGAGGATCAACACAATCATATGTCTTACAGGAAAAGGTCTAGAAATATCGCTTATTTCAAGATGAAGTATCATTTTGGTTATGCCTTAAAAGTGGGTTAGACTACAAACAAATATAGAGGACACACACCTGTACACTTTCTACACATTGGCATTTGTACATATAATAGATGTTTCTACAGCAGAAATATCTCAATACACAGGTGGATTGACAGAGTCATCAACACTATCACGTAACCTACTACTTTAGAATACAAATTCGCATTAGTAGATTCTAGGTGTATAGATACACATGAATCATAAAGCGAAGTTCGCGTAATCTTTTGGGGTGCAAGATCTGCGGCACATAATACTCTGCCTAGTTAGAGCGGCATGGCAGCGGCAATAGGAGTAGAGTATTGCATCTACATTACATATCGCAGTAATGTACACACATGCAGAGTGACATACGAGAAAATTAACAAGAAATTGAGTGACAATCAACAATGAGAGTCGATCATCATGTATTAATCTATTGGAAAAATTTAAATTAGATCTCACATCACAACACAGTCAAACATACTAAACCTGGATAGGAATGAGCACATAAACAGCCAGTCTCGATGGGGACGAGTGTCAAGGAGACACAATTATAGGAACACAACACAGATATCAGAGCAAAAGTACTATATGTCACGCGCACACATGATTGAGCGAGATTGAATAATCTATAGTCTAGTAACAAGTACTGGAGAAACCACTTCAGATTCTAAGTCAGGTAGTTACATCTGAGTATCTATCATCATATTAAAACATATGAGTGGGATTGCGTCGGTAATCATCATTGCGCGTAGAGTGCAACAAAAACTCTCGAACATCTACATAATGGAGTTGGTATAGTTCACACATAAGGACGGTTTAGAAAAATATATAGTACGTACTTATGCCTTCTAGTAGTCATGTACAGTATAGTACAGAGCACTAGAATTGAGCGACTAAAAATGCATTCATATTTCAACAAGGCAACGAGCTGAGTGTCATACGACAGGAGCGGCAATTCTTCAGTCGGCCGAACTCAGGAGCATATGAGATACACACTCTTGACACACGGATATCTAAGACGTTTAAGACAACATCATAAAAAGCGAGGTCCTCGTATAAAGCGATGGAATTTATACTCTGTAGATCTAAAGATGTGGAACACAGATCTATAATCTAATATAGGGCGTCTTATGCATGTGCGGAGACGTGAGATAGAAATACTACACAGGATCATACCACAGAGTAATATTTAACATTTAAGAGTTTCCATACATGAATATCGAGAGATACAACACAAAGAACATCACTTGTTGACTAACATCTAATCACATATTTACTACAAACTTGACACACACGACATCAAATATCATAAGTGTTTCTCTAGTCAAACTAGAGGGATGTCATGCTGATCTTTCATAGTATATCCTAGGATGTTTAGAGTAATCTCTAGAGGTCAGATAGATTAGCGTTCACACAATAATAAGGAATGGGGTGGGATTAGATAATTTGAAGGAATAAGTTTTTGGTGTTTGTTGTGGGAGTGAGGATATTGGTAAATGTTAAGGGTGTGCACAAGGCTGATGCATGATGGAGAGGGTCTCTATGAATCAAACATCTATTCTAGCAGGAGTTATACCATCAGGAAACGCGAATACAAATCTCAAGAACAGCGCTTAAAAGCAGAGTTATAGAGAAGACTTATTTTCTACCTGATACAGGGGAAACAAATATCAATGAGCGAAGCGCTTATCAAAGTGCCATAGATATTCATGGCTACAGGGGTATGAGCAGATGTGCATTATTCTACTATACAAGCAGAGCATCAATAGTGTCACTATCAAGTGTAGCAAATATCATCATTTCACAGCGTCTAAGAATAGATGGGAATAGTGCATACGGAGTAATCAATATAAATAGACATGCACTATATTAGTACTAGCTAAATCACTGCTATCAAATACGTTTTTGTTTGAAATTCGTTAAAGTAAATAATATAAACTCACTGACAAAGGATGCATGAGAGTTATCTTTATATGAGCTGAGCTGAGAATAATTCAGTCACACACGTGGGAGTCGAAAAGCGAGACTTGCTATGGCTGCACGTATCGAATTCCTTGAAGAGAGCACAAAATGATGTCGGATGGACAAGATGAGGGTGGAGCAGACAACATTGGTCAAAGCTGAATACATACAATATAGGGAGAGTTTCGCTGTACAACTTCACATATTATTATTGTGCGATCTCGAGTCAGTAGGCGATCGAACAGAGAGCACACAGCAACAAAACACAAAGTGGACTCGTCGGGAGAGGCCACAGACAAACGGTGAGGGAAGGGAACGTGGAGTGAGCGTTACAGAGTCTTAGAGTGCATCTATAATTTCAGCATACAACTCGTTTCTATCATTGATAACCTATCACAGAAGCTATAATTAATACAGGAGGTGATAGAGTCTGTTTTCTGAGCGAATCATCTATCTTGTCTCCGAGATGATTCTGTCTATTCGAGATCAATGCGAGGTGGACGTGTAGGGAGAATGACATACTCAATAAACAATTATTAAACGAGTCCACGTGTTTTTAAATTCTGGAGCCAATATGTTGAATACGCTTTCGCTTATTCGAGACTAACAAATTCAGAAATATTAGAAAAAGGTTAGTGAATTTGCAGCAGCAAGAGCACCAACAAGATACACATTTGACCAATCAATATTATCTCATTTATAACTAAAAAAATCTCAATCTCAAATCGTACCACACAATATATACAAAAATATTGAGAAAATCTAAATTAATTGTATCCGTCGTCGACCGCTAAGCAACCGATAAAAATGATAAGATGAGACTGATAACTTGATCAAGGAAAAGAAATTCAAAACATCGTTTTAGAAACCTGCCTTCCAGCTATAGATTATAGTATAAATTAATTATACTCTTATCAACGTATTTCTGAAGATACTAAAACTCGGCCGAATCCAATATGAGTAGCACGTAAGCGTTTTGTACATATTAGAAATTAAATATTTGGCTGCGTTTAAAAGACCAATATACGAATAAGAACTAAAATTTTAATATAAAAGGATATGATGGCGTATCCAAATAATATTGTTTTCTTAATTTAAAACATCAGACAAACAGCTGCATTATATACAAAGTACTCACTGACAGCTTTTCATAAACTCTTATTTTCGGGAACTGCGTGAGACCTACATTGTCATATACACTCATAATATATCACTCGCCACGCTATGTTGCCGCGATCCTTCTCAATAGCAAACTCGCGATTGTAGTCATGAGATGCAAGAATACGCTAAACACTATAGCCCTGAGCCCTACTGCCTACTATATCCATATCTATACTGATGACTTGGATGTAGGGGGGGAGGGGGTTGGGTTGTGTGGGGTGAGGGGTGGGAGGGGGGTTGATTTAGGGGTGTGAGGGGGAGTGTGGGGGTTGGGGGGGGGGGTTTTAGGAGGGGGGGGTGTGTAGAGATTGGTGGGGGTGGGGTGTGTAGGGGGGGTGAGGTATTGGGGGGATTTTGTTGTTTGAAAGGGGAGGTATTGGTTTGGGGGGAAGACATTCAATAGGAAAAAATATTTGGTACTTAAATAAGTGTTTCATTTATGAAATGAAAAAAATTTAAGATAAAAATAAAAAAATTTTTATTCGACGCATTAAAAAATAACGTCTAATAAATTATTAACCGAGGTATGTAAATAGATGGTTAATTTACAGAATTTCTTACAATTTATTGTAGACGTGAAAATAAAATTGTATTTGTATAATTTTAAGTTTTATTGGGTGTGTTTAGTTTTTTTTGTAAATTTTACAAATATGGGAATATGGACGTAATTAAATATTTAGTTTTATTAGGTCATTTAAAGGTATTTGATTGTAATAATTGAGGGGTAGAAATATGGGGTGGGGCGGAGGGGGATTGTAGACGCGGAGAAACTTGTTATATTCAGCGCGGCCGGCGAGCACCATTGTGTAAGTTAAGATTAATCAGTCGTTTTAGATCAAATCAGCACCTAACTGCAAGGCTGTAGATGGGTTAAATTTTTAATGAAACAAGACTTAGTAACCCTACACCAGTTTACTACACACAAACGCGTCACATGACATGCCACACTGTGACTCATATTACACAAGGATTCCGCGCGCAAATCACCACTCGATCACGTCTTACGACTCTATACCGCATCCCCACATAATCTCGTCATGAGATCTCTCTACAGCACCTGGAGAGCAACAGGCTATCCACTGTCTAAATCAACATATAGAGCACTAGCAAAAGGATCTTTTCTCTATGCGGCAGCGCGCGCGCCAGAATACTTTCAACTGACGAGGTCTCTACAGATGCTACCCAAGATTCGAGTAGTACAGCGACAGCAAATGGAATACTTATAACTCAATAATATACATAGTCGTAACTGTCAACTTTCACTGCGAGCCCTCTTTGTATCTCAGATGAGTCATAGCTAGCTACAACCGGGTCAGGCAATCACATCGCGAGCCACACAGTCATCTAGATCAATTGTCATCTCGGCTAACTCTATTAATAGCTACCTCGCGCAAACACAATCACACTCCATATATGCACGGCCGAACACAACACAGTGTTTGCTCTCACAAATTCTCTGTGCTAGAGATTTTGGTCCATCAGTTCCAGCTATAAGATCATAGAGGAGGACAGAGCACACAATTCGCGGAGATGCACACAAAGTGATACATACTTATATGTTGTTATAATACATAGTCTAGCACTGATACCACTGACATACTATACTGCTACATATAGTTCCATGAGCGAGGACAATCTTCACTGACAACATGCAGCAATATTCTAGGAGTACGAATTTCACAATAATGTACATGATCACATCTACTGTAAGGGAGAGAATTTATGAGAGTACGAGAATAGGAGACTCACATGCCTTCTCAAGGCAAAAATGGAAACGGCCGTCAAGTACAAAATAGAATGCGATATTATATGATCCAAAGTAGCATCTCACACTTATGTCAGGAGATCAGGATTGTCAGTACTAAATTAGTACACTCTAGCGACTTCTACTAATATATCATTCGACGGTGCATTCTATGGAAAGACGAGGAGGACAACACACACAACGAACTGCGGAGACACAGATGTCTTATGGGAAAGGAGATAGTAATCATATAGTATTACTAGACATAATACGTTTCATATTAAATTCGAGTTCTGTAGGGAGAGGTGTTTGTGGTTAGGAAAGAGGATATAAGTGATTATTAAATGGTAAAGTCAGGGATGATAAGGGGGAATGACTAATAAGTTGGTTAACACAACAGAAACAAGAAGATAACACAGAACATGAACATTGACTACCCTATTCACCGAGACGAACTACAATTAGTAGCATCTCACAGTTCTAGGCTGTCATATTAACTGTGTATCACTTACAATCACAGTGACACAATTCAACACTCTTCAAGAGGATCATGTATAGGAACAACAATGTAGAGTAGATATCATCTACATTTAGGACACATTCCATTAGTTTGTAGTGAGTGTATCATCTGTTAGGCTTTAGGCGAAGTTTAAAAGTTAAGTGTGGGAGAAAAGAGGAGGTTGAAGTTATTAATGGAGTGCGGTTAAAGGGTTTGGGTTAATTTACTTTAGAGTAGCAACTTTTTTCTAAGTTATCATCTATACAGATCGGTTAGCGCAGTCTGAGAGACATTCATACAAACAGAGACACACATCTCTACAGCGGCTTATCAGCGCACAAGCCCATGATTGCAGATCCTGTAGATTAGATATTATAGTCTTAGAACAGCAACTACTAGCGACCTGTTACGAGCTAGTCTTGATGAAAATTGAGAGATGACAACCTCGATGAATATTCCATTTTCTTACATCAACCATTTTACCGTGTGGACGAATCGGCATATATATACATCTCAACGGGCACACCGTAGTCATACGACACCTGTGACGAAGATTTGATAGGGCTCGCACAACAGTTATATGCGGATCCACGGAGACTCAACCATCTCGGGGGAGTCTCTAAATCGCAGTGACCGAATATCAAATGCACAGAGAGGAAGATATATGACATAATGCATGTCGAATCATTCACATACAATGAACTCTTGCGATACACACATATCGAGCTAACTCACAGGCACATTCTTTCTCTGGTTGACATTCAGTATACAATAGGGAATTCAAGGATCATCTCATATTCTTATATTGTGGAGAGTACATGGTGGTGTTTTGCAAGCAGGGGGATAGGGGGGGTTAATTTTGTATGATCTCTCTTACTATTTCGTCATCTAAGAGGGGGTGGAGAGTCAAGCACTTGTTGTTTTGTCTATCGTGTCGGGTGTAGACACCTAGATGTAGCTCATTTAGAGTCCGTCATCTTGCTCTAAGCGAGTGACACATCTCTTACACTAGGAGTCCGCGGAGGAAATTTTGATCTAGAACCACTAGCTGAGAGGCAGTGTACTACACAGAGCAGAGAACTAGATCTCACGAGATGTCATGATAAAGCATTGAGAAATCTATGGAAGCATAGACATACGTTTTGGGATCAAGAACCTCGCTAAGTGATAGTGCGTCAGTAAATAGCGATTCATTCATAATATCTCGTGTATATGTGGAATGGCATAGTGAGAAGAAAAACAATCACTCGCGGAGCTCCAATCACGAGCGACATAAGAGGACACGCGATGGTTTCTATTTTAGAGTATGGATACTCATTTATGGACGATATGAGTTCTGTATAGACATGTCGTTATAAACGGTCTCTTCTCTATACATAAATACTGAAGAGGAGAGGAAAGGGTTGAGAGTGTCACACTCACGAGAGACACTCACTCGGGCTCTCTCATCTCTAGCTCTTGCTCTTTCGGATGAGAGATTTTCAGGCTATAGTCAAAGAGCGCCTGTTAGCCTGCTCTATAGAATGACACTACTGTAATACACAGGATTGTTGCGGATTAAGCAGAGAGACACAATTCGTAGAGACAGTTGCAGCGCAACAAACGCAGGCATGCATACAGGAGGTAACACATAATCAGGACCAGTAATTAAACAACTATTAAGTCGAAGAGGTGCAGGCGAGAGAGATCTACACATCGCGAGTCGTATCACGGTCGCTCTAGGGCACTGAGACATAGCGATAAACATACAGAAATAAGGAGGACAAGGATCTCAGACAGAGGAACATCATTCGTCAGGAGCGTGACGCGATAACACACCTATGGCTAAATTGCGAGGGAGGATACATGACGAACTCACCTGCTCATGAGCCGAGATCACGGTAACACAGCGGATGATAGACTCTCGCTATCTTATCGCAACACAAGACGCAAAACAGATAGAAAGAAAAGAGACTCGAATATATCAAGAAAACATATATCAAAGTTGAGTGTGATGAGACTGAGAGCAGACATTAGTGACACATCATGCTACAAAGGGGTGAGGATTCTCACAGAGCGGGAGACGAACAGTAGAGCGGACTGGTGGAGAGATATCTAACTATACATGTGTCTATGAGTGAGGAAAGTTTAGTATAGCAGGTCGTATATCTGGCAAAGAACATAGTAGTACTATCGGACAGACACAGCATATTTATATGAAAGGTCATATACTATAATATCTATCTACATACAAATAAATTCTCTTCAAGCTAATTATTTTTTACTAGAAGATTCGTGTATCCATTAACTTCATGTCAGCAAGGAACGTAAAACGGAAGACGATGGCAGAATGATGACATTGCGTAATGCCCGCCGTATATGTAGTTCGTGTATCAGAAAAGAATAATTTATAAATAAAAATTATAAATGGGTATTTAGTTATTCTCCGACGTAAAATTAAAAACGGTGAGCTGAAATGTTTGGGATTTTAAAAAAATAATCTTAAATTCCGGAGCTTCACTGTGTATTAAGTTTAAAATATAAGGAAATATTGTACAGGAAAATGTAAAACGTGTTAATTATAAGGCGCCATTGATTATTATTGGAGATTTCGAAGGTCGACAGTGAAGTTCATGAATGGAGCAGCCGTCTTTCACTTACGTTGCGTGAGTAAAATGCACGCTTTAAAACGAGGGAAAATGTGTGTAAACGAAGCGCATAAAAAGTTCTATCTTGTTTTAAAAGCACATTGGGTAGTTTTTGTTTTTAGTTTTAAAGCATACGAAACAATATAATCGCATGTAAAAGTGTCTGGGTGTACAGCCCGTTTTTAGATATGTGCATATATTAATTACATTGTTTTGCTATTCATCTATTAAGAATATTTCCCAAGATAAGCAAATGAATTACATTTGTAAAATCCCGTCTTCAGTATAAATAACCTTTTTAACTATTGATAAAATCGTCCTCAAATAAATTTTAAATGTATACAAAAATAAAACAATGCACTCAATAATTATCAAGCTATTGATGAAATCACAAGAATATTGAAATAAAAAAAATAATACGCAAATAGTGTGTGAGCCGCTGTAATACAAGTCACATGATAACACTGTTGCCTTATGGGTTTTTCCACATAATAAATATAATGTCAAAAAGCATAGCGTATGTATGTATTATCTGTATATGGCCTGCAAAACACAAACAAAATAATAAAATTGATCATAAAACGAAAGCGTTTTTTAAAGGAAAATGTCAAATACTAATTGAAGTTTCTTTTATTTTCCTGTCATGGAGTTTGTTACTTGAACGTGTAAAGTAGCGGGCGACTTCAAGAGTTACACATAAATCAGATTATCTCCGTGTTGCTGAATGACCACTCTCCTCAATCATGAGGAGTACGACAAAGATGATCATTTATTACCAATGGTCAACGGCACCAATTGTTATGTTATAACAGTGTTGGACGCTCTTCCTTTTTTTAGTCCATAAAATGACAAACAATAACAGATAATTGCAGTATGAAAAAGATGAACAATATAAACGACTGGATTTTTACACCAGGAAAAATTACTTCGAAAACACTATCTAACTATTTGATATTACATTCTTCGGTCACGAGACTAAAAATACGACATTGATAATTATTTAAAATACAATGTTCATTCTACAAATACCAGAGATGTGGAGTCGGGTAAACAAAAATACGACTCGAGCTTTTAATAAAAAACCGACTACGAATTTATTTTTTTAAATATTTCCGTGTAACCAACATATCTGTATAGAATTGGATCGTTCCGAGTTTTATATTGAAGATTTCACCAATCAATATGATGAATACACTAATAATTTTTCAATATTTTTCCTATGGGTTTTCCAACTCCGCATCCGGAAAACCACCAGACCCCCACAGCCCTGACAAATGCTACAACGCGATCTATTAACAAATGAGTATGCTATTATATAATATAAATTATATTATATATGGGCTCATTAGAGGTACAGTGAGTCAAGTGGTATTTTAGAAAAAAATAAGTCAGATCCGTTGTAATATTATACACGTCTTAAAGTATGGTAAAAGTAAAGAAACACCAGTTAATACAGATTGCAATAGTGTTTCGTCTTCTTAAATTAAAAATAAACAATCCACCAAAGCACCAAGTAAAGACGAGATAGTACTTAAAAGTCAAGAAAAAAGTTTTGCCGTTTTACTAGTTGGCTCACTCCATCTCTAATGGGCTCAATATATAATATAAAACAAAAATTGATAATTTTGTTATTTCAACTTTTATGTTTAATGTGTATAATTTTATCAATTTAAATTTAATACGAATTTCTACGTTTTCATCGTTTTTAAAATATATTTATCATAATGTTGTATCAATAACGGAAATAAAATATCGCACGGTACATTCAGCAAGTTAGATAATATAATATACAGATTGGGGTTAATTTTCCGCCTCGATTTGCATAATATATATTAATGTCGTTATTGTGTAGCCAAACACTTTCACCTTGGCAGTAATACTTACAAAACAAATTGGCAACCTTCGCTAAGTAAACGGTATATTTTCTATGCACACAAACCGATGACGTTGGGAAAATCCCCATAAAAATATGTAGAAGGAAACGAGCAAAGATAGCAAGCACGTAAGCAAAACGTTTTTACATGGGACCTTTGGAATGGGCAACGAACACTTGGAAAACAAGCTAACCTTTATTTGCTGAAAATATTATAAAAAATTGAATGTCAATGAAAGACATACAGGTACCCGAACAAGTGCACAATATCTGTATATATTGTATACAAAATATAGTATGATAGAAAATTTATAGCAAAGGCTGAATTATGCGGTGGGTATGTTCAGTGTTTACATCACGCGTATTTATAAAATCATTGTCATGGCCATACTATGCTGGTCGTAATCACAAAATGTGTGTAAGAGAAGGGTGAGTGGTGGTTAGTCACTTTTCGTAAAAGTCTGCCAAACGCAAGCAAGTCGGTGCATACTCCAAATGAAATATCATTGCAGAAACTCTAGTTAACCCTTCAAACCCTGATGAAGTCCAGAGTACGCCGAAAATATGCTGAGTTTTGATATACATTTATAATAGTAAAAGTTCACCGATTTCATTTAAATAACTCGATTTCTATCGTATTTTTTAAAATTATTCAATGGTATGCATACAATACGTTTTCATCTCCCTACATCTAGCATTTTCATATCCGATAATGATAACATGACGCATACAAGGCGATTATATAATATTTAAGTATTTTCCATTCCTTACCACACCCTTCGTTCAACTCTTGAGGAGAGGTTTAATGACTGGAGAATTGGGTTTTCGCTAAATCCCTTATCGAGATGATTGCCATATTGAAAGTGGACATGAAAAAAAAATATGAGGATGATTTATTTTTTAAGGTAAATGCGATATTTTTCGGTATATTATTAATTATTATGTTTTAGGACAAGGAATATTGTTCTATGTTTTTATTAGATAACATTGTTGCATTGATTATGAAGTAAGTTCTGTTAACGGTGGGTGGATACGCGAAGAGAAAGTGTCGGATCCACCATTCGCCAAATCAGCTGAAATGTCGGTTCATTGTCACCTGGGAAAATCCCTGATTGAAGAGGGAGTCATAACTTTATTGCAATAGCATCATACGAACGGAACAGTGTCAAACGGGTTTATTCTTAAAAAGCATTCAGCTTTATTTCCGTTAAGCAATTGTAATATTTTCGTTGCATATACGCGTATTAGAAGAGCAGTCAATTATAGATTGCAATATCGGACTAATAAATCAATATCGGTTTTCCGGTATTTTATATTAAATACCGACATTCTAAAAAAATAATAACAATACAGCAAATTGGGATTTCAATACCGGAAGAGTAAATCAAAATCGGTATTTCATATAAAATACATCTTAGAAAGGTTCATTAATTCTGAAACCTGTTGATATTGACAAAACTGTTGTCAAATTTTAAATATTTCAATTGATTGCGAATAATTGTATTAAATATATTTCAATAAAACAAGATTTAGGTTTATTTTCAATACCAAAATACCGGTGATTATGCATTTTCATGGTATTTCAGTATTGAATAAAGATCATGAACACCGGGATGCCGGTTTCGGTAATCCCGGTACTGCAGTCACTGCCGTTAATAGATTGATTTCCGAGGGAAAGAGTCAAATGATGTAATGGTTCGATTAGAATTATAACAATGTTGACAATACTATACCGTAAAATAAAAATACTCAAATGTTTTGATTGCGAGATTTGCTTAAATTATGATAAAATGTATTTATTTATTGATTTAAATATATGTCGGTCGGTAACCAACAGCACAACACTGCGGTTGCGCAGACAGAGAGTTTGGGTGTTGAACCCCCTCGTGCGTATTATATTATTACAAATATGACAAAACTCAAGTTGTGAAAATAGTTGTCATATGAAAACCGATGTGCCGGCCTGTATTATCAATATTAATACTAACATTAAAAACGTCCCAAATAAAAAATTCTTTTCTAACGATAAGTTGAACATCGATGTATCATCCGACGTATTACATAAGTAGGGGAATAATTTACTCCAATACAATTATTTATTGTGACAAAAGTCATTAAATGTCCGAATCATAGTTAATTTAGCACAAAATACTATGATATAAAATAATACTGATGAACTATTTTTAGAAAACATTTCAGTTCTAAGAGTGAGTTGTGACGATTACAACAATTATTCACCATTATTTTCTGACCACACATCTACAACCACTATTGTTATTATACAAAGGAAAATCGTTCATTTCTTTATTGTTATATGTCAATGGACACGGTAAAAAAGGAAAAAAACATGATCTAAAAAATATATATAAACATATTGTATAATGTATGATATATATTACGTACTTATTAACAGAACAATTGATAAAAAATAAATGAGTGTGTGCTTAGTATGATAAAACTTTAATTAAAAATAATACGCTTCGTTTTCATAAATATGGTATATTTCCACATATAATATGAATACTAGGAAGTTGTTTAGATAAGCATTGCATCCGATAATTGAGTGGCTGGGTTGAAACATGTTTTTTTAAGCATTTATGATCGCTGTATCAGTAAAACTCTAAATCAATTCAAACTAATCAATATATTTTGTTGAATTCTTAAAATATACAGATTCCAGTTGAATTTAAATTAATTAGAATTTTTATTGACAACAATAATTTCAAATGTAGTATACTGAGACTGATCAAAATAAAGACGATATATTATAATCGTTTCTAATATAATACAGTTTTAAAGAAAAACCGCAAAATTTTCCTCAATATTTAATTTTTTTTCCGCATGTAAATTAAATCACTTTGTGTTCAGCGAAGGTATCACGTTGTTTTAAATTTTCAATTCTTTAAAGACGCCGGGGAAAAACAGAAGCGAGCGTGTACTAATTTCTCGTCAAAAACAAACCCCGTAGCGATACAATTCGCGGTAAATCGCCGAAAGTCATCAAGCTTCCCGACCTCACGAAATTTCCCGCCTCAATCAAACGACAAATGGCCGACATTCTTGTGCCGTGCATCGACATTAAGTAATGGGCGTCGGTATTTTTCTGACCGCAATACAACATTGCGATGATGATGATCGTTCAGGGAAATTGCTGAGATTAAGAACAAGAGTTATCCTTGATTCTAACAATCTACGGGGTCAGGTATTTTTGAGACTTCTTCAAAAAATAATAAGCACGGCGGACCGTGTTTAAACATTCATTCGACTTATCTAATCGCCACACAATAAAAGTAGGAAGTCATTTTGCGGTCATTTTTTTTACAAATAAATTTTAAAACTCTACTAAGTAATGCGTAATGAGTAATATAAAATTCATAAACCTCATAAAATAATTAATCAAAACGACTGATTTTAATTAAATAGATCGATTTCTACAAATGTTTATGCAAATTGACAAATAATAAATATATCGTTGATTTTTAATTCAACAATTATTGCGACAAAATTATCTAATGATAACGTGAACGTAGACATGTAGCCAGAATATTATCAACATAATTTTATATTTTATTTAGCTTATTATGCGAGATTGTTTTTCTCTCTTTGTTATTAACCATTAATGACGCGATATAACGACGTCATACGTATATAGAAACATGACAAAGAAAAAGTATATTAGTCTATGACAAAGAATCTTCAAATGATTTATAATGAAAAAAGAAACGGTGACAATAAAATTTTATTTTCATACAAGCTGATTAACTATCTCTAATAGGTTGTTGCTGGATAGACTAACTACAATAACCTATACAGAAATCCGAGTAATAATCTGAATAAATATAAAATACGCCAATAAATAAATTACATTTGAATAATTTGGGAAACAAGCGACCGAATAAATACAATGTATTAAAACATTAAAAGTGCTTCCGCATGCGAACGGAATTTTATTTTCTTTACGTATAATTTACATTTATTAAAAAAAAATCTGGATTATCAATAATGTTATTGGTTTAAGAATACAAATCAGTTTTTGCATAAGGTCATTTCTAAAGGCACCTTGCGCGAATGATGGTTCCATAGTTTGGAAATACCTGGGCTACGTTGTGAAGAAACGTTATTTTTTCGATATTAACAAGCGTTCGAGAAAAGCCCACACATGCATACGTGCTTAAGTTTATTATTATAAAAAGCGGATGAAACTGGAAACAGATAATTTTATGAACGGCTTAAAAATCAAACGATTGAATTTAAATGTGATTGAATTTAAATAAAGACTAATCAAACAATATGCGTTTATTGTTTACGTGGCTATATTTGAGAGCGAACCTCCAAAATAGTTGTCTATAATAAATAACTCATTAAAAACACTATAATCTTAAAAGTGAATAGCCGAATTAAAGTTCAATTGAAAAAAGCGTAGATGTAAATGGACGCAACTTCGACAATCGGTAGATATGAGAATGCCCCATTATTAAAAAAATCTATGATACTTGGTAATGGAAAGAAATTTAATGAATCACATCATTTACTTTGAAATCACGAAAATGGCAGTGAATTTTTGATGAGTATAATAGATCAGCCAATATTACCAATGAGGTCAGAACAAGTAATTATATAAGGACGAGATTAATTAATACAGTTTAAGACACTACTTGTATTCATTGATTTAAAAGGTAAATTTTTGAATGATACACATCATTAAAATCGACGTCATTTGAAAGGGAGTTAATAACATTTGTTGTTTTGTTGTTGCATGAATGGCATAATAACAGATAAATATGATTATGCACGTCATCGATAGAATGGCGTAAGAAAATTGTAAGACTTATATATATACACATGTATTGTCATGCTCAATTGAGCAACTTAGATTTAATTTTAGGCCATGAATAAGGAAAAACGTTTCAGTCCTTTAGCGAATTAAATTGTAACGTGAAATTCAGATATTCATTCAATTAAACGCATTCTTAGGCCATTTAAAAATCCACAGGAACCCGATTTGTATTGGTAATCTAGTAGAGAGCCATCTTATAAGAAGACAATAAGAATGGTATGTTATATATAATAAACGATGCATTCATCAAAAGACATGTAAAGCAGTATACAAAAAACACTGTACTGGAGTGCAGATTGAATAACGTGACTAGTTTTCATCATATGAAAGGTAAGAGGTTTTAATGCGATTCTAATTAATGGTAAGAAAAACATTTTTTATATATTCTAGCGTTTTAGTGGTATGGTTGTATCTTGATAATATATTAAATGTATTTTAACCAATAATCGACAGTTTAAACCTATAAAGGTATATGCACATATAGCTTAGAAATATTACAATATGTTGAGAATCTGGAATCAGAGGACCGTTTTCATCCACCGCGGACATTTCAAATGAAGGCTTGTTATATAAAATTAAAAATAAATGAAAAATTTAAAATATTGGGAACAGCACAGCGGTGTGAACGTAATATCTGAATTAATTAGACAAATAACTAGCAAAATAATAATATGTTAAAACCTAATAACGATGCAAACAAGAACGTGAAAATTAAAATAAAATATCCTTTTCAGGAAGTGGGCGGCACTATTAAAGCCATGCACCCTGAAGCATTTATATCGTGGCGGTATAAAACGCTGGTCTATCATCACGGCTATTGGATTTATTTTAAGGCAATAAATCCCATGAATTAAATGACCTTGGAATGGATTGACAGCGCGATTTCTACACGGCAACTATGTACATGGAAATGCAAAGGAACTGCATTTTATCAAAGCGTGCGACGGCACAAATCGAAATCGACGGATACCAACCGGCTCATTACGGCGGCAATCGCTAATGGTTTCGGAAAAACCTATGATGGTAACGCATACTAATGAAGGAACATGTTCACTTCACTGCCGTCGGGGTACACCGTGTAAGAAATCCAACAAACCGTATGGATTAAATTGCATCACTGTCCTAACTGGTCGACAGAATAATATACTGTGTGAATATTTTATTTGCAGTGTTACATGACAGTGTTGTAACAGAAAAAAGTTTGCATGCCCGAAAACAAGCGATTTCCCACAAAATTCGACATCTATTCGGATTTGAATTTGGAATACATCAATTATATAAGATTCCAATATCATAGACAATTTATTAAGTAACTCAATGAAGATCAATTAATCACAGAAACACTTCCCTTATACTTCCATTGTATACTCGATATACGCGAGAAAATGTTTTAGTGGTAAATTATTTTAGTAATGTATTTTTAATTAATTCTCTCGAAAATAAAAGTATTATAATATTGTGAAAAACAATGAAAATTTAAAAACAAATAGAGGCATTAAAAATTATGAAAACACAAATACGTTAAAAATTATATAAACTTTCCCAGTTTTATGGAAACTTCGTCTAATAACCAATTTACATCAAACAATGGAGTAGATAGTATCGCGTATTTTATTTTATTATTATCTTTTAAAAAAAAATGTATTTCAGTATATTAATATTGACAGGAAAAAAAACCCTGCGATAAATAAACAATACTTATAGCTAGTAACAATAACAAATACCCAGAAATATAAAGATTGGTGAAAATTTTGTGAAATCGAAACGTTATCTAACTTTAAAACAGTAAGCCGATATAAAATATATCTAGTTTTAACAAAACCATCGTAAACAATTCAGAAGATCGCGAAATGGACAAATACTACAAGCAAACAGACAATAAATTAAAAATCATGAAAACCAATGAAGGTCTTTCGCTTTCATGTATGTGCAATGTATTCCTTTGTTCGGAAAGAATATTTTCATTAAAAACCAGATTCAAGAAACAAAAAAGGTTTTATTTTATCCTTATTGATGTGGTGAATAGTTTACGACTGTCCGTTATTATCTATAAAGGTACTTGAAGCTCCATAAATTTGTAAAAAAAAAAAAAAATCTATAAACACAAGACATAAAAAAATCTACTTAAAAAACAGAATAAAATTGTAATTAGTTTGGCGATCCATTGTTTTTAATGTTTCATTCAAAAAGCGAACGAATTTAAAATTATTCTAATTGTATACTCGCTATTATTATATACCTGCAAGTGGAGCGAATGTCATCAGTGATATGGAAATGAAAATCAGCTGTTTCTCAAACTGTGATTATCTGCAGTGGTCACATCGAAAGATGGAAACATATCAGAGAAGCTTGTTTCGCTCGTACACTGTTAATATATCGAACTTCCTCAGTATTTCATAAGCTTTCTGTATAATTGATGTGTATACTATGACGAGACACCTAAGTTTTTTTTAAATAAAGCTAGCATTATTTTGTCTTAAGTCATCATCAAGTGAAACTGTGCTTTGAACATGCATATAATACAAATATGTACTATGAAATTTAACTCTTCAATGTTTACATTCGTATTCCCTTCGACTACCTTGGGAGTACAGGTTTATCACCACGTTCAGTAAGACATCGATAATGCGGATACATAAAAAAAGATATTTTTTAAGAACATTGTTTTTTTTTTAAAAAAAGTTAAACACCGCAGTGGAAGCGTAATAATTAAAAATAACCGAGGACCAATGATTTATTCATAGTTTTAAAAATAAAATCGTGCATTAATAAATCGCGGCATCATTTCAACATTATGCATCTATTTTCTACATCGCTTGATAATTTCTAGACGCATGGGTCTTATTTTCATTAAAGAAAAAGTGTAATGAATATATCGCACGTGTAAACCGCAGAATAGTAATTTAATTTAAATTGAGAATATTTGAAAAAAAAAACGAAGGCAATCATTTTGAACGTTATGATGAAATAAAAAAAGTAGCATATAAGGTCGCCGGTAAGAGCCGGTAATTCCGCTAAATCATTGTTCAAAGTCTGGCTGAATACCGACACCGACCGAGCTCGCCGTTTGGTGCTTGGCCTGGTGACAGCGGAAAATCCCATCATAATTTAGCAAGGCCCACGCTCTATAGCTGGCTGCGGGCGCACAACATAGCACACGATAATGTGATTGAAAAAAGAACGAAACAAAATATTTTAAATAATAAGCAATAAAAAAAATACAACAGAACCATTCGGAGGCGCATGGGTAAGAATTTTTGTTCAAAATTTTCCGCAAAATGAGAAACCGCTCGATTGAATCACGACTGATGTGAATTTCGCATTAAACAAACAAGGCTTTAGTCACGTAGATACAAAATATGTTTAATTAAAATTGATTTAAAAAAAATATTGGTATATAATATTTAATCATTATTTTATGGTACTGATACATTACTGACGAATTGTTTATCAACCATGAAAAGGTTGCGGAAATATTGCAAAAAAAAACAGTCATAAAAGAAGGTAAATGTTACACATCACGAATGAAGTTATCTTCGATGGGCCTGTACGCAAACAACTGTTTTTTCATGTGGGGAAATACGGAGTAACTAGGTCGGTTTGCCACACCTTGCTAGATGCATCGCAAATATACTAACAAATGACAGCCGGCTGTCAAAAAAACCAAACATGCAAGTTTCATAACAGGACATGTATAAAATAAAACCACTCCGTGATGTATTAATTAACAAGACAACGGGCAATTTGGCGAGATGGTAATGAATAAAACATTCGTATAAGCAGTACGAAATCCGAGATGAATATCGCGATGAGAAAGTTCGCATGGTATGGGAAATCACACGAGATAAAAATCCGCTTGCGTGAAGAGGCACAATGAGAAAATATGCACTAGGTGCGTGAGATTATTTTAGAAATCAACGGGATTTTCCACGTGTCGTCCGAACGATGAACTTTATTATTGGCAACGTATTAACTTTCAAAAATATCGGCGAAGAACAATCGAATAGCATTGAATTAATTAATAGCAATGATAACTCACCATCGTAATTTTTCTGGTCGAGCGCGTGCGGCAGGGATCTGGCAGTAGGTACTTGTGAATTGTGGCTCTGGTTTTGTTTTGTCGGTGCGATAAGAGGGGTAGTGAGGGCGCGTAAGCAGTAGATATCTCCGCTGGAGCTTGCCAGATGCAGAGCTGTGTTTCCATCAGCATCTCGGGTGTTTACCTAAACATCGACCCATTTAAAAACATACTGGAAAGGCAGTGATTGCGTATTATATTGGCATCAATATCAAATATACGCGAACACACGAAGGTAAAACAATTGATGATTTTTTCTGCGTAAAATTTAAATAAAAAAACGTCTATTTAAATTTTGTTTAAATTATTATATATATAATAACCAGGAGCCTCAAATCGATCTTTTATACCTGCCCCAATTCCTATGTAGTATAGAAAGTTTGCTTTGATAACAGTTCTAGGATTTTTAGAAAGTTCAAGTTCGACTGAAATGGCTCGACCACGAAATATTTAGTATCAAATGTACTAACATAATCCATATCAAACAGTATCATCACTTCTCAGCATTTGCGACTGTAATTGAAAAAATTTCATGACGATTCTGAAGCATTATTTATCGTGAATACATTATGAAATAGATTCCTTCAATACGTAGTTTTCATTTCGAACGCAGGCATAAATTGAAAAAACAGGGTTTGGGCTTTGTAAGGATTTCTTATTAATAAAAACACAATATGCCTTTGTACTTTATTCCACTTTATTTAAAAGGTCAGGACCGGATTCGCTCAATGCGAGCATTGTCAACTGACAATGAGCATGTCAGTTGACAATGAGCATGTCAGTTGACAATGAATGAGCGAAACCGGTCCTGACCTTTTAAAAAAGTGGAATAAAGTACAAAGGAATATTGTGTTTTTATTAATATAATGCCTTTCCACCAAGTATTGACAGTGAACAACCTAAAAGGATCCTTTAGTTTAAAATCAGTCAATTGGTACTCAAACATAATAAATCGATATGATGTTCAGTTTCATTGTATAAACTTACTTACGTCGCAGTATATAGTGTTTTAATACTAGCCTCATGTAATAAAACAGGAACTAACAGAAAATATAATATTTACTCTCTAAAAGAGATCTGTGAATGTGAAAAATTCACGAAAAAAAAACACTATTTTATCACGATTATTATCTTTTCATGACAACGGTTGGGTTATTTTAAATATCCCAACTGTCCTGTCTTTTTAATAAGTAGATAACATTTTTATAGACATAATTTCTTTCGAGAATTGAAAATTATCACTACTCGAGTGATAAACGAAGCTTCCAAGACACAGCTTACTGTCTTTTTTAAAACATATTATGGTTCTGTTTCAATAGAATAGTGTGAGGGTATATTTATTACCTTGGCTCCGGCAATAAGGAGTCGTCTCGCGATATGAGGTTGTTCTGTGAGAACTGCGAGGTGGATGGCCGCTCGTCCAGCATCGTTGCGGACGTCCAACAACGAAGGATGGGGTCGCATGTGCAGAAGCGCTAAAATGGCATCCGTCATCCCGTGAACGATGGCTATGTGCAGCTGGCTGTGGGGGAAACAATGTAACATATTAATATCTATCATCCGTGAAACCCCAAAAACTGGTACAGCTGGCGGAAATTGTTAAATATTTATTCGTTGAAAATGTGATACGAGAGCGTTGAAATGAATTATATAAATATGATGAATACGTTCATAAAAGACTAAGTTATAATTATAATAGCACAGTCACGTATATTATTCATGAAAGATAGTACAGTATGTTTGTTAACGAGATTACAATTCATTCATAAATTAGTAATAATGAAGTACTGTGCGACATCATAGAATATACACGACTGAAATCGTGTAACGAATGAGGTACCTTCTTGAAAATATTGTTTTTGTGTTCGATAGTATGAATATAAAAACAAATGTAGATAGTTGTATCACTTGTAGCTATATGAACAATGATCGGTTTTACCCAGTTTGAACGCGAATCCATCTGCAACGCGAAAGCCGATATCGTATGCAGCAGATTGAAATTAATGTGTGAGCTTTAATTAGAATTACCAACTTAATATATGAGCTAGTTTATTAATATGAATGCGGAACACCCAGCATACCGACCTAAATAATTACGAACGATATGGTGTTTACTTGGAATACGATTTTAAATAAATATTATACAGTTTGACTACACATATGCGGAAAACCCTGAAATATATTATACGAACCCAACAAAACAATCGCGTGCCGTCATCTCACACCAACTAACCGCAGAAAATAAATTCAATAATTAGATCGCGGTAAAGGTAAAATATTCTGGCAGTGACCGGAGAGTGGAAAACACTGAGTTTAACAATGTGAAATTTTAATCTTAAAGTCGCGGTAATTGATGCAAAAACAATTTATAATAACAATAAGTGTGTGCGAGTCGCGATGCGCACCCGGCGTTGAAATCGCTAGACCAAAGGTGCACGGTTACCGCGCCAGGGATTCCCAGATTGATCCAGGGCTATCGAACGGGAAACCTGTTTGGAAAAACCCAGACACGGCACCGAATACGGCGGAGGGTAACGGCCTCGTCATCCAGAATCCGAAACGACAATGGTGCGGCCGATGTTACCGTCGATTAGCAAGGAATTTAATTTGCGGTGAAAAAATCATCTAGACAGATAGCAGGCCGGATTTTTTCACGTCGTGGGAAAGAGATCGCCGGGATCGTTAAAAAAAACCTTACATATTGATTAGAATTAACAGCTTCATTCACCGGATGGCGGAGATATGTTTCCTTTTTTTTAAACAAGTCGTTTGGAAATACCAGGTTTAATGTCTCGCAGAATCAACTTTAGTTATGATTTTTATATTTTCAAACAAAAGTGTATGCAAGTTCGTACATTATACATATGCCTTTTGTTTAAGTAATTGTATATGCAATGCATTTATTTTATAACGGTTATAATATAAACAGTACTTAACAGAGATTAAACTGTGACATTATTTAGCCACTATTGTTGATTTTAATAGCCCGATTTCGTAACAATCAAACGCAAATACAATCTTTCACTAATTTGCTATTTGGGTGAAATTTCAACCGTCTTTATAAGTCCAGGCATGTATTTTAAATAATAATGATTAGTTCAACAGGTGTTTGCATAATTATTTAAGGATAAAAGTATTGCTTCTTCTTGCCCAATATGAAAGTTATTATTCTGGCCCCTTAGGGTAATGTAATATCAAACTGTCTAATGTTGTTGAAAATACTGTTGATAAGTTGTAGAAATAAAATAAGTTTTAGGGTGGCAAATAACGACCCACGTACATGTCGACTAGCGTAGAAGATGCTTCAAATAATATCTCTAACATAATTAGAAATCGTATTAAAAAGAAATCTAATTTAAATGAAACATCTAAAGTTTAGTGTAAAGTTGTAGGTGAAAGTTTATGACTTTGCACCATGATAGGTTTTTCAAGTATGTTTCGATTAAAATATAAAAAGTTATGTTGACATCAGTTTGGCGCATTAATCTGTCAAGCAAACCGGTTTCCTCGAATAACTTGGCTATATTAATTTTGTCATGTATAAGTAGAGGTAATAAGAGTATACAAATATATTGCTTGAGATTCGTCCTCGAATGTTGTTTTTTAAGGTCAAAAACAGTATTATTATAAGTTGACAAAGCAGGTAAAATTACGCATTGAGACAGAAATGTATTGTATTTGGTTGCATCGCATGCCTCAGTTGACACACACAAAAAACTTGAATCAATCAATACGGCATTTTAAAGATATTTGATTAAGGACAAACATAATTCAATATACCCAAATGACACAGCTAATACTGTAAAAATATTTAAAATATAATTATTATACAGGTACAACATAAGTTCGAATAGCGACAAAAGGGCCGATAAGTTACACATACTATATTAAAAGTAATGTGGGCTTGTGTGAGTATGTGAGCGAGGCTTGTTCACGTGTAAATTCAAATCTGTTTATTAACAAGGAAATATAAAATTTACCTAGTATAGTTATTGTATAGACCACGGGTTCCCAACCTGGGGGGTCGCGAAGGGTTTTCTGGGGGGTCACCAACTTTTTTCGATTTTGGATTTGAACAACAAAAGGAGTTTCGGAGACAATCTGGGGAAAAAGTATAGCAAATCGAGGATTTCAAATTCCTCGGGGGTCCCCTAGTCACATGGCTTCTATAAAAAGGGGTTGCCACCCGAAAAAGGTTGGGAACCTATGGTATAGACAAAAAAGTAACCGGTATAGTTTTATTCAGAGGTGGGTTTGGAGGAGACTTGCAAGGGCTCGTGCGAGCCCGTTATTAAATTAAAAACAATATTCTCAGATCTGTATTATATTTTCATTAAAAAATTCAGTCGTGTACATTTGGTATTTCTGACATATATTATCTACGAAGGCTTAAGTTAAACGTTTAAAACAATGTGACAATCTTGGAATTTAGTGTGGGTAAATAATTTTTTCGGTCATTATATTAATTGAATGACCATACATTGCGTCTTGTAACATACTATACGTATATAGAAAATATATAATATATATATAAACATTCGATAGCTTCATTATTGAAGCTATCGAATGCGTTTAATTGTATAAAAGTGATACAAATATTCACACCACGAATAGCTATAAGCGAACCCCTTTTTAACGTATTGGTAGCCCACACCTGGTTCTATAGCCACTGTGACTACCGATTCACGAATTTCTTTAACATAACATTAAGTATACATATATGTTATACTGTTATAATGAAAAAATAAGAGCCACGTATGATTGTAGTCAAGGAGATATTATTTGGCAGGGGACGCATTTTTTAAGCATCGAAGATATACATTTGCATAATAATTATTATGTACATAATAGGGAAAACTTGTCGATGCGTAGTGATTGTTGACGATACATTTTTAAGCAGGCTGGCATATTTCCGGTATTTTTTTGTTTGATGTTTCGTTTTTTAATAATGTTTTGCACAAATATTTTCTTTTAAAGCATGGGAACAGGTACCTATACTTCTTCAATTCCTGAATTTATCATTAACACTGTAAGTTCAATCAGGAGATGTAAACCAGGCAGCAGCGCACAGTTATGTAAATACAACTTCCTTCGAATTATAATGTCAAAATACATTATTCCGGTGAATAAAATTAAATACAGAATACAATTAAATAGCTAATTATATAAATAATGAGGAGTAATTAAATAATGCAAATCGATTCACGTGGAAGAAAAGTATGGCTGTGTGCTATTTCAATAATTATAAAATAAAATTTATCAAGAAATTCTTTAGAAAACATAATAAAGGAATGTGTGATTGACATCGATTTGTTTATTGAAACATAACTACGTTTTTAATATATCGCTCGGCAAACAATATACAATAATCCATATAAAGGGAAATGCTATATTGCTGTTTGGCGACCGACATCTACTTCACTACTATATAAAAATTTTGTTTTCGATAATTGGCGCTGCGTTCACCAAAGGGCTTTCAAAAAAAAATATTAACTAACAAATTTAATTATGATCAATAACATGCTGTTGGCGACTCTTTTATAATGGAAATATTCAATAACAGACATATTCAAAAGCAAACAATCTACCTTTGATTGAATCAAAAAGAAAACATTGCTAATAATTTTTATCAGCTGCTTTTGGCGTTGTAACAAAACTAAAATAAGCATAATTTAGAGAATAAAAAATATATATTATATAGATACTAACTTCCATACATTTAATCTCTCAGGAACTATTTTAACCATGTTGATTCTATGAATTTTATTTATAACTGCTAAGTTTAGTGATTTAATCAGTAATCAATTGTAATTTAGTAGGACACAATGACTCGATAAATGCATTCGAAATAATGAATAATTAAATAGCAATTCAATCAAATAGGATTTAAGTAATAACATAATATTTATATTGAAGTGTATATATAATAAGTATGAACCTACTCATGAATGTTTATGTTGGAAATAGTAATCGCGAATACAACCCAACATCATGAAATAATTGAGAGTAAGAATGGTTTTTTTTCTTCTTAGCTGACAAAATAATAATTTATTATCGATAAACAGAAGTAACAATATATTATTTACACATTATATAAATACCAAATCCCATAATAATTGAGTTTCAATAACAATGTATGTCCGATAAATGGTATATACTGCCCTTCCAAGTAAGAAAATAAGATTGTAGCAACACGCATTAATGTTGGGTTTTTCAAGTTTTTGCTTTGAATACTTGAAAAATGGGGAAAATGACCCCTACATATAGGTACCTGATCAGTGGCGGCCGGTCAATGTGACATTGGATCAATGCTCCCCTTCTATATGCAGGGGCGGTTATATTTCATGATAAAATATTCAAACATAACATTTCTACCATTCACTCATTTTAAATACTTAATGTTTTTTTTACCATGTCCGCTCCCAATGTGGAGCATATGGACTCCTTATGGAGTTTATCTCAACAGAAGTATTTCTACGAGAACTGATTGTTACTCAGTTGCTCAACCTCTATTTTTCCGAAGAGAGTAAGAATAGAAGGACAGGGCTAGGACAGGACTAGTGGTTTAGCTAATCGCTCTCGATACGCCCCGTTCATAGGATTAGGATGGGTGAGAGGGGAGAATTCAAGACATCACACACACCCATGCCTTCGGATTCATAAATCGATTGAAAAATCAAATTATAAAACTGTCCGTACTGGGATTCGAACCCGTGACCTCCGAAGCCGAAGCCAACGACGTTGACCACTCGACCACACAGACGACAATGTTTTATTGTCTATAATAAATATTTTAGAACATTTTTTTTATTTTAGACAATAAATACATGAAGAATTTAAAATGATTAAATGGTATAAATGTTATGTTTGAATATTATTTCATGAAATATAACCGCCCCTGCATATACAAGGGGTTCATTGATCCAATACCACACTGACCGGCCGCCACTGCACCTGATAGTAGATTTAAACGTATTATGTTACAACACAAAATAATGAATCTCAAAGACATGCTTGCTATTTTTTACACATTGTTTTATAATTCCATAATATATTTTTAAAAAACCTGTCTTCTTCCTTCGAATGGCAGTATGTGTATTTTCAAAATATTTTTGTCCATGTCCACTCCGAATGTGGAACATATGTACCCCTAATGGAGTTATCTCAACAGAAGAGTTTCTAAAAGAACTAATCGTTATTTTTTTTATTGGTTCGGATAAGATCAATTGACTTTGATAACATTGTTATTCCACTTGTTGAATTTAACAAGGTATATGTTTGTTATTAAGTTGCTCAACTTCTAGTTCAAAGAGAATATGGATTGAAGGATAGGACTAGACCAGAACTAGTGATTAGCTTATCGCTTTCGCTACGCCCGTTTTTAGGATAAGATAGGCGGGAAGGAATTTAAGACATCACATCCATCTATCCATGCCATGAAATCTGTTTGAACTGGGATTCGAACCCGTGACCTTCTTAAACGAAAACAACGCCGTTGGCCACTCAGCCACGCAGCCGGCAACATAAACATTCAAATATAATATCGAAATAACCTATTACTAAACAATATTTAAATGCTTACAATATTAGCATTTTAGGCCGGGTTTGTTTATTATATTGTAGAAATACGAACTAAACGAATTAAAATAAGCTTTTATTTTTTACATGTAACAATTTGTGCACAATTTAATGCAAGTTATCTATGAACTACTATCGTTTTCAATTAATGTAAACATCTAAATTTTTTCGCCTCTTCGTTGTAATGCGCGGTTTTATCCGCGGTCGCAAGGCCATTCAAAATAAACGTCTGGTAGGAAGGTTTCAGAGTGAACGGAATGTAATGTTTACGCATAGGTTAATTAGACATCAGAATACATGATCAGTGAATTAGGAATAGGAAATTCGTTATGCAATTATAACGCGAACAAAATGATAAGATTGTTTTGTTAATCCCAAGTGTCAAGTGTCACCTACTAAGTACTTATCAACAAACAGATAAATACACTGCACCAAGGATGTGGAACGCGAATTTTTGACTACATAGTAATTGTTGTTACTTTTAATACTTATTTATTATGTCACGTGTAATCGATTGAATACTGTAATTAATTGACAAGTAACTTACGTATCACCGTTGTCGTCTTGTTGGAAGTACAGTTCCCATGGTTCAGGTTTTAGAGGAATATTTGAAACCATAGGTGAAGTGGATTTTTGGATATCTGTCTTTCCCGAGCTAAGATTATTCCGAGGTTCGTTCTGTAGATTAAGGTCAGAAAAAGATTCGCTGAAACATATATCGAAGCCGCTGTCAATTTTACCCATGTCATTCTCATAGTCAGCGATGTCTTCGTCGTTATTGTCTTCAATGATACCGGATTCCGTATCGACCTTGATCTCTTCGCTCGAAAACTGTTCACAGCTTAGATTTTCACCAGATATTAATCCAGAATCCACAAAGCAATCTTCTTCAACGCGATTCTTTTCGTCATCGAGAGAAGTCTTTTTCGGTGGATTCGTTGAAGTGTGTGAACTCCTATTTGACCTGTCACTCATTTTATTATACTTTTATTGACTTTGGAAACAAATACACACGATTGTGGTAGACAAACGCGAAATTTAAAACTTGCACAAACGAAATAATGACATTCAATGCAATACAGCTAATTTTGGAAAATGGAGAACTTTGTACGATAAGAGAGTCAGAATTTGTTTTTGAACACTACTGATAATAGGGCAACATATTCTGATAATATTATTATATTACACTTTTGACGTTTAAATATTAGCAGCTGTTTTCGGAAAACTTTCGTTCGATGCTCGGCGCGATATACACTATCCAATGTTCGTTTTACAATTGATTGTGATTGTGTTGCAAAAGCGAACGAACACACGCACCAAAATAAATTTACTCACAGTAGGGTGTACATATTTGAAAATTAATATGGCTTTCTTCAGAATGATGGATTTTCCCAGATTTTTTACGAATACCAACATTAAATTTAAATAAAACAAGAAACTATTTCGTCAGTATCTAATTTGATTAATGGTCAGTAAATAATAAAGAAATGATCAGTTATAAAAATAAAACGATCAGTTAAAAATAATAAATGATTAGTAAAAAAA
>CM062828.1:14345526-14386030 GCA_031772345.1 Himalopsyche anomala | reverse complement strand
CTTGATCAAGGAAAAGAAATTCAAAACATCGTTTTAGAAACCTGCCTTCCAGCTATAGATTATAGTATAAATTATTATACTCTTATCAACGTATTTCTGAAGATACTAAAACTCGGCCGAATCCTATATGAGTAGCACGTAAGCGTTTTGTACATATTAGAAATTAAATATTTGGCTGCGTTTAAAAGAAAATATACGAATAAGAACTAAATTTTAATATAAAAGGATATGATGGCGTATCCAATATATTGTTTTCTTAATTTAAAACATCAGACAAACAGCTGCATTATACAAAGTACTCACTGACAGCTTTTCATAAACTATTTTCGGGAAAGCGTGTGCCTTTGTTATTTTAATATATCAGCTGGAGTAGTGCAAAGCTCAAAAGTCCATTATTAAAGGAAAGCATGACGCAAGCCTTCTATTGTGAGATTTAACAGAAATCCTACAAAAACCATATACATAATTGATTTTGTATACAATCTCAAAGTTAATACATCAATTACAATACACTATTTTTTCGAACGTCATAATTATAGAATATTGTTCGATCGTCTAAAAAAAAAATTGTTTAAAGTTTTGTGTAAAGGCGTTTTTATGTCGTAAATTAATTACGAAGTTTTGCTGTTATATCGTTATATGTAAAAAAGCTGTAGGATGGTATTTATTCTACGGCAATTTTTCTTAGGCTGAAAGATTTGCAATGTATACTCAGCCTTTCAATAGGTTGAGCAGAATGCTTGATAAGTACTTCGAATAACTAACTATATTCAATATGCCGTAAGATGTCTAGTGACATAATATAATATGAAAACTGGTTATTTTGGATAAATGTACACATTCAACAAAATAGATACGCACCATTTCATAATAAATGTTATGTTACATATTTTAAGTATATTCGTTTAATTTGACCAACATTTAAATGTATTGTCGTCTTCTGGTAAAAAAACGAAAGTCGGACATATGTGGAAAATACAAGTTTTGACTAAAGCTATGTTATATTCGTCTGTTTAAAAAAGAATGCAATAATTGAACAACTCCATTATTAGAAATTTGAAATAAGTATGTCATTATATGGTTATTTGTATTCTAAATTAAATGTAATATTTTGTGTTAATTTACGCATGTTTTGTCAGACGATATTTTGACAATTTTTGTTTTATATTATATTCCGTAAATTCAAAAAAAAATATTCACTTACCAATACCATTTGAATCCTTAATATTATATTTAAAAACTAACCATTTGTGTTATTGATAAAAGTTTCTCATGTTTATTTAAACCAGTGCTCCGCAATCTTTTCTCTCCCACGGCACACCAAAATTTTCTCCAGATTTCCGCAGCCCATTTTAAATATGTATATACATAAGGGTATATGCAAAAATAACATTAGCCATCGTTCTCAATGGTGTAATAGATATTGCCACTTCAGTAGTACAACTAGGCAATTTTGATTTGATCATTGTTTGAACAAATTATTTGATCTTTTCTTCAATGAAGTAATGCGCTGCGGTACACTTAGCATCGCCCCACGGCACAGCGGTTACGGAACACTGATTTAAACCACTAGTTAGTGTCAATCGAAAATTTAAACATGTACATATTGAAGAAAACTTCAATCCGAAGTGCGTCGTAAATACTTATTCATAATATCTAGTTATTATGCAGTAAAAAAAAACTAGCTAACATTTGCATAAAATGATTCAATTTGTGTTTCATTAGTGATGTTTAGCGTTAACATATTAGAATTGAAAATGAGTGTCGCGATTGGCTTGCACATCAATTGCTCGGAATTCGCTATAGTAACCGCACTTGGCTACTGTACACGCATTGCGGTCGGAGTTGCAGAAAAAGCAACAGTAATTATTTGACCATAAATTAATCAAATTGACGGAGTCCTCGTAACACGTGTGCGAATATATACATCATAATAAAGTAACATAACACACGAAAGACTAATGCATTATTCATTATTGAAAATAATGAAATTCGCACACATGTACACAATTGAAAGATGAGATTAAAGATCGTAGTAAAATAATACCGTGATAAAGACAGATTTTACTTGATATATTTTCTACTAGCTGCTGTATTCGATATCTATATTAATAGATAATTCAAATATATTTTCAGACACAATT
The DNA here is from genome assembly GCA_031772345.1 of Himalopsyche anomala. Lineage (NCBI taxonomy): Eukaryota > Metazoa > Arthropoda > Insecta > Trichoptera > Rhyacophilidae > Himalopsyche > Himalopsyche anomala. Next base: position 14,383,886 of record CM062828.1, on the reverse strand, counting down.
TTACAATAATTGATTTATTCAAACCAAATAATTCAAGCTCAATTATTTTTTACTAGAAGATTCGTGTATCCATTAACTTCATGTCAGCAAGGAACGTAAAACGGAAGACGATGGCAGAATGATGACATTGCGTAATGCCCGCCGTATATGTAGTTCGTGTATCAGAAAAGAATAATTTATAAATAAAAATTATAAATGGGTATTTAGTTATTCTCCGACGTAAAATTAAAAACGGTGAGCTGAAATGTTTGGGATTTTAAAAAAATAATCTTAAATTCCGGAGCTTCACTGTGTATTAAGTTTAAAATATAAGGAAATATTGTACAGGAAAATGTAAAACGTGTTAATTATAAGGCGCCATTGATTATTATTGGAGATTTCGAAGGTCGACAGTGAAGTTCATGAATGGAGCAGCCGTCTTTCACTTACGTTGCGTGAGTAAAATGCACGCTTTAAAACGAGGGAAAATGTGTGTAAACGAAGCGCATAAAAAGTTCTATCTTGTTTTAAAAGCACATTGGGTAGTTTTTGTTTTTAGTTTTAAAGCATACGAAACAATATAATCGCATGTAAAAGTGTCTGGGTGTACAGCCCGTTTTTAGATATGTGCATATATTAATTACATTGTTTTGCTATTCATCTATTAAGAATATTTCCCAAGATAAGCAAATGAATTACATTTGTAAAATCCCGTCTTCAGTATAAATAACCTTTTTAACTATTGATAAAATCGTCCTCAAATAAATTTTAAATGTATACAAAAATAAAACAATGCACTCAATAATTATCAAGCTATTGATGAAATCACAAGAATATTGAAATAAAAAAAATAATACGCAAATAGTGTGTGAGCCGCTGTAATACAAGTCACATGATAACACTGTTGCCTTATGGGTTTTTCCACATAATAAATATAATGTCAAAAAGCATAGCGTATGTATGTATTATCTGTATATGGCCTGCAAAACACAAACAAAATAATAAAATTGATCATAAAACGAAAGCGTTTTTTAAAGGAAAATGTCAAATACTAATTGAAGTTTCTTTTATTTTCCTGTCATGGAGTTTGTTACTTGAACGTGTAAAGTAGCGGGCGACTTCAAGAGTTACACATAAATCAGATTATCTCCGTGTTGCTGAATGACCACTCTCCTCAATCATGAGGAGTACGACAAAGATGATCATTTATTACCAATGGTCAACGGCACCAATTGTTATGTTATAACAGTGTTGGACGCTCTTCCTTTTTTTAGTCCATAAAATGACAAACAATAACAGATAATTGCAGTATGAAAAAGATGAACAATATAAACGACTGGATTTTTACACCAGGAAAAATTACTTCGAAAACACTATCTAACTATTTGATATTACATTCTTCGGTCACGAGACTAAAAATACGACATTGATAATTATTTAAAATACAATGTTCATTCTACAAATACCAGAGATGTGGAGTCGGGTAAACAAAAATACGACTCGAGCTTTTAATAAAAAACCGACTACGAATTTATTTTTTTAAATATTTCCGTGTAACCAACATATCTGTATAGAATTGGATCGTTCCGAGTTTTATATTGAAGATTTCACCAATCAATATGATGAATACACTAATAATTTTTCAATATTTTTTCCTATGGGTTTTCCAACTCCGCATCCGGAAAACCACCAGACCCCCACAGCCCTGACAAATGCTACAACGCGATCTATTAACAAATGAGTATGCTATTATATAATATAAATTATATTATATATGGGCTCATTAGAGGTACAGTGAGTCAAGTGGTATTTTAGAAAAAAATAAGTCAGATCCGTTGTAATATTATACACGTCTTAAAGTATGGTAAAAGTAAAGAAACACCAGTTAATACAGATTGCAATAGTGTTTCGTCTTCTTAAATTAAAAATAAACAATCCACCAAAGCACCAAGTAAAGACGAGATAGTACTTAAAAGTCAAGAAAAAAGTTTTGCCGTTTTACTAGTTGGCTCACTCCATCTCTAATGGGCTCAATATATAATATAAAACAAAAATTGATAATTTTGTTATTTCAACTTTTATGTTTAATGTGTATAATTTTATCAATTTAAATTTAATACGAATTTCTACGTTTTCATCGTTTTTAAAATATATTTATCATAATGTTGTATCAATAACGGAAATAAAATATCGCACGGTACATTCAGCAAGTTAGATAATATAATATACAGATTGGGGTTAATTTTCCGCCTCGATTTGCATAATATATATTAATGTCGTTATTGTGTAGCCAAACACTTTCACCTTGGCAGTAATACTTACAAAACAAATTGGCAACCTTCGCTAAGTAAACGGTATATTTTCTATGCACACAAACCGATGACGTTGGGAAAATCCCCATAAAAATATGTAGAAGGAAACGAGCAAAGATAGCAAGCACGTAAGCAAAACGTTTTTACATGGGACCTTTGGAATGGGCAACGAACACTTGGAAAACAAGCTAACCTTTATTTGCTGAAAATATTATAAAAAATTGAATGTCAATGAAAGACATACAGGTACCCGAACAAGTGCACAATATCTGTATATATTGTATACAAAATATAGTATGATAGAAAATTTATAGCAAAGGCTGAATTATGCGGTGGGTATGTTCAGTGTTTACATCACGCGTATTTATAAAATCATTGTCATGGCCATACTATGCTGGTCGTAATCACAAAATGTGTGTAAGAGAAGGGTGAGTGGTGGTTAGTCACTTTTCGTAAAAGTCTGCCAAACGCAAGCAAGTCGGTGCATACTCCAAATGAAATATCATTGCAGAAACTCTAGTTAACCCTTCAAACCCTGATGAAGTCCAGAGTACGCCGAAAATATGCTGAGTTTTGATATACATTTATAATAGTAAAAGTTCACCGATTTCATTTAAATAACTCGATTTCTATCGTATTTTTTAAAATTATTCAATGGTATGCATACAATACGTTTTCATCTCCCTACATCTAGCATTTTCATATCCGATAATGATAACATGACGCATACAAGGCGATTATATAATATTTAAGTATTTTCCATTCCTTACCACACCCTTCGTTCAACTCTTGAGGAGAGGTTTAATGACTGGAGAATTGGGTTTTCGCTAAATCCCTTATCGAGATGATTGCCATATTGAAAGTGGACATGAAAAAAAAATATGAGGATGATTTATTTTTTAAGGTAAATGCGATATTTTTCGGTATATTATTAATTATTATGTTTTAGGACAAGGAATATTGTTCTATGTTTTTATTAGATAACATTGTTGCATTGATTATGAAGTAAGTTCTGTTAACGGTGGGTGGATACGCGAAGAGAAAGTGTCGGATCCACCATTCGCCAAATCAGCTGAAATGTCGGTTCATTGTCACCTGGGAAAATCCCTGATTGAAGAGGGAGTCATAACTTTATTGCAATAGCATCATACGAACGGAACAGTGTCAAACGGGTTTATTCTTAAAAAGCATTCAGCTTTATTTCCGTTAAGCAATTGTAATATTTTCGTTGCATATACGCGTATTAGAAGAGCAGTCAATTATAGATTGCAATATCGGACTAATAAATCAATATCGGTTTTCCGGTATTTTATATTAAATACCGACATTCTAAAAAAATAATAACAATACAGCAAATTGGGATTTCAATACCGGAAGAGTAAATCAAAATCGGTATTTCATATAAAATACATCTATCAGAAAGGTTCATTAATTCTGAAACCTGTTGATATTGACAAAACTGTTGTCAAATTTTAAATATTTCAATTGATTGCGAATAATTGTATTAAATATATTTCAATAAAACAAGATTTAGGTTTATTTTCAATACCAAAATACCGGTGATTATGCATTTTCATGGTATTTCAGTATTGAATAAAGATCATGAACACCGGGATGCCGGTTTCGGTAATCCCGGTACTGCAGTCACTGCCGTTAATAGATTGATTTCCGAGGGAAAGAGTCAAATGATGTAATGGTTCGATTAGAATTATAACAATGTTGACAATAATATAACGTAAAATAAAAATACTCAAATGTTTTGATTGCGAGATTTGCTTAAATTATGATAAAATGTATTTATTATTGATTTAAATATATGTCGGTCGGTAACCAACAGCACAACACTGCGGTTGCGCAGACAGAGAGTTTGGGTGTTGAACCCCCTCGTGCGTATTATATTATTACAAATATGACAAAACTCAAGTTGTGAAAATAGTTGTCATATGAAAACCGATGTGCCGGCCTGTATTATCAATAATTAATACTAACATTAAAAACGTCCCAAATAAAAAATTCTTTTCTAACGATAAGTTGAACATCGATGTATCATCCGACGTATTACATAAGTAGGGGAATAATTTACTCCAATACAATTATTTATTGTGACACAAGTCATTAAATGTCCGAATCATAGTTAATTTAGCACAAAATACTATGATATAAAATAATACTGATGAACTATTTTTAGAAAACATTTCAGTTCTAAGAGTGAGTTGTGACGATTACAACAATTATTCACCATTATTTTCTGACCACACATCTACAACCACTATTGTTATTATACAAAGGAAAATCGTTCATTTCTTTATTGTTATATGTCAATGGACACGGTAAAAAAGGAAAAAAACATGATCTAAAAAATATATATAAACATATTGTATAATGTATGATATATATTACGTACTTATTAACAGAACAATTGATAAAAAATAAATGAGTGTGTGCTTAGTATGATAAAACTTTAATTAAAAATAATACGCTTCGTTTTCATAAATATGGTATATTTCCACATATAATATGAATACTAGGAAGTTGTTTAGATAAGCATTGCATCCGATAATTGAGTGGCTGGGTTGAAACATGTTTTTTTAAGCATTTATGATCGCTGTATCAGTAAAACTCTAAATCAATTCAAACTAATCAATATATTTTGTTGAATTCTTAAAATATACAGATTCCAGTTGAATTTAAATTAATTAGAATTTTTATTGACAACAATAATTTCAAATGTAGTATACTGAGACTGATCAAAATAAAGACGATATATTATAATCGTTTCTAATATAATACAGTTTTAAAGAAAAACCGCAAAATTTTCCTCAATATTTAATTTTTTTTCCGCATGTAAATTAAATCACTTTGTGTTCAGCGAAAGTGTATCACGTTGTTTTAAATTTTCAATTCTTTAAAGACGCCGGGGAAAAACAGAAGCGAGCGTGTACTAATTTCTCGTCAAAAACAAACCCCGTAGCGATACAATTCGCGGTAAATCGCCGAAAGTCATCAAGCTTCCCGACCTCACGAAATTTCCCGCCTCAATCAAACGACAAATGGCCGACATTCTTGTGCCGTGCATCGACATTAAGTAATGGGCGTCGGTATTTTTCTGACCGCAATACAACATTGCGATGATGATGATCGTTCAGGGAAATTGCTGAGATTAAGAACAAGAGTTATCCTTGATTCTAACAATCTACGGGGTCAGGTATTTTTGAGACTTCTTCAAAAAATAATAAGCACGGCGGACCGTGTTTAAACATTCATTCGACTTATCTAATCGCCACACAATAAAAGTAGGAAGTCATTTTGCGGTCATTTTTTTTACAAATAAATTTTAAAACTCTACTAAGTAATGCGTAATGAGTAATATAAAATTCATAAACCTCATAAAATAATTAATCAAAACGACTGATTTTAATTAAATAGATCGATTTCTACAAATGTTTATGCAAATTGACAAATAATAAATATATCGCTGATTTTTAATTCAACAATTTTGCGACAAAATTATCTAATGATAACGTGAACGTAGACATGTAGCCAGAATATTATCAACATAATTTTATATTTTATTTAGCTTATTATGCGAGATTGTTTTTCTCTCTTTGTTATTAACCATTAATGACGCGATATAACGACGTCATACGTATATAGAAAACATGACAAAGAATCTTCAAATGATTTATAATGAAAAAAGAAACGGTGACAATAAAATTTTATTTTCATACAAGCTGATTAACTATCTCTAATAGGTTGTTGCTGGATAGACTAACTACAATAACCTATACAGAAATCCGAGTAATAATCTGAATAAATATAAAATACGTCAATAAATAAATTACATTTGAATAATTTGGGAAACAAGCGACCGAATAAATACAATGTATTAAAACATTAAAAGTGCTTCCGCATGCGAACGGAATTTTATTTTCTTTACGTTTAATTTACATTTATTAAAAAAAAATCTGGATTATCAATAATGTTATTGGTTTAAGAATACAAATCAGTTTTTGCATAAGGTCATTTCTAAAGGCACCTTGCGCGAATGATGGTTCCATAGTTTGGAAATACCTGGGCCACGTTGTGAAGAAACGTTATTTTTTCGATATTAACAAGCGTTCGAGAAAAGCCCACACATGCATACGTGCTTAAGTTTATTATTATAAAAAGCGGATGAAACTGGAAACAGATAATTTTATGAACGGCTTAAAAATCAAACGATTGAATTTAAATGTGATTGAATTTAAATAAAGACTAATCAAACAATATGCGTTTATTGTTTACGTGGCTATATTTGAGAGCGAACCTCCAAAATAGTTGTCTATAATAAATAACTCATTAAAAACACTATAATCTTAAAAGTGAATAGCCGAATTAAAGTTCAATTGAAAAAAGCGTAGATGTAAATGGACGCAACTTCGACAATCGGTAGATATGAGAATGCCCCATTATTAAAAAAATCTATGATACTTGGTAATGGAAAGAAATTTAATGAATCACATCATTTACTTTGAAATCACGAAAATGGCAGTGAATTTTTGATGAGTATAATAGATCAGCCAATATTACCAATGAGGTCAGAACAAGTAATTATATAAGGACGAGATTAATTAATACAGTTTAAGACACTACTTGTATTCATTGATTTAAAAGGTAAATTTTTGAATGATACACATCATTAAAATCGACGTCATTTGAAAGGGAGTTAATAACATTTGTTGTTTTGTTGTTGCATGAATGGCATAATAACAGATAAATATGATTATGCACGTCATCGATAGAATGGCGTAAGAAAATTGTAAGACTTATATATATACACATGTATTGTCATGCTCAATTGAGCAACTTAGATTTAATTTTAGGCCATGAATAAGGAAAAACGTTTCAGTCCTTTAGCGAATTAAATTGTAACGTGAAATTCAGATATTCATTCAATTAAACGCATTCTTAGGCCATTTAAAAATCCACAGGAACCCGATTTGTATTGGTAATCTAGTAGAGAGCCATCTTATAAGAAGACAATAAGAATGGTATGTTATATATAATAAACGATGCATTCATCAAAAGACATGTAAAGCAGTATACAAAAAACACTGTACTGGAGTGCAGATTGAATAACGTGACTAGTTTTCATCATATGAAAGGTAAGAGGTTTTAATGCGATTCTAATTAATGGTAAGAAAAACATTTTTTATATATTCTAGCGTTTTAGTGGTATGGTTGTATCTTGATAATATATTAAATGTATTTTAACCAATAATCGACAGTTTAAACCTATAAAGGTATATGCACATATAGCTTAGAAATATTACAATATGTTGAGAATCTGGAATCAGAGGACCGTTTTCATCCACCGCGGACATTTCAAATGAAGGCTTGTTATATAAAATTAAAAATAAATGAAAAATTTAAAATATTGGGAACAGCACAGCGGTGTGAACGTAATATCTGAATTAATTAGACAAATAACTAGCAAAATAATAATATGTTAAAACCTAATAACGATGCAAACAAGAACGTGAAAATTAAAATAAAATATCCTTTTCAGGAAGTGGGCGGCACTATTAAAGCCATGCACCCTGAAGCATTTATATCGTGGCGGTATAAAACGCTGGTCTATCATCACGGCTATTGGATTTATTTTAAGGCAATAAATCCCATGAATTAAATGACCTTGGAATGGATTGACAGCGCGATTTCTACACGGCAACTATGTACATGGAAATGCAAAGGAACTGCATTTTATCAAAGCGTGCGACGGCACAAATCGAAATCGACGGATACCAACCGGCTCATTACGGCGGCAATCGCTAATGGTTTCGGAAAAACCTATGATGGTAACGCATACTAATGAAGGAACATGTTCACTTCACTGCCGTCGGGGTACACCGTGTAAGAAATCCAACAAACCGTATGGATTAAATTGCATCACTGTCCTAACTGGTCGACAGAATAATATACTGTGTGAATATTTTATTTGCAGTGTTACATGACAGTGTTGTAACAGAAAAAAGTTTGCATGCCCGAAAACAAGCGATTTCCCACAAAATTCGACATCTATTCGGATTTGAATTTGGAATACATCAATTATATAAGATTCCAATATCATAGACAATTTATTAAGTAACTCAATGAAGATCAATTAATCACAGAAACACTTTCCTTATACTTCCATTGTATACTCGATATACGCGAGAAAATGTTTTAGTGGTAAATTATTTTAGTAATGTATTTTTAATTAATTCTCTCGAAAATAAAAGTATTATAATATTGTGAAAAACAATGAAAATTTAAAAACAAATAGAGGCATTAAAAATTATGAAAACACAAATACGTTAAAAATTATATAAACTTTCCCAGTTTTATGGAAACTTCGTCTAATAACCAATTTACATCAAACAATGGAGTAGATAGTATCGCGTATTTTATTTTATTATTATCTTTTTAAAAAAAATGTATTTCAGTATATTAATATTGACAGGAAAAAAAACCCTGCGATAAATAAACAATACTTATAGCTAGTAACAATAACAAATACCCAGAAATATAAAGATTGGTGAAAATTTTGTGAAATCGAAACGTTATCTAACTTTAAAACAGTAAGCCGATATAAAATATATCTATTTTTAACAAAACCATCGTAAACAATTCAGAAGATCGCGAAATGGACAAATACTACAAGCAAACAGACAATAAATTAAAAATCATGAAAACCAATGAAGGTCTTTCGCTTTTATGTATGTGCAATGCATTCCTTTGTTCGGAAAGAATATTTTCATTAAAAACCAGATTCAAAAAACAAAAAAGGTTTTATTTTAGCCTTATTGATGTGGTGAATAGTTTACGACTGTCCGTTATTATCTATAAAGGTACTTGAAGCTCCATAAATTTGATATAAAAAAAAATAATCTATAAACATAAGACATGAAAAAATCTACTTAAAAACAGAATAACATTGTAATTAGTTTAGCGGTCCATTGTTTTTAATGTTTCATTCAAAAAGCGAACGAATTTATAATTATTCTGATTGTATACTCGCTATTATTATATACCTGCAAGTGGAGCGAATGTCATCAGTGATATGGAAATGAAAATTAGCTGTTTCTCAAACTGTGATTATCTGCAGTGGTCACATCGAAAGATGGAAACATATCAGAAAAGCTTGTTTCGCTCGTACACTGTTAATATATCGAACTTCCTCAGTATTTCATAAGCTTTCTGTATAATTGATGTGTATACTATGACGAGACATCTAAGTTTTTTTTTTTAAATAAAGCTAGCATTATTTTGTCTTAAGTCATCATCAAGTGAAACTGTGCTTTGAACATGCATATAATACAAATACTATAAAATTTAACTCTTCAATGTTTGCATTCGTATTCCCTTCGACTGCCTCGGGAGTACAGGTTTATCACCACGTTCAGTAAGACATCGATAATGTGGATACATAAAAAAAAGATATTTTTTAAGAACATTGTTTTTTTTTAAAAAAATTTAAACACCGCAGTGGAAGCGTAATAATTCAAAATAACCGAGGACCAATGATTTATTCATAGTTTTAAAAATAAAATCGTGCATTAATAAATCGCGGCATCATGTTCAACATTATGCATCTATTTTCTACATCGCTTGATAATTTCTAGACGCATGGGTCTTATTTTCATTAAAGAAAAAGTGTAATGAATATATCGCACGTGTAAACCGCAGAATAGTAATGTAATTTAAATTGAGAATATTTGAAAAAAGAACGAAGGCAATCATTTTGAACGTTATGATTAAATAAAAAAAGTAGCATATAAGGTCGCCGGTAAGAGCCGGTAATTCCGCTAAATCATTGTTCAAAGTCTGGCTGAATACCGACACCGACCGAGCTCGCCGTTTGGTGCTTGGCCTGGTGACAGCGGAAAATCCCATCATAATTTAGCAAGGCCCACGCTCTATAGCTGGCTGCGGGCGCACAACATAGCACACGATAATGTGATTGAAAAAAGAACGAAACAAAATATTTTAAATAATAAGCAATAAAAAAAATACAACAGAACCATTCGGAGGCGCATGGGTAAGAATTTTTGTTCAAAATTTTCCGCAAAATGAGAAACCGCTCGATTGAATCACGACTGATGTGAATTTCTAATTAAACAAACAAGGCTTTAGTCAAGTAGATACAAAATATGTTTAAATAAAATTGATTTAAAAAAAATATTTTTATATAATATTTAATCATTATTTTATGGTACTGATACATTACTGACGAATTGTTTATCAACCATGAAAAGGTTGCGGAAATATTGCAAAAAAAACAGTCATAAAAGAAGGTAAATGTTACACATCACGAATGAAGTTATCTTCGATGGGCCTGTACGCAAACAACTGTTTTTTCATGTGGGGAAATACGGAGTAACTAGGTCGGTTTGCCACACCTTGCTAGATGCATCGCAAATATACTAACAAATGACAGCCGGCTGTCAAAAAAACCAAACATGCAAGTTTCATAACAGGACATGTATAAAATAAAACCACTCCGTGATGTATTAATTAACAAGACAACGGGCAATTTGGCGAGATGGTAATGAATAAAACATTCGTATAAGCAGTACGAAATCCGAGATGAATATCGCGATGAGAAAGTTCGCATGGTATGGGAAATCACACGAGATAAAAATCCGCTTGCGTGAAGAGGTACAATGAGAAAATATGCACTAGGTGCGTGAGATTATTTTAGAAATCAACGGGATTTTCCACGTGTCGTCCGAACGATGAACTTTATTATTGGCAACGTATTAACTTTCAAAAATATCGGCGAAGAACAATCGAATAGCATTGAATTAATTAATAGCAATGATAACTCACCATCGTAATTTTTCTGGTCGAGCGCGTGCGGCAGGGATCTGGCAGTAGGTACTTGTGAATTGTGGCTCTGGTTTTGTTTTGTCGGTGCGATAAGAGGGGTAGTGAGGGCGCGTAAGCAGTAGATATCTCCGCTGGAGCTTGCCAGATGCAGAGCTGTGTTTCCATCAGCATCTCGGGTGTTTACCTAAACATCGACCCATTTAAAAACATACTGGAAAGGCAGTGATTGCGTATTATATTGGCATCAATATCAAATATACGCGAACACACGAAGTTCAAACCATTCATGATTTTTTCTGCGTAAAATTTAAATAAAAAAACGTCTATTTAAATTATGTTTAAATTATTATATATATAATAACCAGGAGCCTCAAATCGATCTTTTATACCTGCCCCAATTCCTATGTAGTATAGAAAGTTTGCTTTGATAACAGTTCTAGGATTTTTAGAAAGTTCAAGTTCGACTGAAATGGCTCGACCACGAAATATTTAGTATCAAATGTACTAACATAATCCATATCAAACAGTATCATCACTTCTCAGCATTTGCGACTGTAATTGAAAAAATTTCATGACGATTCTGAAGCATTATTTATCGTGAATACATTATGAAATAGATTCCTTCAATACGTAGTTTTCATTTCGAACGCAGGCATAAATTGAAAAAACAGGGTTTGGGCTTTGTAAGGATTTCTTATTAATAAAAACACAATATGCCTTTGTACTTTATTCCACTTTATTTAAAAGGTCAGGACCGGATTCGCTCAATGCGAGCATTGTCAACAGACAAAGAGCATGTCAGTTGACAATGAGCATGTCAGTTGACAATGAATGAGCGAAACCGGTCCTGACCTTTTAAAAAAGTGGAATAAAGTACAAAGGAATATTGTGTTTTTATTAATATAATGCCTTTCCACCAAGTATTGACAGTGAACAACCTAAAAGGATCCTTTAGTTTAAAATCAGTCAATTGGTACTCAAACATAATAAATCGATATGATGTTCAGTTTCATTGTATAAACTTACTTACGTCGCAGTATATAGTGTTTTAATACTAGCCTCATGTAATAAAACAGGAACTAACAGAAAATATAATATTTACTCTCTAAAAGAGATCTGTGAATGTGAAAAATTCACGAAAAAAAAACACTATTTTATCACGATTATTATCTTTTTGGTTGGGTTATTTTAAATATCCCAACTGTCCTGTCTTTTTAATAAGTAGATAACATTTTTATAGACATAATTTCTTTCGAGAATTGAAAATTATCACTACTCGAGTGATAAACGAAGCTTCCAAGACACAGCTTACTGTCTTTTTTAAAACATATTATGGTTCTGTTTCAATAGAATAGTGTGAGGGTATATTTATTACCTTGGCTCCGGCAATAAGGAGTCGTCTCGCGATATGAGGTTGTTCTGTGAGAACTGCGAGGTGGATGGCCGCTCGTCCAGCATCGTTGCGGACGTCCAACAACGAAGGATGGGGTCGCATGTGCAGAAGCGCTAAAATGGCATCCGTCATCCCGTGAACGATGGCTATGTGCAGCTGGCTGTGGGGGAAACAATGTAACATATTAATATCTATCATCCGTGAAACCCCAAAAACTGGTACAGCTGGCGGAAATTGTTAAATATTTATTCGTTGAAAATGTGATACGAGAGCGTTGAAATGAATTATATAAATATGATGAATACGTTCATAAAAAACTAAGTTATAATTATAATAGCACAGTCACGTATATTATTCATGAAAGATAGTACAGTATGTTTGTTAACGAGATTACAATTCATTCATAAATTAGTAATAATGACGTACTGTGCGACATCATAGAATATACACGACTGAAATCGTGTAACGAATGAGGTACCTTCTTGAAAATATTGTTTTTGTGTTCGATAGTATGAATATAAAAACAAATGTAGATAGTTGTATCACTTGTAGCTATATGAACAATGATCGGTTTTACCCAGTTTGAACGCGAATCCATCTGCAACGCGAAAGCCGATATCGTATGCAGCAGATTGAAATTAATGTGTGAGCTTTAATTAGAATTACCAACTTAATATATGAGCTAGTTTATTAATATGAATGCGGAACACCCAGCATACCGACCTAAATAATTACGAACGATATGGTGTTTACTTGGAATACGATTTTAAATAAATATTATACAGTTTGACTACACATATGCGGAAAACCCTGAAATATATTATACGAACCCAACAAAACAATCGCGTGCCGTCATCTCACACCAACTAACCGCAGAAAATAAATTCAATAATTAGATCGCGGTAAAGGTAAAATATTCTGGCAGTGACCGGAGAGTGGAAAACACTGAGTTTAACAATGTGAAATTTTAATCTTAAAGTCGCGGTAATTGATGCAAAAACAATTTATAATAACAATAAGTGTGTGCGAGTCGCGATGCGCACCCGGCGTTGAAATCGCTAGACCAAAGGTGCACGGTTACCGCGCCAGGGATTCCCAGATTGATCCAGGGCTATCGAACGGGAAACCTGTTTGGAAAAACCCAGACACGGCACCGAATACGGCGGAGGGTAACGGCCTCGTCATCCAGAATCCGAAACGACAATGGTGCGGCCGATGTTACCGTCGATTAGCAAGGAATTTAATTTGCGGTGAAAAAATCATCTAGACAGATAGCAGGCCGGATTTTTTCACGTCGTGGGAAAGAGATCGCCGGGATCGTTAAAAAAAACCTTACATATTGATTAGAATTAACAGCTTCATTCACCGGATGGCGGAGATATGTTTCCTTTTTTTTAAACAAGTCGTTTGGAAATACCAGGTTTAATGTCTCGCAGAATCAAATTTATTTATGATTTTTATATTTTCAAACAAAAGTGTATGCAAGTTCGTACATTATACATATGCCTTTTGTTTAAGTAATTGTATATGCAATGCATTTATTTTATAACGGTTATAATATAAACAGTACTTAACAGAGATTAAACTGTGACATTATTTAGCCACTATTGTTGATTTTAATAGCCCGATTTCGTAACAATCAAACGCAAATACAATCTTTCACTAATTTGCTATTTGGGTGAAATTTCAACCGTCTTTATAAGTCCAGGCATGTATTTTAAATAATAATGATTAGTTCAACAGGTGTTTGCATAATTATTTAAGGATAAAAGTATTGCTTCTTCTTGCCCAATATGAAAGTTATTATTCTGGCCCCTTAGGGTAATGTAATATCAAACTGTCTAATGTTGTTGAAAATACTGTTGATAAGTTGTAGAAATAAAATAAGTTTTAGGGTGGCAAATAACGACCCACGTACACATCGGCCAGCGTAGAAGATTCTTCAAATAATATCTCTAACATAATTAGAAATCGTATTAAAAAGAAATCTAATTTAAATGAAACATCTAAAGTTTAGTGTAAAGTTGTAGGTGAAAGTTTATGACTTTGCACCATGATAGGTTTTTCAAGTATGTTTCGATTAAAATATAAAAAGTTATGTTGACATCAGTTTGGCGCATTAATCTGTCAAGCAAACCGGTTTCCTCGAATAACTTGGCTATATTAATTTTGTCATGTATAAGTAGAGGTAATAAGAGTATACAAATATATTGCTTGAGATTCGTCCTCGAATGTTGTTTTTTAAGGTCAAAAACAGTATTATTATAAGTTGACAAAGCAGGTAAAATTACGCATTGAGACAGAAATGTATTGTATTTGGTTGCATCGCATGCCTCAGTTGACACACAAAAAAAAATTGAATCAATCAATACGGCATTTTAAAGATATTTGATTAAGGACAAACATAATTCAATATACCCAAATGACACAGCTAATACTGTAAAAATATTTAAAATATAATTATTATACAGGTACAACATAAGTTCGAATAGCGACAAAAGGGCCGATAAGTTACACATACTATATTAAAAGTAATGTGGGCTTGTGTGAGTATGTGAGCGAGGCTTGTTCACGTGTAAATTCAAATCTGTTTATTAACAAGGAAATATAAAATTTACCTAGTATAGTTATTGTATAGACCACGGGTTCCCAACCTGGGGGGTCGCGAAGGGTTTTCTGGGGGGTCACCAACTTTTTTCGATTTTGGATTTGAACAACAAAAGGAGTTTCGGAGACAATCTGGGGAAAAAGTATAGCAAATCGAGGATTTCAAATTCCTCGGGGGTCCCCTAGTCACATGGCTTCTATAAAAAGGGGTTGCCACCCGAAAAAGGTTGGGAACCTATGGTATAGACAAAAAAGTAACCGGTATAGTTTTATTCAGAGGTGGGTTTGGAGGAGACTTGCAAGGGCTCGTGCGAGCCCGTTATTAAATTAAAAACAATATTCTCAGATCTGTATTATATTTTCATTAAAAAATTCAGTCGTGTACATTTGGTATTTCTGACATATATTATCTACGAAGGCTTAAGTTAAACGTTTAAAACAATGTGACAATCTTGGAATCTAGTGTGGGTAAATAATTTTTTCGGTCATTATATTAATTGAATGACCATACATTGCGTCTTGTAACATACTATACGTATATAGAAAATATATAATATATATATAAACATTCGATAGCTTCATTATTGAAGCTATCGAATGCGTTTAATTGTATAAAAGTGATACAAATATTCACACCACGAATAGCTATACGCGAACCCCTTTTTAACGTATTGGTAGCCCACACCTGGTTCTATAGCCACTGTGGCTGCCGATTCACGAATTTCTTTAACATAACATTAAGTATACATATATGTAATACTGTTATAATGAAAAAATAAGAGCCACGTATGATTGTAGTCAAGGAGATATTATTTGGCAGGGGACGCATTTTTTAAGCATCGAAGATATACATTTGCATAATAATTATTATGTACATAATAGGGAAAACTTGTCGATGCGTAGTGATTGTTGACGATACATTTTTAAGCAGGCTGGCATATTTCCGGTATTTTTTTGTTTGATGTTTCGTTTTTTAATAATGTTTTGCACAAATATTTTCTTTTAAAGCATGGGAACAGGTACCTATACTTCTTCAATTCCTGAATTTATCATTAACACTGTAAGTTCAATCAGGAGATGTAAACCAGGCAGCAGCGCACAGTTATGTAAATACAACTTCCTTCGAATTATAATGTCAAAATACATTATTCCGGTGAATAAAATTAAATACAGAATACAATTAAATAGCTAATTATATAAATAATGAGGAGTAATTAAATAATGCAAATCGATTCACGTGGAAGAAAAGTATGGCTGTGTGCTATTTCAATAATTATAAAATAAAATTTATCAAGAAATTCTTTAGAAAACATAATAAAGGAATGTGTGATTGACATCGATTTGTTTATTGAAACATAACTACGTTTTTAATATATCGCTCGGCAAACAATATACAATAATCCATATAAAGGGAAATGCTATATTGCTGTTTGGCGACCGACATCTACTTCACTACTATATAAAAATTTTGTTTTCGATAATTGGCGCTGCGTTCACCAAAGGGCTTTCAAAAAAAAATATTAACTAACAAATTTAATTATGATCAATAACATGCTGTTGGCGACTCTTTTATAATGGAAATATTCAATAACAGACATATTCAAAAGCAAACAATCTACCTTTGATTGAATCAAAAAGAAAACATTGCTAATAATTTTTATCAGCTGCTTTTGGCGTTGTAACAAAACTAAAATAAGCATAATTTAGAGAATAAAAAATATATATTATATAGATACTAACTTCCATACATTTAATCTCTCAGGAACTATTTTAACCATGTTGATTCTATGAATTTTATTTATAACTGCTAAGTTTAGTGATTTAATCAGTAATCAATTGTAATTTAGTAGGACACAATGACTCGATAAATGCATTCGAAATAATGAATAATTAAATAGCAATTCAATCAAATAGGATTTAAGTAATAACATAATATTTATATTGAAGTGTATATATAATAAGTATGAACCTACTCATGAATGTTTATGTTGGAAATAGTAATCGCGAATACAACCCAACATCATGAAATAATTGAGAGTAAGAATGGTTTTTTTTCTTCTTAGCTGACAAAATAATAATTTATTATCGATAAACAGAAGTAACAATATATTATTTACACATTATATAAATACCAAATCCCATAATAATTGAGTTTCAATAACAATGTATGTCCGATAAATGGTATATACTGCCCTTCCAAGTAAGAAAATAAGATTGTAGCAACACGCATTAATGTTGGGTTTTTCAAGTTTTTGCTTTGAATACTTGAAAAATGGGGAAAATGACCCCTACATATAGGTACCTGATCAGTGGCGGCCGGTCAATGTGACATTGGATCAATGCTCCCCTTCTATATGCAGGGGCGGTTATATTTCATGATAAAATATTCAAACATAACATTTCTACCATTCACTCATTTTAAATACTTAATGTTTTTTTTACCATGTCCGCTCCCAATGTGGAGCATATGGACTCCTTATGGAGTTTATCTCAACAGAAGTATTTCTACGAGAACTGATTGTTACTCAGTTGCTCAACCTCTATTTTTCCGAAGAGAGTAAGAATAGAAGGACAGGGCTAGGACAGGACTAGTGGTTTAGCTAATCGCTCTCGATACGCCCCGTTCATAGGATTAGGATGGGTGAGAGGGGAGAATTCAAGACATCACACACACCCATGCCTTCGGATTCATAAATCGATTGAAAAATCAAATTATAAAACTGTCCGTACTGGGATTCGAACCCGTGACCTCCGAAGCCGAAGCCAACGACGTTGACCACTCGACCACACAGACGACAATGTTTTATTGTCTATAATAAATATTTTAGAACATTTTTTTTATTTTAGACAATAAATACATGAAGAATTTAAAATGATTAAATGGTATAAATGTTATGTTTGAATATTATTTCATGAAATATAACCGCCCCTGCATATACAAGGGGTTCATTGATCCAATACCACACTGACCGGCCGCCACTGCACCTGATAGTAGATTTAAACGTATTATGTTACAACACAAAATAATGAATCTCAAAGACATGCTTGCTATTTTTTACACATTGTTTTATAATTCCATAATATATTTTTAAAAAACCTGTCTTCTTCCTTCGAATGGCAGTATGTGTATTTTCAAAATATTTTTGTCCATGTCCACTCCGAATGTGGAACATATGTACCCCTAATGGAGTTATCTCAACAGAAGAGTTTCTAAAAGAACTAATCGTTATTTTTTTATTGGTTCGGATAAGATCAATTGACTTTGATAACATTGTTATTCCACTTGTTGAATTTAACAAGGTATATGTTTGTTATTAAGTTGCTCAACTTCTAGTTCAAAGAGAATATGGATTGAAGGATAGGACTAGACCAGAACTAGTGATTAGCTTATCGCTTTCGCTACGCCCGTTTTTAGGATAAGATAGGCGGGAAGGAATTTAAGACATCACATCCATCTATCCATGCCATGAAATCTGTTTGAACTGGGATTCGAACCCGTGACCTTCTTAAACGAAAACAACGCCGTTGGCCACTCAGCCACGCAGCCGGCAACATAAACATTCAAATATAATATCGAAATAACCTATTACTAAACAATATTTAAATGCTTACAATATTAGCATTTTAGGCCGGGTTTGTTTATTATATTGTAGAAATACGAACTAAACGAATTAAAATAAGCTTTTATTTTTTACATGTAACAATTTGTGCACAATTTAATGCAAGTTATCTATGAACTACTATCGTTTTCAATTAATGTAAACATCTAAATTTTTTCGCCTCTTCGTTGTAATGCGCGGTTTTATCCGCGGTCGCAAGGCCATTCAAAATAAACGTCTGGTAGGAAGGTTTCAGAGTGAACGGAATGTAATGTTTACGCATAGGTTAATTAGACATCAGAATACATGATCAGTGAATTAGGAATAGGAAATTCGTTATGCAATTATAACGCGAACAAAATGATAAGATTGTTTTGTTAATCCCAAGTGTCAAGTGTCACCTACTAAGTACTTATCAACAAACAGATAAATACACTGCACCAAGGATGTGGAACGCGAATTTTTGACTACATAGTAATTGTTGTTACTTTTAATACTTATTTATTATGTCACGTGTAATCGATTGAATACTGTAATTAATTGACAAGTAACTTACGTATCACCGTTGTCGTCTTGTTGGAAGTACAGTTCCCATGGTTCAGGTTTTAGAGGAATATTTGAAACCATAGGTGAAGTGGATTTTTGGATATCTGTCTTTCCCGAGCTAAGATTATTCCGAGGTTCGTTCTGTAGATTAAGGTCAGAAAAAGATTCGCTGAAACATATATCGAAGCCGCTGTCAATTTTACCCATGTCATTCTCATAGTCAGCGATGTCTTCGTCGTTATTGTCTTCAATGATACCGGATTCCGTATCGACCTTGATCTCTTCGCTCGAAAACTGTTCACAGCTTAGATTTTCACCAGATATTAATCCAGAATCCACAAAGCAATCTTCTTCAACGCGATTCTTTTCGTCATCGAGAGAAGTCTTTTTCGGTGGATTCGTTGAAGTGTGTGAACTCCTATTTGACCTGTCACTCATTTTATTATACTTTTATTGACTTTGGAAACAAATACACACGATTGTGGTAGACAAACGCGAAATTTAAAACTTGCACAAACGAAATAATGACATTCAATGCAATACAGCTAATTTTGGAAAATGGAGAACTTTGTACGATAAGAGAGTCAGAATTTGTTTTTGAACACTACTGATAATAGGGCAACATATTCTGATAATATTATTATATTACACTTTTGACGTTTAAATATTAGCAGCTGTTTTCGGAAAACTTTCGTTCGATGCTCGGCGCGATATACACTATCCAATGTTCGTTTTACAATTGATTGTGATTGTGTTGCAAAAGCGAACGAACACACGCACCAAAATAAATTTACTCACAGTAGGGTGTACATATTTGAAAATTAATATGGCTTTCTTCAGAATGATGGATTTTCCCAGATTTTTTACGAATACCAACATTAAATTTAAATAAAACAAGAAAGTATTTCGTCAGTATCTAATTTGATTAATGGTCAGTAAATAATAAAGAAATGATCAGTTATAAAAATAAAACGATCAGTTAAAAATAATAAATGATTAGTAAAAAAAATAGAAATTATCACTTCATAGTTCATTTTGGTCAAGACTTTATAAGAAGAGGGTAAGTAATTTTTAGTGAAAAGGTCAGTAGATATCGATTAACCATCAGTAATAAGTAGTGGTAGGATGATTTGGTTAATTTGGTGGCTTTTCTTAAAAAAGTGAATTGTAATGTTTTAGCATTTTTTTATAATTTTATAAACAAAAAGTTTTTGTATAAATATAAGTGAGTGAAAAAATATTTATTTGATATGAGCCAATAAATATAATACATAAGAAAAGATTTTAGTCTTTGACGAGATATTTTTGAGAAGATTGCTTTTCATACAATTATTTTTTATAAACATAGACAATAGAGTATAGACTAATAATCATGATAGTTTGACAAGTTAGGTTATTTTGACAGATGGCTTTGTCTATTGTAAATAATAAATGCCAAGTTGCTTTTAATTTAATGCCAAGTGTAGTTTTTGGGAAAGGATACTTACACGCTTTGCTATAAATTCTGTTAAAATATCTCTTAGGTAATGTAGGTCACGGTTTCTCAACGGTGGGCCATGTGGCCCCCCAGGGGGCCACAGCGTGTTCCAAGGGGGCCACAGAGATTTATTTTTGTTTTGGGGAGCCACAACACAGTTCAGGGGGGCCACGGGCAAATTGAGGATTTCAAATTCCTCGGTGAGCTAAAAAAAAAAGGTGTTCTTGGAGTTATTCTGGGAAAAAGGATACCAACGAAGATTTTAAATTTCTCGTTGGGCTAAAAAAAAATAAAAGGTATGGGGGCCACAGAACAATAAAGACACTCAAAGGGGGCCACGCTCCCAAAAAGGTTGAGAAACACTGATGTAGATGACAATATGGCGATATAAAAGATCCCTAGCTCCCGATATATTTTCAAATCGGTAGCTATGAGGTCGTGACAATTTAATGGAAACTGACACATCATCCAAATATATTTATGATATAAAAAACATCTCTTTTGCAGGATGTCTTGGTTCAATGAATTGGCTGACAAAGCTGAAACATTATTGATTAAAATTGACCAAAATGCTCTTGCTGTTCTTCAGGAGAACTTGACCTTGAACTTGAGATAAATGATTGATCCATAAAAAAGTATCCGATGCCTTGACTATTAGCAGTAATACCAGATCATGGAATCCCGATAAATGATAAAGACCGTTTTTACAAAAAAGGTTCAAGATTGAATGCACTAATTGGTAGCTATATCGTTAAATATTAGTTTTAGTTGGTTGGCGATCTTATATCTGTCAATTCTTGGTGAAAATTTATCAAATATGTAAGCGTAAATATACAGATGACCAAGACCGGTTTCGCTCATCGCGAGTATTTTCATCAGTTAAAGATGCTCTTGAGGGTGAAACTAGTCTTGATTTGTATTTAAAGCACTGTGAAGATTGCCATGCAATGAGAAAAAGTCTGCAAACGAAGTGTGGATAAATTTGTCATACTTCATCGCACGGACTATTGCGGCGAAAAACTTCACAAAGTAAGCTGAAAACAACGCCACGATTTAAAATTATTTTTTGAGGGCTTGATAATTGCGTTAAAACCACACATTATTACGAAGAACACTGATAAATTAAACGAAATATTTTTGAATACTTCCCCTCTGTTCGCCGTGGCACCGCGCGGCCATAATGCAAAACAGAGGCGTCCGTGTGGTGAAGTATGACAAATTTACCGAAGTGTGTTCTTCCTCGTTTTAAAGCACGCACAAAGTTTTCATGAGAGCAGTCTTTGTAAAGGGGGTTATTATTAAACGACCCATTTACTAGGGAACAGATTGTTCCTGAATATGACTCGCAGAGTCTACGTGACCATGGAGCGTTACAAAATTTTAGTAAAAATGTATTTTTTTGAGTTTACTCTGACAGAAAGGAAAACAATTACTTTGAAACAGGCTTGTAATAGGGGACGTGTTGTAGTGGTTAACGTCGTTGGCTTCCGTGACAAATCACATGGGTTCTAGTCCCAGCACAAACAATATTTTTTTCAATCGATTTATCCGTTTCTGTTCGAAAATATGGGTATGTATGTCTAAAACTTCCTTCCTACCATTCCAATCTTAACACTCAGGCAACCGGCAGTTTCACGGCAAAGTTACGCGTAAACCCGCACCTTTTTATTTAATCGACACATTTCTTTAAAACAAAAAGGACTCGAAAGCAAAGACATGTACCTATGAAAATAAACAATAAATTGTTTTGTGAACTAGCATGTGACAAGATAAAAAAATGAATCATTCCACTCATGTTGCTAACATTGAAAAGAACCGAAATTATAATAAAAATTTGACACGCTTAATTAAAGCAAATGCCAATAAACATGTGAGGCAATAAATTTAAAAATTATGACCCTTACTTTTTTGATTTTTATGGCATCCAGAAAATCTCAAACTGTGTAACATTTGTTTGCGTTGTCGTATTATATGCACAACGAAATAATTTTTCAAAATACATTAGATTAAAACTATATATTGACAACACTGTCACTTTTACTTATAATTTACACAATACATCAATTACAATTGCATGCTTCAAAGCATTCGCCTATTGTCTTGCAAGCCAACCTAATCTTTAGAAAGTTGCAATAAAAAACTTTCAAAATTAATTTTTGCCGATGGGTTTAACTTGGCGAACACTAAAAAAGGATTAAACATGGCACAAATAAGTAAAAAATGACACTTTCTTTGTTCACTCTCTGGTCTTACGATAAGTGAAATAATAAGTGCGATCGACCCTTTCCAAAATACACTTAGATTTAACCTTTAGAGGAGTATGGACGTACATGTACGTCGGCGCCATTTTTCTGTAAATGAGTATGGAAGTACTTTAAACTCAACACAGGAGTGTCTGTCTGTAAGCATATATATGCTCTAAGTATGAATTACATATATTCATTGGGAAAAAGTCACAAAATTGTCATGTTAAGAAAAGGCAGTAAATTAAAGTAAAGTGCTAAGTAAAGAAGATGTTATCTATCATCCTAGGATGTTAGAGTGAATAAAATGCATTCTGTATCTCTTCGGAGTCAGTATATATAGCTGAACAAAATTTAAGTTTAAGCATAGTTCTGACGATAGCGAAAGCCGAAATACCTATCAGCTCATAAATATAAAAAAACTGTAGAACTAAAATACGTTGATATTTTTACCCTATTATATTACTTGTACTATATTATGGAATTTTCAACTGTTTTCAGGTCCAGGATCTCGTTTAGGAAGAGTCCAACAGGCGTGATTCAGAACCAGAATTCGTAGAAGATTGAGGACTCCGCCTGTCAACCATGACAGTGATTAATCTTCGGGATGTTCTTCAAATGGAGAGCAGAATGAAATCATTCCAGTGCCATCCCCTGTTGCTCTACCAGTGAAACTGAGAACATTTCCAACCGATATACTCACTCAAGACCCGTGGAGCAAGACTACCCAATAAAACAGAGAGTGTAGAAATATACTTATAGACATAGCGTTGAGGACTGTTGTACTGAAGAGGCACAACCAGCAATTGCAGCTAAGATTAGCGGCTCTCCAAGCAGAGACGAGAGATTTCATCAAATCAGTTATGAGTAATCCTGAAAACCAGAGGCCAAATCTCGCTTCTTCTCCAAATTCTTATATAAATCATCCCCTCTATCTAGTTTTGAAGTAATGAAAGAAGAAGAATCGCCTATGTCTTTTGGACCACTGGCCGATAGTGAGGCTGTGAAATCATAAATCATCCGTCTTTTGAAATTATGATTTAACTAATGAGGCGTACCAGCTACTACAGCGAAACGACTGGTTAATTTTTGAATCAGGAAGTTAGTAAGCCAGTTAGATTAACTTATCTTACTAGTTTGGTGTGACGTTTCTATATTTAACTTCCTACTGTACAACCTAAGTCTAATGTCAAAGACTTGGGCAAATTACTGATTATTCGGTGTTCAAAAAAAATATCTGATCATCAATAAAACAAATCTATTGAAATTATTCAATATATATGCGATGTTATTTAATTACCATACCTTTAACCCATTCAATTACTCATTTATGAAAAAACATTTTTCTCCAATACATTTTCATTTTGTAGTTAGTTGGCCACAAAACATTTTCCAAATATGTGCGAGGAAGTTTCCAGCCTCAACATCGAATGAACAAAAGAAAACAAATAAAAATATTTGTATTTACAACAAACAACATACCACAGCAGTGATGACGAACCTTGAGTGAAATTTTGCTCATTATGTCTTTAAATACCAGCCCGTGGGCCACTAAGTCAGTAGGGTCGCTTGGAAAGTGGGAGGAGAGGAAGTCTTCTTGGGTCAGTATCTGACCCGCGGGTCATAGGTTTGCTAGCACTGCACCAGAGAAATGGTTGCATCTAGCAAAGATGTCACATTACTGAAAACGAAAAACAATAGATGTAGACAATTTGGCACATAATGTACTCAATTTCAATGATTACGAATAATAGTAAAATATTAATGTATAAGAGAACACCCCAAAATAATAATAATAATGAGCTCTCATCATCCTTGTATGTAGACATTTTTATATCATAAGTTTTTTTTTAAATGTATTAATAATAATAAGCATAATTATTCAACAATCAACATTTGACTCAATCACACCTGGAAAAAAAAATATATATATTTATATACTACCTAAATCAATAATTTGAGTTTAAGAAATTTTTCCCGAACACCGAAAACTTCCATAGCCTTGATAAGTTTGGCTTTATTGAAATATTGACAACATCCATAAAATTAAAAAAATATCATATACATTTTATAATGTTAGTATCAAACACACATTGCACTAAATCATAAATTTGTATTTATATGCAACAATATTATAGTAATAATAGAGATGTGGGCCTAGAACAGCACTAGTAGTTCATAATGGTGAGCATATGTTAAGAAAGAGGGAATCACAAATGTTTTTTACGTACCTTTGAATGCAAATCAATAAATCAATTGAAAAATGAATATTTGAAACTGTATGTACTGGGATTCGAACTTGTGGACACAGCAATTGTAGAGGACGATGATTACCACTCGGTTACAGTCACATTAATGTGATATATTTTAGTTACAAATAAATTTAAAAGTTTGTTTGAAAACAATTATCATATCGAAATATACTAATGATTTTCATCTGGATTGGAAATCTATCAATTGATTTAAATTTGATGTAGTTATAATCAGTGGCGTAGCAGGGGGGGGGGGGGCTGTTGGACCACCCCGGGCGGCATTTTCGAAAATGAACAGAAAATTTTGAAAGTACAGTGGAACCTCGATTCTACGTTTTTCAAGGGATCGTAATAAATGAACGAATAATGCGGGAAGTCTTCAAATAACACCAAAAAAATGTTTAATTTTCAAAAAACTTAATTGTTAATTAAAGAACAAATAAATGTATTTTTAACTTGTTTAATACAAACTAAGTAGCCTATTTGCAGTTTGGGACTTAAATTTTAACAAACACTCTTCAAAATCGCGTACATTTCTAAGTCAACTAACTCCTTTTTGCTATGTTGACTCGTTTTTCTCCTGATTTTTTTCCAATGTCTTTAATTATTTTCAGTTTCTCAACTAGAGTTCTAGTTTTCTTCATTTAGGTATTTTAGTTTTGACTTTTGAGTTAGAAAAATTTACGCAACCAGATGAAATGTAAGATTATTTATGAGCGAAAAAAATATTCTACAAAAATGGTCAATCGGGATAGATAGTAACTGGGACAGGACGATAATATTTAGATGATAGATCGAAGAAATCGGTAAATCGAGAAATGATTAATGTGGAATTACTAAACATTGCTATTACGGGGTGGGGTCTTGGTCGAGTAAAAAATAAACGATCCATGCACAAAGACGAAGATAGTGAGAACGGAAGATCGGGGTTTCACTGAAAAAAACGCGAAACGAAATGCGAGGTAAGATTATTTATGAGAAATATTCAACGAAAACGGTCAATCGGGATAATATTTTTGACGGGACCAAAATATTTGAACGATAGATCGAGGAAAACGGTAAATCGGGGAACGGTTAATGCGGGATTATTTTACATTGTTCTTATGGGTGTTTGGCCGGGACTATGAAAAATGAACGAACCATGCGGGAAAACGAACAATGCGAGAACGGTAGATCGAGGTTCCACTGTAATATGAAAATTAAGATTGATATGTACACAGAACCAATGTAAGCAATATCACTTTCACTATATTTTCTTCCGCTCACTGGCAATATATACTTTTTTGGAGGCGGCATTTTTGAAATTTTCAAAGGTAAAATACAAATACAAATTGTTTTGGATATATAACTGATGCGAGCTTTATTTCAATATTGTGCTTTCTTTCGTCTAATTTGTGACTTACTGATTAAACACAACTGTTTGGGAGTCGCATTTTTAAGAAATAGAAAAAAACTTCAGAGATAATAAACAAAAGTTGTTTCGTAGAAAGAATCAATGCAAGCGGTAATTAATTCACCATTTTTTCCTCGCATGAGTATGCTTTGTAAAACACTAAAAACAAGATCATTATGACATTACTTGGGAGGAATTAAAAATTTTGTTACTTTTCCTGCTAAGCAAACGGAGATGTGAAGGAAAAATGAAATACTCTTACTTACTCTTATACTTTTGTAATTTATTTGAAAAAATTCTTTCTTATTTAACGGTAAGGTTGCACTATAAGCAATTCACCTAAAATCATCCTTCACGACATCTAGTAGGAAATGATAGTAAGCTTCATACAAAAGCTTTTACCTTTTGACGCGAACTAGCGCCATAGAATTCTATATTTTTTGCGATCGTTGTCTATGAATTTTGTATACAAAATGTATCTCACAGATAATGTATTTCTCAAACTAACCAAACTGACATTTGATGTCGGCTCATATCATAAACTAGTATACTTTGCTCATATCATAAACTAATATACTTTAGCTCATATGGATGTAGCTTCGCAAGCTTAGACAGTCATGAATTAACGAGTATCACATGAAAGTACATTTGCATCGATATGAAATAAAATGCATCATAAATATTTATTACAACATGCTTATCTTTTTCTATCTATGGGAAAATGTATTATGACGCATTTATCAATGCTGTTCTGTAGGAACTGTTTTTACAGATCAAAGAATAAACAATATAATACACAAAAAAAAACGGCGTTAACTGAATTTTCGGTAAGAAAATGAAGCATGTTGTTAAACACATTTAACGAAGATATAAATCCTTCGGAGATAAATCCTTCGCACGACTAAATTGAACCAAGCGTTGCTATAAACCCGAGTGCAGAGCGATTCTTAGGTTATTCGATCATGTTTATCTAGAAGAATTACCATAGAAACTAGAAAACACTAACTAAACAAAAAGAGTTACCAAAGAATAAAGAGTTCATTAAACAACTTAATAGTATAGAAAATGTTTTAATGTAAAGAGCAGTGTTTATTAACCATAAAAGTAAACCCCACTAAGGGGCAAATTTTAAGTTTCGGGGGCACTATTTGTTACATTTTTTACCTTGTCAATCACTAATGATTGGCAAGGGCAGTTATTCAAAATGGATAACGAATTACAACACAGACATGTTGATTATAACAAGGTGAAAAAAAAACTTAAATAATAATCTAATAATAAGTATTTTAATTCTACAAATCAATACATTATCTACAACTAAACCATCTGGACTCGCCGGCTAAAAATGATAAATCTTTCCTGATGAAAAGACCGCAATGGACAACAATTTACTTAATTAATTAATTAAGTTAATTTTGTCTACCATATATAATCTCTTTTGTAACAATTTCTCTTTTGAGAAATAGGTTTTTCCCCCACCCCCTTCTTTTCTGGCGCCATTTTTTTTTATAATAAAGGAATAATAATATTAACTTTTTCCTTGCTGGGTCCGAATTACAGGTACCTGTTCTACCAACCTACCGACCATAAACCAGTATAAGCTCTGAACAACCTCATGCTCTAAGTAGCCCATCTATAAAGTATAGGCAACTAATTATTTGGTCAGTTTTTTATTCGATAAACGGTCAGTAAATATTAAAGTAATTATCAGTTATTATAAATAAAACGGTCATTAAAAAATATAAATTATCAGTAAAAAAATATGTTTTGGACAGGATTTAATTAGAAAATGGTAATTATTTTATTGTATAAATATCAGTAGATATTTATAAATTGTCAGTGGTTAGACGATTTGGTTTATTTGGTGGCTTTTCTTAAAAGGATGTTCGTTTATAAAAAGTGAATTGTAAAGCTTTTGCACTCTTTTATAATTTTACAAACGAAAAGTATTTGTATTTGTAAGTAAAAAATATTAAACTGATAGATGTCGATAAATTTCGTTACTTATAATAAATTCAATAAGAGTTTTAAGTGTTTGGCTATTTGGAGTTATTTTTGAAAACAGAGAATTTTCGATTATTATATAAAATTATTATACGCAAAATAAAATATACTTTTAGCCATAATAGTCAATAAACAAATTCCATTTTTATGTTTTTGTTGAAAAGGTATTTTTGATAATAGCGACATATGTATTGATACACCAGTTCAAGACTGGAACATGTCCAAAAAGCAACTTTTTAGTTATAAACATCATTGGATTCGCCATGCCAAGATCAATCAATGAAAATAATGCCTTAATTCACAAGCTTTGGCACTGTCTTACACAGTGAATGTTTGGTTAAATGAAAATCAGAATCTTAACACGCTACAGCAGTGTTTCTCAACCTTTTTGGGCCCGTGGCCTTTTTTTTTCTGTGACCCCCTACCATTGTTTTCGAATTTTAAAAACCCAAGAATTTTCGGATATCTCAAAACTTCCAGCGTGGGACTTTTTTTTTCTTCCGAGAATTTCCGAATCCAACATCCCAAGAATTTACAGATTTGCCCAAATAAACAGCGTGGGACTTTGTTTTTTAGCTCTTTCAAGAATTTCGGAAAATTTTCCCGTGGCCGCCCTAAACTGTACTGTGGCTCCACATAGTGCATTATATTTTTGAAATATGGTTTTTTTTGAATGTTATAATACTAAAGATGCTCAAAATATATATTTTTTTAAAAATGCATGAAAATAAAAAACTACTTTTTTTCGCACATACTTTGCGAAATTGCACTATAATCAAAGGGCTAATATTGCAACAGGTGACGATTTATTTTCATTTTCACTATTTCTAGTAAATGATTTTATTCTTTCCATTGTAGAAAATGATTTTTCTACTGAAGCACTTGCTAGTATGGAAAAGAATAATTTTATTAATAAATTGACTACTTTCTTAGAAATATCTTTGGTCTATTTTTAATAATCACATTATAAACACATTGGTTACGGGGCGAATATGCCACAAGTACTTGATAAAAGCCCGGTCTTCTTTAAATCATCATAACTTTTACCCTAAGTAGTGGGAAATAATTGTTCAAAATTTGTAAATAACTATACCTATCCATTCTTTATTATAGTATAAGAAAAAAATATATATTATCCTTTTTTTCATCATCACTTTGAGTTCTATTGCCACGTGTTTTACGATATCGGAATTTTTGTTTAAAACACTCACTTTAATGTGTGAAAACAACGTATTTACTTTTCGGCAGATATTACTGTTGAAATTTGCTGTGCAAATAGAGGTTGGTCCTGTGAAAAAGTTATAAATATGGTCATAAATAATAAATAAGTAGGATAACATCGACGAATCTGCTGAAATAACTGTTTTTTACTCCATCAATTGCGCCAACAGGTTATGGCATGGATTGTAAAATTAATAGCTCTCATTTTTAAATGAAAATAAGTTAAATAACTCACTGAGTAATCTCACACATACTAAGGGATTAATTTTTAATCAGTCAACAGCATGTAATTTAAAAAGAGCATTGCAGTAGTCATTGAAATTATTAAACCTATAATACAGGCAGTGGCGGCCGGTCAATGTGGCATTGGATCAATGCACCCCTTGTATATGCAGGGGCGGTTATATTTCATGAAATAATATTCAAACATAACATTTATACCATTCCCTCATTTTAAATTCAATAAAATAAAACAAAATTTTCTAAAATATTTATTATAGACAATAAATACATGACGAATTTAAAATGAGTGAATGGTATAAATGTTATGTTTGAATATTATTTCATGAAATATAACCTGCCCTGCATATACAAGGGGTACATTGATCCAATGCCACATTGACCGGCCGCCACTGAATACAGGTGTTCATAAGCATCCAAATTATAGAGTTTGTATTGTTTCCACAGTGGATATATTCATGTAGCTTTTACAAGTTCATGCAATAGTTTGATCTTATTATAAGAGAAAGAGTATTGTTTGACATGTACTCCTACAACTGTAATTTCAAAATGTTATTAATAAATGTGATATCTGTCTATCTGTATGTGACCCAAATTCCAGACCAATCAGTACGATGAGATTGTGTTTCACAGACAGATCACCTCTGAGGCTTTTAAGCAGTCCTGATGTGTCTGTAGATTTGCACTGGGGGCTCAATTCTTCCAAAGGACTATTCTAGTTACCCGATAAAATAAAAAATAAGATCCAAACTTATTCATCAACTAAAAAAGAACATGGAAGGGGATTATACATAATTAAATAATTGTTATTTTTTTGTTGTGATATATTTCACACTTTTGTACCGATGTATACAGATATAATTAGATAGAACACAATTAATATAAAAAACTTCTTGACTAATAAATTCAGCAATGACGAACCATTGAAGAATTCCAATCAATACCCTGGAACATAAATGCAAAAATTATAAGGCGATAGACAATTCAGGAGGTAATTTTCAAATTTGGTTTACTCCACTTTTCGAGAAACTGAGAAAATGCGACATTTTCATTCATCGTTCTTTAACCCGATCACTGCTAACGTCACAGCATCTGTGACACCATATTTTCATGCCCTGACTGCTAGCGTCACAGCATCTGTGACGCGAAATTTCAACTTACGATAATGTAGGAAATATTTTGCATACAGGACTGATTGTTTTTTTTAAATATCCCCTGATTTGTTCTGCTACTACCACCTCCATACAGATGTCAAATCAATTAGGTTTACATATTATAAACAACGATATTTCAAACTCTTACGATCTTCTGAGTTTGTCGCTAGAGGCAAAAATCAGTTTGAATATTGGCGGCAAATCTTGCGAATGTGCAGTTCTTACTTTAATCGTCATTCAAGTAGCACTGTGCGCGGATGCAGTTCGAGTTTTATCACGTTAATATTTAATATTCCCGCGATCTTTCTTTTACGTATTTACACATTGTGTCTTGTTAGTCAATGGTCAAAGTTAAGTAAACAAACTATTGTGCTTTTATTCTTATCGTATAAAACTATATTTAACTACATTTTTAAAGTTGTGATGACCTTAATGATTTTATTTTATACTAAGCTAATTAAGGAGTGGAATTTTAATCAAATGTGTGTTTGCTTGTAATTAATTGTGTGTGTGTATTTGATTAATTGTTTGTGTATTTAATTAATCGTGTGTGCATTTAATCAATTGTGTTTTCAATTGATCATGTGTTAGGACATTGGTCATACCGCCATAAAACTTTTTACATTTTTTTTTATCACGTAATTATCATGATGGAAGAGAATGTGGATATAAGAGAAATCGTGAATGAGGAATTACTGTGTGACCGCTATACCAGTGCGTGCGGGACCGTGGCGCTGCATGCATTTCCGGTATGACACATCGCAAAATAAAGTTTGCCAGAATTTGAAAATCTTTGTTCCCTAATAATACTAAAAAAAAAGATTTTACAACAAAATTAACGTTATTTATATAAATAGTAAATGAGTTTCAATATTTTAATAATAACCCGTTGTTTATAAAACCAGATTCTCCGCCAGCATGAACAATAATATATCTCTGACCAACAGAATCCGATGTCATAACGCCTTTTACTTCTTTGCCATCTTGCCAACATTTTTTCATGACATATGATGGATGAATAAATGTTTCATCTACGTAAATTACAGGACGTTTCTCATTTTCCCGATTGTTTTTTAAAATTTTTAGAAATTTATGGCGCCATGCGACGATATCATAACGCTCCATGAGAAATGTTCGGTTGGAAACAGATTTTTTAAATTCAAATCCCATACTGTGTAGTAATTTACGTAGATGCTCTCGTTCGCCTTGATAATCTATGTCAATTTTTAAAACCCTTAAAAGACTTCGGTATTTTTAATTTTATAATATAATCTATTTTTATACGGTATTTCTTTTTTTATCTCGTAAAATGATTGAATTTTTTGCCTGATGGCACACATATCAAAATCGTCTACTATGATATTTTTTTTTCTTATCTTATGTTTTGAGGGTGATTTCATAAGTTTGTCTCCTGTATGTATTAGCCATCTTTTTTATGTTTTGAGTAGTTCTTACACTCACATCTATAAACAAACAAAAATGGAATAACATAAAGTGAGCTATTTCGGAAAGGACCATTAGAATTCATTCATATTTTAAAATAAGTCATTTATATATTGCTAAAAATATTTCATATATAGAGTGTGTATAAGAAAACAGTTATTTAAAAAAACAAATAATAATTTGACTCGCAATTAAATCACAGTTAATATTTTTCCCCATTTTTAAAAATTGGGGAATTTTTTTAGAAGTTGGTAATACAGTGATTTCATACCTGTCATTTTTGCAATTCGTTCATTTGCTTTTTCCAGAGGAATTAATGGTGATCCATTTATTTTTTCTTCTTCACAAAACTTCGTTACATTGGCGATGATATTTTTAGCTTGAGACCGCAAAGGTTTAGGCATGATTGAAGCGATAATCAATATGATGACGGCACGACTTTTCAATAAAGACTAAAAGCATAGACTAAGTGAGGTAGGTAGAATGCGCTTTACGGAGGGGGGGGGGTGCAACTTTAGTTTCAACGGTCATCGCATTTCCGTGCGCAAACTTATAGCGGTCAGGGTCTAGACTCTGATTATGATATGTCCGAAGATGAATTTGATCAACAGGCCAGTGGGATTGTGGATGATACGGACTCAGAAGAGCCAAGTGCGCTTTTACGATCGTGGAGAACAGGACCTCACATTCCCATAATTCACGATTTTGATAATTTTCAATCTGGCGTGACATTTAATGACTTGGACGAAAACTCTCCCGAATGTCTGTATTTTGAACATTTTTTAAATGCCGATATAATGTCGAAGATAGTTTACGAAACAAACTCTTTTTTTAATTACACTTATAATGAGACTAACCTTGGATCAAAATCGTGGTCACACAATTGGACGGATACCACAGTGCCGGAATTATACTTATTCTTTGCCGTGTCTATGCTTATGACCAGAAATAAGCATATTTCAATAGAGGAACATTGAAGTTCTGACCCGTATCTTCAAGCAGATATTTTTGGCAAGATAATGTCTAGAGATCGGTAGCAGCTTATTTTAAGGATGCTACATTTATACTACACTATCATTAGTGAATTTTTTTGATGAAAATGAACAAATCAAAACACTATCAAATTCTTACATAAAATAATAACATCTGTTACTGAGAGGGATGAACCTGATGCTCCGATATCATTTGGTCAATATTTGGGTTCAAATTCGTAAGGTACAGTCGTAAATCTCCACGTTCAGTGATTTGCAACCGATTTCTTTTTTTCGTAAGAAAATTAGTAACTGCACTAAAACCTCTCTCCACGAGGTACGAAGAAGGAAATGCTATCAAAAACTTTCTTGCAATAGCTCACAATACAGGATAAGCAACAGGGATATCTTTCTGCATCCAGAACTGCTGGTAACCCTTTCTATTTTATAAATTTAAGAGATAGTTTACTTTGACCTATTTAAACCCGAATTATTTTGTTTAAATTTGATTCCATTGATTCCGGTCTGGTCCATCACAATCACGTGTTGAGTATTTCAGACCCTCCAAAATAAGTGTATGCGCGAGTTAATAGCACCTCAAGAATCCACCCGGTGAGCGACCGGCAGTTAGAGATGTGTGTCGCCTTGCTATGTAAATGTTGTGAACCACCGATTTAAATTATCAAACTCCGCATAGCTGTATCTATGTTCATCCATTTGACCAATTAATCTAAAATAGAGATTACTCATGATCCATGGTGTAGAGCAGTGGTGCACAAACCGCGGGCCGCATGCGACCTGATATGGCATTTGTTGCGGCCCAAAATAACAAGTACTTCATCACCAAATTTTTCATTAAATATGAAAAAAATCTGCGTTTTACATGTAAAAAAATTATGCAGTAGCAAAGGTTTATAATTTGAATCGTCACTGATACCTTAATACTATTCTTAATT
Source organism: Himalopsyche anomala (assembly GCA_031772345.1). Lineage (NCBI taxonomy): Eukaryota > Metazoa > Arthropoda > Insecta > Trichoptera > Rhyacophilidae > Himalopsyche > Himalopsyche anomala. The sequence continues at coordinate 14,349,246 of CM062828.1, read as the reverse complement.
ATTGAATTTGATTTTATTTTCATGGGTATACATTATTCGCCCGTAATTCATCTTTTTACAATGTGTACCGTTTGTGGTACATGTTAAGTATGTTTTTAGATTATTGTTTTCAAAACACGCTTTGTTTGTCAGTTAAAACATTTTCCAACCCCTTCTCAGCATCCATCAACGAGGCCGATTCACCATTGAAACTAGAATTAATCAATTTGCAGAACAACGATCAATTTGATTTTTTGTTTTTTTGGAGGTCATCGTCTACAGCGCTCCATTCCTCTTTCTGTCATAGATCCCATACCCACACACTTACAATACATTCGTTATTTTTTACTTAACAACCAAAATATTCACTAGAAATAATTTATATGGCAGAACAACGTTTGCCGGGTCAGCTAGTTAATATATAGATTATGCCTTTCCACCACAGTGAACACCCAAAAGTGAAATAAGTAGCTTACTATCAAAGTAGGCTAAATACCATTTTAAACGATATTCATGTGTTTATTGTAGTACAAGTGATGTTCTTTCAAAAAAAATCACCTATATTATCAAAAACTGCCCATTTCACTACTTTCGATGGATTCGGCGGTAACTTTGTGGAAGGTTATTTTAATATAAAATAAAAATAGCTTTGATTATTCCACGTATTGTGTTACAAAATGTGACACGTGTTTCGCCTCTTTCAGAGGCATCCTCAGACAACTACTTTCGCAAATGTTTGCTTAAGTACGAATGATTTTAATTTTACTATTCTGATATATTATATTAAAAATCAAATTAAAATTGGAGATAAGGAAAGAATGATAGAAAAACAAACAAACAATAATGCAAATATGCCCGCTTCTTATGTAGTGCAGACAGGTAGAAACTTTAATATTAGAATTAAAGAACATATTAGATGTCTAAAAAGTAACAATTTTTCAGAGTTTGCTAATCATCTAATCGAAAACGAACATAATTTTAATCATAACAGTAAGGTAGAAATACTCCATCGAGTAAATAAAAAAGGCTTAAAAATGAATATTCTAGAATTTTTAGAGATAAATAAAAGCATTAATAATAAAGAAACATTATTAAATAATATCTTGAATAAATCAGGTAGTTCACCACTGTTAAATATATTTTCAAACGGTTTAACCCGTCCTAATTGATGCAACTCATTAGATAATCATTTCTTAATGTAAATGTCATTTGCATTATCGTTTGTTTGTTTTTCTATAATCCCCTCCCATTTTATTTGATTTTTATTATAATATATCAGAATAGTAAAATTAAAATCATTCGTACTTAAGCAAACATTTGCGAAAGTAGTTGTCTGAGGATGCCTCTGAAAGAGGCGAAACACGTGTCACATTTTGTAACACAATACGTGGAATAATCAAAGTTATTTTTATTTTATATTACTCATTTCACATTTGAAAAATCGCTTCTTCTGTAAAATTTTGTAGATAGTGTTTCGCCTACTTCGATACTAAGCTTTTTAAATATGTTTCGCAATGATTTTCTTTATATGTCACGATTTATGACCTAGTTGTGATTTTTTTTAAATATACGTATGTACATAATATTATAAATTTATTGAGATGAATTTTGAAATCATTGAAGAATATTTCAATGAATAAAAACTTATGTATTCAAAATTGTAGTTCAAGTGCATGTGAAATAATTTTCTGAAAAATATTTAGGAGTTCATATCTTTTTATGCAGTTTTCATTAACATCTTTTTCAAAATCTATTTCCACTCCCGATGAGAAGAATTAAGATTCCTTATGGATTTCATTTCGAAGGAAGTTTTCATACGAGAACTATTTGTAGTTGCTCAACTTCACTTTTTTAAAGAGATTAGGGATAAAAGGAATTACTTAGTAGAATTGACTATGTTGGATGTCTACACAGGACTGGTCGCTGGTGGTAATCGCAACAACGACAGAGGTGAGAAGATATCTGGAATGATAAAACAATTCTTAGAAGTCATGCTATTTCATAAAAAAATCTATTTGTGAACGGAGCATAATATGTTGAATTGTAATTTATGAGCCAAGCTCTGCATCTTGCATCCGCTTATGTGGCAGATAAGTTTTTGACGATTTGTTTGAAATGCTAATAAGAAGTAATTGTGGTGCTATAATGCAAAACGTACTATTTCCAAAATGAGCGATATTGAGTTAGGTATGCAGATAGGGTAATTCAAACCTAATGAATTGACTGGTATTATTAGTTTTACGATAAAATGTTTAGAACACCGTCGTTTTTCAACTTGAAAATCGTATTTTTCTGCAAAACGTACTATTTCCAACGAGAAATCATCTACCTTTTTTTGCAAAACGCACTATTTCCATGTTACGGCAAAGTGCACTATTTCCAATAGAAATTTGAGCGGAGCAACAATTTTTTTTGCAAAATGCACTATTTGTATTGAGCTGTCAAATGTTGGCAAATTTGACTGTATATTTTAAACATTGTGATCTGCTCTGAAGACAGTAAAAGAAAGGATAATATTTTTGTTTATTCCTGACAGGAAACCAAATCAGGAAGCGGACCAAACTAACGACCGAATCAAAATCGATCGGACGTGTGCGGAAATGAGATTTGTTTTTCGGCTTACTTGAGAAATTTGACAGCCATATTGTTATAATTCATCATACATATTTCTCCGAACATTTAGGGATGACTTGTAATTGAATGTTCAGGGATGAATTGCAATTGATTTGTGAATTCTTCAATGAAACTTGATGTTTACCCAAATTATAAGTCACGCAGCTAGAGCTGAGTCGAAAAAAATACTTACACAGACGCATTGGTTGCAAATCGTCTCTTTGCTTAGGATAAAATAATATTATTTTTCTTATTTTGTTGAAAAATAATTTCTTTTGTATTTTTTTTCCATTTTTTACTAACTTGTTTCCCTAAATATATTTTCTTATATTGTAAAATAAGTTTATTTTCTGTACACATAGTACACATAGTTCCAGGAAATAGTGCGTTTTGAAAAAAAAAACATTAAAATGACGAATTTAAAATACTTTTTACCATATGCCAAGTTTATGAAGTAGGTCAATGATTTCAAAATAATTTATTGTATGATTTTTAATTGATTCAATCATAATATTATGCTTGTGTTGTTCGCTATAGTTTTTTGCCTCTACTGAAAAGTTTGATTTTTGGAAATAGTACGTTTTGCATTATAACCCCACAATTACTTACTTGAATTCACCGGGTTGGGTTAACCTCTGTTTGGCTGCCGAGGGAGGACTGGTCACTGGTATTGAATATAACAGGCTTTCTGAAATGATAAAACAATTCTTAGAAGTCATGCCATTTCAGCGAAAAATCTATCTATTACCACCACTATTAACTAACCAACTATTGTCATTGTTGTCGACAAAAATATAACTCATAAGAAATGTACAAAGTAAGTGAAGACAGTTATGGCTGTGGAAGAAGCAATCGGGGTTCTTAACAGAGATACTGGCATTCTTGCTGAAGTAAAAATGAACTACAAATCATATTAAGGTAAATTTGTCATACTACATCGTACGGACTATTGCGGCGAAAAACTTCACAAACTGAGCTAAAAACCACTCCACGATTTAAAATTATTATCTGAGATCATGGGAATCGCGTTAAAACCACACATTATTAAGAAGAACACTGATAAATAAATTATATAAAGTATGACTTCATCGCACGGACTATTACGGCGAAAAACTTCACAAACTGAGC
>CM062828.1:13940809-14342926 GCA_031772345.1 Himalopsyche anomala | reverse complement strand
TTATCTAGAAATGTGTTTCGTTTTTAGAGCGGGAATTCGGATATTATGTAGAGTTGCCTGCCGCCGTTATAAAGTTGTTAGTCAAAGTCTGCTCGTTGGGCCAATGGCCCCCCCTCTGCCACGAGCGGGTCCAACGCCGCTTCAAATAGAGTATGCACTTTTTGATGTACTTCTATTGGGATTGTACCAAAATTTAGCTTTTTCGATAAACGGCAGAATTAATTAAATTAACTGCATTTAAAGATAACTGAACAGCAAAAAATTCTTCTGAAAGAAATTTTTTCTATAAAAATTCAGTTCGTAAATCACTCACGTGCCAATTTGGACACGGGTACAAGTATTTGGGTTTGCCAAGCCTGTTCTACACCAATAATATGTACAAATTAAATTTTGTTTTTTTTTTATATCAGTATAAGTACTGTTTGATCCTTCGATAACGTAGTACGAGGCTCAGAATCGGTACATGAGTTATAGGAATTCATACAAAAATCCCCGATTTATACTAAAGTCGGGCAGTTTAATTCGGGGTTGTGTAATTGCGGATGTGAATCTCATACAAAATTAGGGATTCGGTTTTTCCGCAAAAAATGCAAAACTAAGATTCCCGTAGTTTTAGACAGTCGCCTACTATACGTGCATAGCTTGGCACGTGTTGAATAGATAGACGCTAGCCAACATTTGACTGTATGCGTGGCACAGACAACCGTCTCCAGGGCCGGCGCCACCATACAGGCAAAATAGGCAACCGCCTAGGGCGCAAACCATTAGGGGGCGCGTAAATGCAGTATTCAAATTATTTTTATATAAATATATAATTTTTTATTCCATGTCCGCTCCCAATGTGGAGCATATAGCCTCCTAATGGAGGTATCTCAACAGAAGTTTTTTTTTCTACGAGAACTGTTTGTTACTCAGTCGCTCAACCTCACTTTTTTCAAAGTGAGTAGGGAAAGAAGGATAAGGCTAGAACAGGACTAGTGGTTGGCTAATCGCTATTCTACGCCCAGTTATTAAAGGATCAGAAGGATTGGAGGACAGGAAATGATGTGAATTGACATAACAAACACCCAGTCTTCGATCACAACTTTGAATTGGATAATTCTCAAATTCACTGTGATCTGACCGGGAATCGATTTCAGCATCCGCATTATAGGAATTCAGATTATCGAAGGATTTATGTAGATTATGTTTTATCCAGTTTTATCAAGTGGCAGCACAAGCCGTAGACAAAGCACAGTTGAAGAATGACGTTTTCAGTCACTTTGACACATTAGTCTATGACTTTGACGTATACCGTAAAACAATCCAAGTACTTATATTATTCGTTTAGTTAAATTCAGAATGGAAAGTAATTTTGACTTCTGATTGTTGATTTTTGGAAACCATTAAATGACAACTATGTCAAGTTACTCTCAAAGTACAAAAACATCCATGATATGGATCCTATTGATTAGTATAAACATATTCGATTACCTTGATGCTTATGATTTAAAAGGGTTTGATGATACTGTTTTATTTAAAATAAATTGGCCGGGCGCTCTAAATGAAGAATTTTTGGTATGTATTATTATCTTAGGATTTTTGAAATTAATGTTTGCATGGGCGTCGATAAGTTTCTTGTTCTATTGGTAAAAACGTCTGCTCATCTGGATGAGCATACGTTTTTAATGTGCTGTCGAATGCCCAAATCACATGGAAGAGTTTTCTCTGTTACTCATAACTCAGGAAAATGATTCGACCCGATGGCCACTGAAAGCCAAAAATTTTAGTCAACTTATTTCCACATTGCTTTGAACTTAATTATTTTTGTCTTATTGAAAGCAAATGTTGATTTCTGTGTTGCCTTGCTTAAAGTTTATAAGTTCTGTGCCCTAATCTCAAATCAAATCTTAAATTTAACATCTATTTCAACTCTAATATTCTTTGCATTGGTTCAGAATAGTATACAAATCAATATTAACACTTCTTAGTCGGGCGTTTCAAAAATAGACTCAAGCCTGTAGCGTGCGTTTTTTAGTGATCAGCGCACAAATATATATTACATTATTAAAATCAACACAACTTCTAAACCAAACGATATTTTCGATTGAAATTAAAAAAAAAATCATACGTGACATTTAATCATTAAAAATAAAATTAGGACATTTCGATAACATCAAAATTTCACTATGTTTCTAAGCTGAATATAAAACTTGTTATCAATTTAGTAGATAGCACTCCGCATGCTATAAATATTAAATATTCAAAACATTCTATATAACAAAATAGCATATTTATCAATATTTTATAATTATATAAATAATTATAATATATAATCGCCATTTCTACAACTTTACTACGACTGGAAGTGTAAAATCTAATGCCGTAAAAATTACAGCGTAAATATTCGAAACACATGTGTCACCCTTTCTAGCAAAGAATTAGGACTAATGTTAATTAGTTGCGGCATTTTATTTAATGCCGACAAACAAACCCGTGATATTATGTGTCCCGCAAAAAAGCGACGATATAAAAAAACGTATTATGCCGTGATCCGAAATCTACCGACAATACGCTAAAAACGGGAGCCGGTAAATTGCTCGAATGCAATTGCTCGAATGCAAATTGCTCGAATGGAAATTGCTCGAATAACAAGATGCTCGAATGACCAATTCCTCGAACGTCAATTGCTCGAATTACAAATTGCTCGAAAATTTTTATAAAAGTTTTATAAAAGTTTAAACATTAATTGCACTAAATAACTATAAATAGCATTTTTTTATCCTGACTTTTGTTGTTTTAAGATTTTTCACGACTTTTTCTACGAATTTCATTTTTGTTTCGTGCAACACTTGTTTAGAGAGTGAAATATAAAAATAATTTTCGTAAGTATTTATTTTAGCCGTGTTCGCTCCAAATGCGGATCATATGACCTTTTAACACTCAATATAAGTATTATATTTATTGATGATTTTTAATTGTATGTTATAGGTGTTAAGCATTTTAATTTTGTGTAATTATAATGTAATTTGTAAATCCTTTTAATTATTAGTAATTGCTTACACCTTTTTATTTCAATTTAACTTGTATAAATAGCACTGTTTAATTTATTTTCCTTATCAGTTGATAATGCTCGTGAGGAGTGAAACCGGTCCTGATCAAATAAATTTTAAGTGCAAAAAGTACTAAAAATCTTTTATTATTTTTAATATGCTTGTTAATTAGTTACTCAAACTGTTTCTATATTTTTCCAGAACACAGAAGACTAAGGCTAAGACAGAACAAACGGTTAGCTTATCACTATCGCTACGCCCATTTTTTAGTAAGAATGGGTGAGAGGGTTTCAATAAATTACATATATGTGTGCCTTTAAACAGAAATCCATAAATAGTTTAAAAAATAATTGATTAAAAAGTGTACGTATTAAGATTCAAGCCCCTGACTTCCGAAAATAAAACCAACGACCTTTTCCACTCGACCACTGGCAACTTAAATAAAAAATATTTTTTTATTATGACTTATTTTGATTTATGGTTTTTATTTCCCGACTTGTATAAATATTTTTTTTAAAGAATGAGTAATTAATGTTTAAGCTTTTATAAAAATTTCGAGCAATTTGTAATTCGAGCAATTGACGTTCGAGGAATTGGTCATTCGAGCATCTTGTTATTCGAGCAATTTCCATTCGAGCAATTGCATTCGAGCAATTTGCATTCGAGCAATTGCATTCGAGCAATTTACCGGGAATCGCTAAAAACGACTTTTGTCATTTCCTGCCTATTAAGTGTAAAGGAATTTTAAAGAATTTACAAAAAAATGATAATAAAGGTATTAAGTTTTGTTCTATTATCAATTGAAAATGGATCCTTGTATTCCGTGTATTATCTTTCGAATAAGCTCTGGCTTGTCAATAAAAACCTTCATTAAATTACAATTTTATTAAAATCCTAATCTTTTAACATACCTTGTCAACAAAAGAGGTGTATTTGTCAAATCAATTGAAATGTGAAAAGACGTTATCAATTTATGCAATATTTCTTTGGTCATTTTATTCATTGATAGGCAGATAAAAAATAAATCTGAATCTAGAATCTGTTTTATAAAATGTTCATGTACATAATTAGTTGTGCTATAATTTTTCTGCAGGATCAACGGAACGAGGTCCTTCCGGTGACGACTGCTAATAATGAAAAATATCAATGCCTGATACCCAGTCTTTCTGCAAAGTACTCAACAGGACTTGATGATTATAATGGGCTCACGCCGTTAGAGCTATTGTCTCCACTTTTTTCACAAAAAGTATGCTCATATCGATTAGAAAGTTACTGGACATATGAACTCTGTCATGGGCGCTTTATCAGACAGTACCACGAAGAACGAGAAGGTGAATGGTCCATATTTTTTTTTAAAACATAGTTCTAATCAACTTAAATGTTTTCATGATAAATATTTAATTATTAATTTGATAACTACATTGTATGTACATCAATGCGCTGTATACTTCTGAATCCAGTCACACGAAATTAGTTATATCTCATGAAATGATTACAAAGTATTTTGTCATGGCATTAAAATCATTATTCACATTATACAGCTATATAAATTCTCTATCAAAGTAATTTTGGTACGTTTAATTTTTGCCAAAAAATGGCCTGTTAACTACCATTATACTCATACGTTGTGACATCTAAAATTATTACAATAACAAGTAATTATTTTACTGAATATACATTGCTGACGTCCCACATTTACTAAAGTTTTCAAAGTCAATCTAACTACCTGCCAGACTCGCATTCCATTTCATTTCCATTTTCAGGGCTAATTATACAGCCTTTTGCAAATTTGTGGTGTCACCCAGAAAGCGAGATATTTACTCATAGGAGTTCAGGGGCTCTTTTACGGGATACAAATATCTACTTATGATGAAATTCTCAAAGACTTGGTAACCTTTTATTATTTTTAGGGAAAAAGGTTAAGATACAGGAATATTTCCTCGGTAAATGGAATGGTGAAAAACAAAAAGTATTGGAAGATACAATGGCAAAGGCGGAAGAGAATGGTGACAAATTAAAGTACAAGAAAATTGAAGGACTGAATTTACCCTATGTTGAAATTGAGATGGATGATGGTATGTACAACAAAAATATCTTATACTACTGTTAAAGCAACTTTCATCATTTAATTTTCTACTAAGTCTATTTTTGAGAGATCTCATTATTGATTTCTGAATTGTGTTTTTTTTTATCATAGGGACCGTGTGTGATTTGAATAACAAACCCCGAATGACTAAAGTGCAGTATGTTTGCTTTAGTCACGGAAAACATGAGGTGTACTCTTTCAAAGAAACGTCAACCTGTGAGTATGAAGTGATAATTTTGTCACCATTTTTGTGTGCCCATCCAAAGTATAAGCCGCAGGATTCAGGAGAGAATATCATAAATTGTATGCCTCAAAATAATGCACCAAAGAAGCCTCGAAGTATGCTGGCTATGGAAGCTGAAAGCATGAAACTGAGACATCTGAAGTTATCGGTGAGTTTTCAGTATTACAAAGCATGCATTCTTTCTAAATTTGTACGTAGTATTTCCAAACATAGATTTTTATTATTTATGTTGCTATACTTTTAGAGAATTAGTAATATTTTTTTATGTTTGAAGTTTAAGTTTTACGTGTTGTTTTAAAAGTGCAACTATATTTTTGTAAAATTCATTGCTTTTTGGCTTCCAAGAGAGATATAAAATGAATTATGACTACATATAAGAATACTGAGTGCAATAATCTCCTGCTATACAAAAGGAAATGTAATGTAAATTTTTGCTCACAAGGAATTTATATTCCTTTTTTGATATATGAGCATGCCTTTGTTTTTACTATTGTAGAATAGTTACAGATAAATAAATCATATATACATATTTTGTTTACATTCACTATGGTTTTCTAAGAATTTATTACCGAAAAGCTGTTATTAAATTTTAAAAATTCTGAGATGAATTGTTATAGGGTGGAAATAAGAGTCAAATTATCTTGTATAATTTGTGAAAGAATCTTAATGGTGAAACAAATTTGCAACATCTTTTATCCACCACGAAAATAATCAATTCTGTCATAATATAACAAATATAAATTCATCTGAAGAATAGAATTGAAAGACAAATACTATTTTAATTAATTAATTAAGAAAAACCTCTGATAACTGGGTGTTTCATATTTCTGGAAGTTTTTAAATATGTTTATATTAACTGAATATTTCAGTTTATTCACCATAATTTTTGTTTAGTAATCAGTCCATCCCAATTGAGTGAGGGTTTACTGTATTCGATTTTGAGTTCTAGAAAAGTATTTGTAACAAACTATGGAACAGGGGAAGAGTATTTTAAATCACAAGTATTTCTACCTCATACTTACCTATGTAAATTTGTTTGCCATGCATTTTGAGATCTATTTAGTGTCTCTTTCTACAGTGTAGTATGTCTTGCAAAAACAACAAATCACGTGAATGAATTATCTATATCATCAGTTTGGTGCAAGAAGTCACTGATAAGTTTTTTTTTTTGAAATCGAGTTTAATCTCACAACATGCTCAATTCATATCTTCTATAAATATAAGAAGTCACATTTGAGAGACTTTTCAAGTTTTTTCAGACCAACATAAGTTGTTTATTGATCTTTAGAAAAATATTCTCATTTAGTGACTTCCTGCACTAAGCTGATGATATATTCATTGAACTCCTATCTCAAATGGGATATGTATTAATAAAACATTGTCTTGTTTTGAGTTAAGTATTGATCTGTGTGGACTGCCGTTTAATGCTTGTTTATGTTAAATAGCCCCATTATTTTTCTGTGCATTAAATTGTGTTGCTTTGAGTTATTGTTATGATTATTTTAAACACAATTATTTGTTCAGGTTAACAAACTAGGAAAAGATGTGGTTGCTGTGTTTAAAGTAGAACAGATTGGAGAGGTAGGCTATTATTATTTTTTATTACTATATAAAGACATATTTGCAATATATCAGCCATCTCTGTTTCATTAATTTTAACAGTTTTGGAATAGAGCATCCTCTTCAGCATAAAAAAATAGTAATTTTTATTCAAAATGGTTTAACCTTTCCGACTACACACTTTTTATTTTTCTATTCATCATAATGAATTGTAGAATATTGATGGTATATAATTTATATACTGTCAACTCAATACCACAACTAGGTATCTCTGATTTGATCATTGTTGGAAAAATGAATTTTAATCATTGTTTGATTAACATACATCTAATGTTGTAATCCGTCTTCCGGCTGCGTGGTCGAGTGGTCAACGTTGTTGGCTACCGTTACGGGTTCGAATCCTAGTCTGGACAGATTTTATAAATTGATTTATAGATTTCTGTTCAAAGACATAGAAGTATGTGAGACTTGAATTCCCTTCCACTTATCCTATCTTTAGGACGGACGTAGCAAGAGCGATTCGCTAACCACTAGTCCTGTCATAGTCCTATCCTTATATCCTTAATCTCTTTGAAAAAAAGAGATTGAGCAACCGAGTAACAAAAAGTTCTCGCAAAAATACTTCTGTTGAGATAAACTCCATTAGAAGTCCATATGCTCCACATAGAGAGTGGAAATGGTTAAAAAAATCTGTAATCATTGTTTAACGCCGTCACTATTCATTGAAATACATTAATGCCACCCTAAAAAATTCTAATATCTTGTACACTGATACCCACAAACACATTTGAAACGATATAGCTGTACAAACATCATAGTAGTACTGACCCGACGTAATGTGCTAGTGTTGATTTTATGTGGATTCTCAACGGCACTGGTGATTTTGTTCATTTACTATTTTAAGACATTTGCTTACCGGTGAGTGTCTACAAAAACACTGTCTTTACCTCTTTAATGTGCTCGGCAGTTAAGATGTAAAATGAAAATGGCATTTTGTTCAATTAAGAACAATTAAATAATGTTCAATAAAATTTTATTGAAGGAATTGTGGGATCATATTCAATAGCGACACGGACAAAAAAGGACACGTAAAAAAACGTGCATGAACAAAATCGTATACGTATAAAACTGGACACGGAAAAAACCTTCTATTCTCAGTGAAAATACTTTTTATGTTTTAATGAGTTTTCTAACATGAAAAAGTGTTAACAATTAGATTTTTTATTTTAAATCACATCAAATAATAATCGTCAGAACCTCAGAACATCTGACTACGAAAGAGTCATTTGATGCGTTTTGGCCGTTGACAGTGGATTAGTTCTGTGAAATTTAAATAATTCTGATCCTTTCATGAGTTTTTCAGCCTATAAAAATATGTTTATTTCTAGTAAATTTTATGTCTGGCACTAAAAATCTATTTCAAAAACCAAATCGAACTCTCGACATCAATTGGCTATAGACGCAAACTTTTGTTGTTGAGACAGTAAAAATACACATATTTGTATTATCTGTTTCGGAAAATTTGAAGTTTATAATATTTCGCAAAATATGAATTCGTTATTCAAGTATTTTAAATGTGAATACTTCTTATTCTATGTCTACTTAATCCATTCACCCTCAATGACATTGAACATCAAGTTACCTAGTGGTAGTATTGAAGTGGCGATACATAAGTTTCATTATATATATCTACACTTATATAATGATATAATAACCGATATATTATCGGTGATTATATCATATTATCGGATTGACAAAGTTCTGTTCTATATGTGTGATATTAACATGTTAAATATTCATATAGTACATTGTAGACATTACCTAAATTTAATTTTTGGCAAAAATCAAGTAGGATATTATTTAACCCTCCAGAGACGAGAGCTTTTTTCGATAAAAAAAATATTTTTTAATCCATATTGAAGTCACGGATTACTTTTATTCCTTACATTGCAAAGTCGTTGTATAGAAACCCCGCATGACTATATAGTCATGCTCATCCTTTTATTACTGTGTAATATTGTGTACGGACAGTAGTAAAGACGAGCGGGACCGTATAAGCACTCAAACGTTCGGGGTTGAAATATAGCCAAACATGAAATTTTTAAAAATATTTACAATTTTACCTCTTTAGATCAACATAATTTCAATACAAATATATTAGCAAAAGAACTGTAAATAATTTGATGTTTTGATAAAAAAATAACTAACAGTTTCAAAAAGTCCATTAAAAAAAACGGAAATTCAAAAAATCGCATGTGCTTTTGGTGGCCATTTCTGTCCCCGCGGCTGATGACTAACTGAAGTCTGAACCCTTCTCAACCAAATATGAGTAAAAGCAACGATATTCAGGTAGAAAAAGGATGAATAGTGGGATCAATAGACAACGGTGTTTACTGTGACCATATGGTCACGCTCGTCCTTGGAGGGTTAATATAAAAATACTGGCTATTTGAAATGATAGAGAGGAATATTCATGCAGGCTGGAATAATGCATAAATCTCAAGTTCGAAAATTGTGTGTATGTCATCTGGGATTGAGGTTAGAAGAATATATTTTATTGCAAGCAGTTAGTTTGCCATGAGTCGACTGATATATTGCATAATTGTTTTTTATAGATTGATTACTATTGCTATTTTGTTTTTATTTTACTTTGTACAGTTTTTCATTTACCTAATAGTTATAGTTTTTTTTTTTTGTATGAATTAATTAAATATGCATTGTAATTTAGCGACCAATCGGGAAATTAATTGTTTTATTTGCTTAACAGATACTAGCTAAATTATATATACAATATTGTCTGTAAAATATTATCTATAAACTCTGATCCGAGTTCATCATCATTCTATTGTCTAAAATATTATATAACTCTAGTTAGATTAAAGGTAAATATCTTTTATTGTAGCAATTCAGATATATGCTCTTCGGTGATTCAATTGATTTGCATCGTTACTAGATATTTTCTTCTTGATGCAGATTTGAAATATTTGACAGCAAATTTTATCAATTGAATGTCTGATAATTCGATGCTGTAATTTCACATTCAGTTATAGATAGTTGAAGAAACAGCATTTCGAGATGCTTGTAATCTGTAGCCATTGCATTATTTTTTGATTTATGTATCAGAATATTGAAATTATAGTTGTGGTATATATATAGTTTTGAGTAAAACAATATAATATATAATGAAAGAAAAACTTTATAAGCCATTTTGAGAGCAATCAATGTCTATTTAATACTGAACAATTTAAATTCTATGTTATCTATGATTCCTCTTTTTTATGAAATACTAGGACTGCCTTCACTCATCCAGTTTACATTTTTATAACTTTTTCAAAACAATTCTATTGTTGTAAAATATTCATATTTCAAAGTTGCCTTCATTATAAGTAATGTATTTCCACCAAGATTGAGAATAAACAATATAATTTTAACAATATTTTTTTTTATTCTTAAGTGTACAAGTACAATTTACAATAAAATTATAATGCGTATTACCTGACCCATTTTCTAAAATTATATATCACAATATAAAATGTAAAACATTTCGACTGAGCGTTCTTGTGATAATAATGTCTTACACGTATTTTCATAATAATTTCTATAAAACGAAACTCATAAATTACTGCTTTGATTAAGGATGGAGAGTCTAGATTGAAAGTAGAACTGCATCCGCTGGAAGTGGATTCTCCTCTCAAGAAAACACCTGGAGATTCAAAATATGTTCTGTCATCTGATCCTGCGCCAGCGCTAGATGACACTACACCTGTGCGAGCTTTTCTTGATGGAGAAAATTGCCTAAATGGAGTAAATTGTTTATATTGATATCTTTGCGAGTTTAAAGTTCCATCTAGCAAGCTCAGTGGATAGTATTAATTTTTAGAGACTTGAATATTTATTTCACTAAGCCACTGATCATAAATTATTTTCGATAAGTTTGTCTTCAAATATACAATTTTTAAATAATGTATATAATGTTTAAATCAAGGTATTCAATCAACATACTGTTTTGATTTTATTTCAAGTAGCCATTTGAACTTTTTTTATAATGATTGCAACATTTGACTGGCGCCCATCACGTTGTTACGATTAATGAGTTTGTAGAATATTTAAAAAAAACAATGTGCTTTTACACAACAGATAGATGTTGATAATTGTTGTATTAGAAAGAAAGCCCAATGTAGTATTATGCTTTTAAGTAAAACCGTTATATATATCATATTCAATACGCTACATCAGTGTTTCTCAACCTTTTTGGGAGCGTGGCCCCTTTTGAGTGTCTTTATTTTTCTGTGGCCCCCATACCTTTTTTATTTTTTTTAGCTCACCGAGAAATTTGAAATCTCCGATTTGGTATACTTTTTCCCAGAATATCTCCAAAAACACCTTTTTTTTTTAGCTCACCGAGGAATTTGAAATCCTCAATTTGTCCGTGGCCCCCCTGAACTGTGTTGTGGCTCCCCAAAACAAAAATAAATCTCTGTGGCCCCCTGGGGGGCCATATGGCCCACTGTTGAGAAATCGTGCTCTACATTATATAAAATGTGTGAAATGAAATATGTAAAGAAAAGCTATTAATAAATGTAATTTTTCTTTTGAACATTTTAGGGTACTGGTTGGTGGAAATACGAATTTTGCTATGGAAAGTCCGTGGTGCAATATCATATTGACAGAAGTGGTGCTCGTCAGTCGCTTTTGCTCGGTCGTTTCAATGAAGCTGATCATCAAGCGTGGATAGTCCAAAATCCGCACAAGAGACCGAAACCAAAAGGTAATTTAATCTAATTTAAAATTTTGACTGGAGGTGCTTGGTGGGATTTCAATATTAATTTTAAATCGTTTTGGTTTATACATTGTCATTAATGTTTACTTTATTATTTAACAAGTGTTATATGTATAAATATCATAATAAGAATTTTTAGTTTCTCAACGTTTTTATCGATTTTTGAAGTTTCAAAATTACTATGTTTTTGATTTCCAGGACAGCAGCGGACTCAAATATCTCATTTCTATTCTCAGGGAAGTGTTTGTGATGAAACTGGGAAACCACGGCAAACAGAAGTAAAACTGAAATGCTTGGAGAATTCTTCCAGTCCCGGTCAAGTTTCACTGTATTTGTTGGAGCCAAAGACTTGTCAGTACATTTTAGGAGTGGAGTCTCCCCTCATTTGTGATATATTGCACTTAGCTGATGATGATGGCTTGATAAACATACCGAAAGCACACTTGGATATAACTGATATTGATGATGCAGTTGCCGAAGAAGATAAAGCGACAAATAAAGCTACCGGTGACACAGTTAAAGTGAACAAGAAGGATGAATCTTCTAAAGAAAGCAATATGGGGGGGAACGAGTAGTATATGTCTGTATTTATTATATATTAGTTATTGAATAAAGTGTTACTTGAAATTAACAGGAATTTTAATTTACGGTGTCTCTAGCGTCTGATTATTATCAACACAGGTATAGGCGTGTAGCATCAAAATACGTTTATCGTGTACTGTCAGTAGAATGCAGCTCACGACATAATAAGTTTTTTTCTACTGTCGGTTGTTTGCGGGACACATAATATCACGGGTTTGTTTGTCGGCGTGAAATAAAATGCTGCAACTAATTACCACTAGTCCAACTTCTTTGCTAGATTATTAGGGCTCGTATTTAAACTGTCAGAATTTTAATTCAGTATCGGTCAGAATTTTTAATGCATTGGTCAGAATTTATATTAAATGGTCAGAATCTAAATGACATCGGTCATATTTATTTTGACAAGTGGTCTGAATTTTTTTGATGATAATGATGTCATCGTATTGCGATGCTATCGGTGGAAAAGTGAAGTGGTTTACGGCAAATCGTCCAATGGGCGAGCGACGCTACCAGCGCCACGGCCATTGAATAAATCACTAGTATTGCGAAGGATGAATTGACAGTTTCCATCAGAGACAATATTTTACTAGTTCCCATCTTATGGCAACGGTTAACGGATCTTCTTTACGACGGGGAAAAGGATTACTGTCGCTGTAATACTGTAAAAAGAAGAGGGCAGCAATGTAATACTGAACTATATATTTTATACAACATTGATAAACCTGATGTTATTATATTTAAAACAAGAACATTCACATGAAACATTAGCAAATTACACGATGAAATTAAATGATGACATTAAAAATAAGATACATGCAATTTTTAATTTAAAAGTTAAGCCTAAGAGGATGATGGAAATTTCGCCGCGGAATCGGTTCAGATATATTTTTTTAAAATTTCAAATTCCTGCTGTGAATTTCGGGAATAAATTCAATGTGCTCAAATATGCAGTACTTATTCGAAATTAAAAAAAATGTTATTTGATAATATTTTCAAATAATTACTGCATATTCGATATTTAAAAAAATGTCAAATAAGTCTTGCATATTTGGGCACATTGTATTTATTCACGAAATAAACAGCAGGAATTTAAAGTTAAAAAAAAAAAAAGTCAATGTCGAATGTGCAGTAGTTTTTTTGCACATAAGACGCCTCGTAATCAAAGGATTAATATTTTTTTTATTTTTTTTTATTCTGTTTATGAAAATCTGACCGTATAATAGATTTTATTCTGACCGTATAATAATTTTATTCTGACCGTTAGTATTTTTATTCTGACTGTTAACATTTTTATTCTGACCAGAAATTGAATATTATTATGACCAAAAGATGATTTAAATTCTGACCAGAAATCGATTTAAATTCTGACCATTTATTTTGTTGCCGATTATTAGGGTGGAAGATAAAGCTAAGAAACAAAAAATCAACTGTATTATAGATTTATTTTGCGATCTCCATTGCTAGATTAGTTTGATTCGTTTTACAGGTTGGACTATTTTTCATACCGCTTGCGTTGTTTATTTTATTGTTCGAATATATTATTACCATTTTATGAGACGTTCTACTAACAATAATGTCTTAAAAAAATAACGCCGACAATTTATCAAATAGTTCGTTCATGAAATATTAATAATCAATAAATGTGTTGAGATGTGATTGGTAGATTGACTCATAGGCTTAATAGATTCTTCAAAATAACTGCTCGGCAAGTGTCCCTTTTTGACAATAAGCAATAGTTATTATGCCCTGAATGTTCACACATGGTATTTTTTTTTAAAAAGGTGACACATGTTTCTCGAATATTTAGGGCATCAGATTTCACCCTTTTAGTGATAGTAAATTTGTAGGAATGGGGGTTTTATATTATAATTATTTATATAATTGTATAGTATGGATTAATGTTATTTTTCATACAGAATATTTTGAATATTTCATACTAATAACAAGTGGAGTGCTATCTAACAGGTTTTTATATTCAGCTTAGAAAAATAGTGAAATTATGATGCAATCAAAATGTTTTCATTTTATTTTTAGCGATTAAATGTCACATACGATTTCTTTGAAAATTTCAGCCATATTGTTTGGTTTACAAGTTGTGTTTATTTAAAAAATGTAATATATTATTGCGCTAATCACTAAAAAACTCCCGTTACAGGCTAGAGTCTATTGTTTGGACCGCCCGATTACATAGTGTTAAAAATACTTATCGATATACTTTCTGTGCCAATGCATTATTGGTAAACAAACAGTTTGGACTGCAAACAAGTCTGACAATTAATACTTTCGAGAAAGATTTTTATGTTTGAACGACTAACACATAGCCGGAAAAGCAACAACTTATAGAACATTTGTAGTGCTGCATTTTACTGCTGTATAAAGATTACTTCAAATCATTTAGAGAAAATTTTAAAGAACTAAATAAATAAACTTCAAATTTTTTAATAAATGCAACTGCTATTTTTATCACTTCTTAAAACAAAAAAGTGAAATACACAACTTGATTTTTGAAATTAGTTTTTAAGGTTCTTATAACTTAAATGTAATAATTGCGGCTTAATCCTTAAAATACTCGCTTATTATATTTTTCATTGATAATTACCATATTGATCAAAAGATGAGATGTTTTTCAAACATTTCCATCATTTGAATTAGGAAGAACCTCTGTCGCCATAATGCTGCATGGGAAGCCACTCCAGGCTCCCTCCACATTTGTGTTAGTGTACGAACACGTAGTATCTAACTCTGACATTGAACATAAATCTTCCACTTCTTATTTTTGTTACATAAATAATGTATCTACTTTTTGGTTGAAGTTTAAATTAATTTCAACTATCTTTAAATTTATCATTTGTGATAATAGGAATGAATTCTTAATTTTATATTCTGATGTCGCTACATCAGTGCAACAGGAAAATCAACATAAACTCATCCTCTCTTTTCCAAAGAGAGTAGTAGGAATAGAAGGACAAGGCTAGGACAGGATTACTAATCGCTCTTGCTTCACACCTAGTTATTGAAGGATCGAAAGGGTGGGAGGGAATTTTTAGACATCCCAAACATCCGAACAGAAATTGAAAATTTCGATTTAAAAATGCTATTCGTACTGGGATTCGAACCCGTGAGGTTCAGCATGGTAGCCAACAACATTGACCACTGTGCCACGAACCCGACAGTATATGGACATCATTTACTTTAATCCACAACAATGTCTACAACTATTCTATCCATGAATGTGTTTCAAGATTGTATTTTCAATAAAGCATCAATATTGTTGTCACCTCAACTATATATTGCTATATCAATGCAACAGTAGAACAATCTGAAAATCTTAGTTGCGAGATAATGACAGCGTTTTGCAATTTTTTTTATTACATACAGTTTTGTTATTTTTTAATAGTTATTTTCGTATTTTGTACTACACTACGGCAAAGAGAAGTAATTGTATCAATCAAATTAAAATAATATAATATTTGTGTATATTAGTGTTGCCATTTCAATCCTAAAATAACAGAGTGTAGCGAGAGTGCCACTAGTCCTGTCCTGCTTTATCCTTTCTATCCCCACTATTCTCTTCGATAAAGAGAGGTTGAGCAACTGAGTAACAAAGAGTTCTTGTTGGAAAACTCCTGTTGAGATACTCCATTAGGAGGCCATATACTCCGTATTGAGAGTGGGACATTGAATATAAAAAAAAAACTTGCTGGTATGGTGACAAGATGTTACTATGAACAACGTATCAATTGTTACACGAGTGTTTTTTTTTTAAAAATATTTTTCTTAACTGGATGACTGCCACATACGAGATTTTTCGACAAATTTTTCATGCTCAACACGCCAGAGAGGAGTTATCTTGTCAATACCAAATTAAATTAATAATTATAGCCGGCGTGCTGGGTACAGACGTACTTTTTTCTACGGCAGCCAAAAGGTTAAATAATTATTAAGGTGCCTATATTTTGTCCTGTACACGAAATTATCAATAATTTCTTGACTTTGTTATTTAAGCTTATCTAATATTGAATAAATTTATATGATAATTTAATTTGAAACTATTTG
This sequence comes from Himalopsyche anomala, assembly GCA_031772345.1. Lineage (NCBI taxonomy): Eukaryota > Metazoa > Arthropoda > Insecta > Trichoptera > Rhyacophilidae > Himalopsyche > Himalopsyche anomala. Next base: position 14,326,586 of record CM062828.1, on the reverse strand, counting down.
AAATTTAATCTTTCAACAGGAGTGCCTATATATTGTTTTGATAAACTAGCTATAAGTCCATTTCGAGGCAAGGTTTGCGTCTTAAAATATTATTATGTACAGTAAAAAGCAGTAAATGTTATTATAGCCGGCTTAGCGTTTTTATCATATTTGTTTTCTATCATAAATAATTTGAAAAAAACATCTACAACCAGGGCCGGCCCTAACCGTGTGCGGCGCACACAGACGCCGGCTCTATAAATAATCAGAGGGGCGCAGATTTTGTTTTTTTGAGGCGCCGAGTCGAAGGCGCCTCGAACACAGGCGTAAGAATCCACGGGCCGGCCCTCTCTACAATAATCTGTAGTCACATAATTTTAAAATGAATGCATGTCAGCCTTATGCCTTTATTTTTACAGAGTGATTTATAGATTTGAAGTTTGGAAAAAGTCAATGGACACACAGATAACCAGTTCTTTTAAATATTTTAATCAAATTTAGGAGAAAAAAAGGGTCACTAGATCTGTTATTAGACTAGACCAGTGGTCAGCGAACTATGGCTCTTTGGCTTCTTGAGTGTGGCTCTTTCACAAAATACCAAATACAGTGCAATTGAAACTTCATGTCCCATGCACAGAAATCGGTTTTCGGTATTTAAACTAAGAGTTGAATGGGACGTTCTCAGAAAACGTGCCTCAATCAGAAGGACCTTTTAAGCAAAAGCCAGCCAAATTGACCTACCTATATGGTTTGAGCTTAAAAAAATTGGCTCTCAAAAGAAATTTCTATCACTTTTAAGGTGTTCACTGTCAATACTTGGTGGAATGGCATTATAATAAAAATAATAAAACGTTTTTTTATTTATTATGAAATTTCAATCGTTGTATAGTTGATATTTGGATCATTTGACTAATGAGTTTGCTGACCACTGGACTAGACAGTTGATTGATCCTTATCGGCATAAGTATTCAGCGTTTCATCACTTTTTTGCTATATACTATTTTCTGTATTATGGATATACAAGTAGGAGTTAACCAGTCCTAGGATAAAAAAAAAAAAAAATTCTGCTACGAAAATTTGGCCTTGGTAAATTCTTGATCATTTTATTTACATTTCAAAACAATCCATTATTTATTAATATTTACATTACAAGTGTCTATTTTCTTGTTGATTTTACAAATTGACACTACCTACACAATAATTGATGGCAATATCTGGGAAGAAGAACACTTTTGTTCACAAAAAATAAGTTAAAACAATAAAATATTTTTACTATTTGAAGTCCAGCTGCAATAGGTAACACATCGATTTTATTGATGTTTCATAAGAAATTAACTTCCTTCCAAGGTATTGTATCATTTAACATAAAAAAAATATATGTCATTCTATGAGTTTTGGTACAAATAAAGTATTCCATCTAACGGGACTTTTAATCCATTGGTATTAATTATGACATCTAGTAGGATTCTTTCTAATATCACCAAATGACCCACAAATTAGTCCATGCAGAGTAAAATATATTAACTTTTTGTTAAAAAATATCCGATAGATGTGTCGGAAATATTTCACTTATATTTTGTTGATGAAAACACAGCTCCTAGACACAGACAATCTATTACAGTAATATTGTCTCGTTGGAGTGTGGATAAGCCCATTTATGAGATGCCAGTGGGTTAAGTCACTGTCAGTATATGCGGTTCAAAAATTGAGAAAAATAATTCTGACAAATTTATACAAAAGTTTTTTTATATTTTAAAGACGTTAAACAACCAATAATTTTTCTGTAGTTAAAAAAATATTTCGATTTTATAAACATACATGTTCACATTGCTGAGCTATTTTAAAACAAATAGTAGCTTTGCATAATCCGTCATTAAATATAGGTCAAGAAAATTCTGATACATTGCTATTTTTCATAGTAATCTCGAAATAATGATGGAATTCAAAACATTTACTTCAGGATTATGCAACTTTTTAGTGTGTGGCATGCAAGTGCTGCCAGTTGACAATTTTTCATTAACAACTGTATTTCCTTGATTATAACCTTTATATTATAAACCACTTTTATTTTTATATACCAATAAAAAATATACCAATAAAATACCAACAAAAAATAATGTTACACATCATCTACTATGGTATCGGTTAATCTCCAAAAAAGGAAAAAACATACATCTTATTATCGAGGAAATGCGGTAATTCATTTTGTGTTTTTTTAATCTGTATAACAAAAATAATTATGAAAAAACTTCTGCATTATGCTTTATACTATGATTACAGTGGATAAAGATAGGACCGGGTTGAAGGGAGAATAAAAAATCGTTTAACTTTCGACATGTATTTACATTTACAATAACAAAGTGGGTGTGTATAAAATTGTTCTGATAAGATGTCGATAATTATCTACATTAAACTCTGACCATTACCAAATGTGCCACTGACTGTTGAAATGAAAATCTCCCGTCAGAATGCACATTTTCATAAGCTTTGGTATGAAGGGCTTAACCTACGGCTAAATGTTCAATTCGGTTTATGGGGACCTCGGAGTGCTATACATTTCATATCATATCACTATAAGTAAAGAGTCACACGTACGCGCGAGAGACGACTGACGCGACCCACTCAAATTTAGCCGAGGATCCGCATATATTTTATCACTTAAACTGGCCCGTTCAGTCATCAGAAGTCTTTACCTATTTATTACAAAAAAACGTATTGAATTTCTGCCAGAGAAAGTAAAAAAGCTACAAACAGTTTTCTTATAACGGCTATAAAAGAACACTGGTACAGAATAATAAAATGTATACAGTGGATACGGTTACGGTGGATAAAGAAAATTGTTCTAAGTGATAAGATATGCACAAAATACATAAAAAATATAAATTTGGTAGGTAAACAATGTTGCAACGAATACAAAAAAATTGCTTTGGAAATAATTAACAATACACTTTCCAAAAAAAGTTTCCGTGGTCATTAATAGTGCACAAACTCTGCAAAGGGTTCAGGTAAAAGTTCAAAGCGGCAACATTCTTGCCAGCTATCGGTAAGACGAAACACATCAATTGTATCACTAGAAATGAGTCAATGCTAATAAGGCCGTGATGCTTCTTTGGATCTTTTCAGTTGCACTTTCAGTCTCTTTGTTCCTATTTGGAAGCCGTTCATGGCTTGTATGGCAGCTTGGGCTGATGAAGCGTTGTCGTATGACACAAAGCCGAAGCACTTGGACAAGTTGGTTTGTTTGTCTATAAACACCTTAGCTGAAATCACACGACCGAATGGCACAAACGTCGTCGCCAGGTCCGTGTCGTTGAACTCTTGCGGTAAGTGATAGATGAACAGGTTGCCACCTTCTGGTCCTGAGAAACCGTTAGCTTGAACAATAATAATATATTCTTTGAAATAGTTTTCTTAATCTAACACTTGATATATTATATCAATATGTTGTTATTATTGAATGTAGGACAAGGAAAAAGGTAACAGAGAGCGATTAACAGTTTTACTGCACCCCAAATGCAAGTTTATTGGTAAATAACTTTTCTTTTTATAAAACTGCAACATATATTTGATTATATCTGCAATATCTCATTTTTATCAGTTATGATAATTTTATGACTGAATTAAAGAATATCTATAATCTTGCTAAGGAAAAGCATACTATATCCGAATGCAAGAAAAATCTTAAGCATTGTAAAATCTGTGTTTAATGGATGATAAATATTGCAATCCAATTATATTTCAGATATGTTTCGGTTAAAAATGTCAATTTTTGGGAAATAGAGAATTAATTTTTGTGAACATCAGAAGTACTAAAAATGATTAATAAGAAATTAATGTAGAAAATGTAACGTAGCTTTGAACAGTCTAAAACAGGGGTTCCCAATCGGTAAGGGATTAAGAGGAGAACCCTGGGGAATAACTTCCACTAGATTCATTTGTTTTAATTAAGTTCTTTAAAAATATTATTTTACGCAACATGACAAGTTCCATCAATTTCTTTTTACAAAATCACTTCACATGTATATAGACGACATTTTTGAATACTTTGCAATTCTACAGAATTTTTTGTTCATTGAAATATGCTTCAGCAATTTCAGTAATTTGTTAGTATAAAAATCGTCACAATAAATTTATAATATTATGTTCATAAAAATCAACATATTATTAGAAAGAGTCTCAACACTCCGTATATATCTTTTGAGTTAGACCAGCATTTCCCAAACTTTTTCCCTGCGACCCGGTTATTTCAATATTTCTCCTTCGTGACCCACTAAATTTGTTATGGCCAATACTACCGGCCTATTGGTAAAATAAAACAGTATATTTATATCCATACAGTCTTTATATGTTATAATACAAAATAATTTACTCTGATAAACCTATATAGAAATCAAATTTACCAATAATTTATTGATAAGAAGTATTACGAAATTAGATGGTAAATATACAGATTTATTTTAGAAAATTGGCGACCCGACATGTTGCTTTCTGCGGCCTGGTAGCGGGTCGCGACGCATCATTTGGGAAACGCTGAGTTAGAATATCTTGGGTAGGGGGGTAATAATATTCTGAATAATGGTGATAGAGGGGAAAGTATTGAACAAGGCTAGGAGCCCCTGGTCTAAAATCATAATTTTGATATTTATATATCGCTTAAATTGGTTTTTAATTACTATAAACCATTAACTGTAAATAATTATCCACTATACTACAAAAAAATGACAGATGTATTGTAATACAGACAAATGAATCATATCGATATATTTAGTTTGGTTATAAAAAATCAACTGTGCAAAATGTTGATTAAGTTAATTCATGTAGAATACCTATTTATTCTTTAGGGAGGGCTTAACCAAAGGTACATATATTTAAATTTTTTGGTTTTTTTACCTAAATTAGGTAAAGCATACATCATTAAATGAAGTCTTCTTGAGCAATAAATCGATGGTACTAATTAATCTACATTTTACTTTGTTTCGTCAGTTTTCTTTATGTTGACAATTCGAATTTGTGAATGTCAAAACGTAGAACAAGAATTCAAATGTAAAATTTTCAGTTAATAATATTATTTAGATATTACCTTCCATTTGTTTTCCACCTCCTGCGGCAGCAGTACCTAGAGCAGTTCCTAAAGGTGAAGCCGCATACGTATTTCCCCCAAACTGGGCCGCATAGGCAGAATTCAGTGAATCGGCAGTAGACCCTGAAACATAACACATACAAAATAAATACTCAATCTTTTCTCGGCACAATAAAAATTGCACTCATAAAAATCTATTACAAGGATTTTTTCATTACATATTAGAAGCTGAAATTGCTGTTGAAAATAAAAATGACAACTATATAGAAATTAGCAACATCTCAAAGTACAGAATAAAATAAAATTAAATGTAATGTTTTTTAGATAAATAATACTTTTTTTCAAATATATGTTGGCATATTGGAAGGCCATCACTCTTTTGACAAAAACCAAACGCAGTCAGTCCTACATATAATATGACACAAGCTTGAAATATTATGATTTTAGTCTACATCTATTGTTTAATTTTTAATTCAACAAAAGTTTTTAAATTATTATTGATATTAATGCTGAATAAATTATGAATACTACAAAAAATCTGAATATCCTATATATGGATGTAAACAAGTTTACTATGGTCATTTATCTTTCATGTATCTATTTAGCATGCCTAAACTAAGAAGGAATGTATAAAAATATGTATTTTTTATAACTTTAGCATGCTTTATACACTGAACTCCCCATTTACACGGTAGATACGTTCCACGCGATACCTGTGTAAAAAAATATACTAAAATAAAAAAAATATGGTGGATAGATTTCCTTGTTTAAAAATCAATTCAGGATATTAAAGAATGAAATTCATTATTGCTTATAATATCTTAATTTTATTTAAAAAATACTAAATTATTCACTATCACTATGAGACAATAGACGAACCTGAGTAGTAAGTAAATGCGAGGGATGTAGGAAATTACGAATTACTGTTACGCATTGTTAAATGAATGTTCCCTTTTTTTCTCTTATTTTTACACTTTGTTATTTCCAAATCGTGTAAAAAGGGAGTTCAGTGTGTATTATTGTAAAATAAATCAGAGTGAACAATAATAATCTTGATTTATAAATGGGTATGTTTGATTATTCTAAATTGATAAGGCACAATGTGAAAGTAATGTACAGTTCTGTACACAATCAACTATTGATAATACAAGTATTAAAATTTAATATATTTCTTTATTTGCCAGTCCTCGATACTGAGCCTGTGTACTCATAATGAATTATTTTTCAAAAATTATTTAACGAGAACGCAGCGCAGCGTAGGTAATCAACTAAATAATAATGAAATGAGCATGTTGTTTCCTTTTAAATCTCAAAAAAGTTTTAAAAAAAATTGAACGGCCACATATTATAATGCTATCATAGTTATGTCTAAAAATAATAAAAACAAAAAAATACTATGAAAATATGTAATAATTCTTATGGATATAGAAATAAATTTGTTATATACAATGCTAAAATGTTATATTTTTAGTAAGTAAAAATAATAATTTTGATTTATACTTACTACCACAGCGTCAAAGTAAAAAGATATTTGTAAGTTACATTCTATCTAATATTATTATATAATATATGAAAAGTTTTAGGTTTTCTATTGACTACTGGTATTTTTACAAAATTAACAAGACATACAAAAACATCAAGATAAATAATAATTTTGAGTGCACTGAAAGCGAGTATTAGAAAAACATTACAGATAATTTTTAATACTTTTACTACGCAGTCATATTCTTTTAGTTTGAAAGTCTAAAAAATCACATGATTAGTGAAAAATAAAAGCATGGGGCAATCATTGCATTGTACAACATGTTTACCTGTAAGATTTGTCTTCCCGAGAAGACCTAAATGAAAATAAAAATTTCAAAAATTTTAGACAAGTGGTAAAAGAAATGAAGGTAAAATTGTCAAAAAACAGTTCAAATAGTGAATATTGTTTTAAAAATGAAAGTTTGCTTGACACAACTTAAAATTTATCATAAGATTATGAAAGCAATGATTACTATAATGAATATAACATGATGGATATTTTTATTTTTCTCACTGGAAAAAAGTATTTAGTCTGTGAAAATAAATAATATCGTCACTGTACTGGCAGAGAAGTTGGTAAATAACAAAATTTAAATAAAATTAGTAAAATTCTTGGTAATCAATTCTTTGATTTGAATAACTCATTAGGTGCATGTTTTATTGTACCAGGTTAACTAAAACAGTAACAAATAATTTTATAGGTGAGTATTAATCATCCATATCTATAGACAGACAATTCTTCTTTCTATTCAATCATTAATTTTATTTGTGATAGATCACCATAAATCCACAAATATTTTGATTTTAAAATTATCTACGCAACAACATGAAGCATTGATATTAAAGGCTTTATCATCAAAGCTCAAAATTTTATTCGCTGTTTGCTTAGAACTATCAAAATGTTTCCTACAAAATTTTGTTAGTATGGTGATAATAATATTTTATCATAACATATTATACTGCCAATGAGAAAATATTATACATTTACGTTTTCAACAAATTATTATATATTATTTTTTACCGACACAATTTGGCATAAAAATCTGTGACAAGTGTGAATGATATTTTTCCTCGTGAGTCACAAAGTTGTATATTTGAATTAAGTAGCTGTGTATTCAAATAAAAGACCACTTTAAAATATGCTACACTAATTTTTGAGAATGAATCGACAGGTTGATTATATTCAGAGGATAATATCATAGTAATATAATGAATATAATTTGAAATTCATTGAACTTCAGTGTACACTTACATAATGAAGTTGCTGGAGAAGTAAGCTGCGAAGGGGCTTGCGAAGCAGCACTGATCTGTGGTTGAGCTATAGCTGCCAAGGTCACTAAGTTCTGCATTGACATTGGAGCGAGCAGTCCAGCTGTGTCAGCAGTTTGTCCACTGAGCCCTAAAAAATCTTTGATTTTTAACTTAGCATGCAGTGCTAAAATCGTATTGCTTTTCACAATTTATACTTACTTATCATCCGAATATTGGAAAACATTCAAATATACTATTTTTAGCATATATTTGAAAGTGTCACTCAAGCTTAAAATGTTTTATAGTTTTGTTCTATTACGTAAGTACTTCTATTATACTGATAAATGTGTTATATCTGTATATTACACATATTCATACAAATTACCACAATTATAAGTTAGTACTTAATACACAAAGCAAATTATGTAAAATGAAATATATCATGTTAGGATATTAAAACATTATATCTCTTTTGTTGCAAATAAAATTTAGCCAAAAAAAATTTGAAATTTAGTAGAGCAAATTTTTTACATTTAAAAATATATTTTGTTTTTTTGTTGCACATTTATCATATTTTTAATGGTATTCTTATTATCGAAACATGCTTCAAATGGTTATATAAGGTTATTATTAAAATAAATATTTCTAGTATTCTGCCGATTCCTGATTTTAATTTGATAGCTAATTGTTTAGTTACAATTTAGGTATTCATATTTATGTTAGGTTTACCTTGTAGCAGTTGCTGTTGTAAGCCGACAGCTTGAAGCTGATGCAGAAGCTGAAGCGATGTGGTGGCTGGGGAAATGGCTGCCTCGGTCGGCAGGAATGGGTTGGCGGCGGGTGGCGTCGTTGCCGCCGTTGGAACCATCAGCCCGCCTCCGCCGACGCCAGCCAAATTCCAAAGGTTCGCGTGCATCTGTTGGAGACGCTTCTGGTCCTTTTCTTTCTGGGTGTCTGCGAATTTTACAACAAGCGGCGCCGAGCACCCTTCCATTGTTTGACTGTGATGCAAGGTCTGGAAAGAAACAATATTAATTTGATATATTTTGTCAGTAAATTTTGTACATTTTGTGTATCACTGAGGTAGATCGAGATTTTAAAGTAGAAGAATTATAAAATAAATTCAATGCTATCAGTAATTTTGTTGCAATTCCATTCATTTTATTCATTTCATATTTCACTATTTGGCGATAAAATAACATATGAAAAAAATTCAACGCTATTTCTCTCAATAATACCAGTACAATTTTATATGGACCTCTGTCAAATTTGTAGAGTAAAATGTGCTTGTTTCATTTTATTTTAATTCTTTAAATTTTGAACATTCGCTTGGGTAAGATGAGGAAAAATAGACTAAAAGTCTACAATTAATCAAATAAAGATAATACACTGAACCTTCTGATTAGCAACGGGACTGGAAAATCTTTAGTCTTGAATTTGATTGGCCATAAGTGGCATATGTGCTGGAAAAATGGATGACCTGCCAGCTTTAAAATTTTCACAACAAATTACCAAAACACTCAAAGAGTCAATGCATTCTGGAAATGAAAATAAACTGTGAAACTTAATCGATACATACTCATTCATAAAAAATCGAACAAGGTACGAGGTACAGATAGGTGAATTCTTTCTCGGTAATCTATTTCTAAAAATATTCTGCTTCCTGATTAAAGGTGTGAAGCCGTTGTAGGAACAATAAATGATCATAAAATAGCCAATAAGGGGTGTAGTCATGAAAATCAAGAAACGAGTGAACTACTTACAACAAAAGCAAACTAATATTATATAAATTAAGCAATCGTCTGCTAAAAGTTATTGCAATTATATTCAATTTATAAACATTAGACAATTCAATATTTTATGATATTATTCGATTGTTTTGATTTGTGATGCTGCAGAACTTTATATTTTATACCCGCTTAATATAATTGAAATCAAAATATAATATGTAAATTGAATATTATTTGATTTTATCATAAACCTGACATATCTAATATGTGTAAAGTTTTGTTTAAAATAAAGATTATCATATTTTCTAGATGCATATGTTTTATAAATCATGTTCGATACCAATGTGGATGTATTCCTAATGGAGCATACTTCAAGATAAGCTTTTCTAATGAAACTGATTGTTTCTCAGTTGCTCAACCTTCCTTTTTCAAAGAGACTAAAGATAAAAAAACATTGCTAGGTCAAGACTAGTGGTTGGCTAATCGGTGTCACTACATTCGGTTTTTAGGATCAGATGGATGAAAGAGAACTTTAGACATCAGAGATATACATAACTTCGAATAGAGATTAATAAATCGATTGAAAAATCAATTTATAAAACTGTCCGTATTGGGATTAGAGCCTGTGAGTACCGCAACCTAGGAAACGACGTTGACCACCACTCCATCACGGACCTTACTATTTATCAACTTAAATGTGTAATTTTTACATTTTTAGTTTATTATTAAGTAAAAAAGATACATATTGGGATGCTTGATGCAGAGGGAAATGTGAGAATGTCCCTTCTAATTTGCAAAAGATGGTTACCTTTCACTAGGCCTATATTTTCGAAATTACATTAAATTTAGCTTATAGAAAATTTTGTTGGTGTGTGAACTTCAGCCGACCGTTAAAAAGACATTGTCATAAGAACTAAATAAGCTTAAAATGAAATAAGTATTGTTTTTTTACATTCGGAGTTTCCCGGCTCGCGAGAGTATGTACTCCCTCTGGTAACATCACTGATTTTAATTTACGTACATACTAAGCGTTGTCCTACACACAAATAATGCTAATTTCATTCATTTTATGTCTTTTATAATGTCCAGACAGTTTGTTCCGATATTGTAAGTACATATTTGTCTGGGAAAATAAAATATATTTTTACAGGAGTGAAATTAGGACTTTGAAGATGATGTAAACTAGGGTTGCCAGGCGTCCCGATTAACCGGGACTGTCACCGGTTTCAAGTCTCGTGTTCCGGTGTCCCGAACAAACCTCTCGGGACACCCAAATGTCCCAGTTTTCGACCCACGCTGATTATTTGGGGAAATTGAAAAAAAAACGAGTAACGCTGGTATTTTGGGAAAATCGGTAAATTCCTGAGTTTTTGCCCGAGTTAAAGTCTCGGAAGAGCTAAAAAAAACCAGTCACGCTGATCGGCAAATCGGAAAAATGTCCCGGTTTGACTTGCAAGAAATCTGACAACCCCATGTAAACTTATTCTATGTATTTAAATAATAAATTAGGATTGTATCTACAAGCTTCAAAATATTGAAAAATACAATTTTCAGTACATATCTAATACTTTTATCGACTACGTATTATGACGACTTCTTACTGTAGAAATAACGAAGCCAGCCTCTGTGACTTAGTAGCAAAAGTTTCGTTTAACGACCAGAAATTTAAAAATCCATATACAAGAAAACGAAGCACAGATCTGGGTTGGGCCAGGCCTTTGTGGTATATTTTCTACATAAGATGTCCTTTGGTGAAATTTTAAATTTTCATTGATATTTTTGGCGCATTAGAATTGGCTATAAGTAATGTCAAATAATATATAAATTTCAGGTTCACAGCGCAGTGGATAACGTCGTTGGCGTCAGGATTATTTCAATCAATTTATCGATTTCTGTCGAAGGCACGGATGCCTGTGATGTGTAAAAATTGTCTCCCACATTGAATTGTCAATCCCAAAATAACGGGGCAAAGCGAGGGTGATTAGCTAACCACTAGTCATGTATTAACCCTATACTTTCTATACCTACTCTCTTCGAAAAAAAGAGAGTTTGAGCAACTGATTAACCACCAGTTCTCGCAGAAAAACTTCTGTTAAGATACCTCAATTAAGAGGCCATATGCTCCACATTGAGAGATATATTTAATAGACACTTTTAAATAAAGTGTCGAATTTCAGTTGGATATTATTAAATCTGTTTATAATATTATACTTAATTTCAGTAATAATCTTTATATACGATACCAATCCACCTCTGACTTTATTTATCAATATTAAGCTTAAAATGTGGCTAGGTATTTTAGAATAGAATGTTCGAAATTCATTTAACTATTTTGCTATTTCATTGATATTATTTTCGAAGGAAAGTTTAACGTGACATTTTTATGAAAACATAGTATGTATCGGTGATATGTTATGGTAGATATTTGTTATCTGGCCAATTTTGTCGTAGACCAAATTTAATCGTTACATTTACTTAGACTGTTACGTTAAACGTTAATTAGACCTCCTATGGAAACTTGTTTTTGCAGATCACGGATAAACTGAATAACTACTCGTCAATTAAGAAAAAAAAACAATTTTCAATCGGCAAACTGCTGCGCAGTAAGGATCGGTTTGAAACATCCATGACCGACATTTTGTAACATTAAATTCAATTCGTTTACATTACTAATAGATAAATTAATACGTCAACTAAATTAATTGTTATCGAGATGCGGCAAGTATTTAAAATATTAAACTAGTATTTCAACAAAATTTTGCTACTTTACTAAATTTACTACCCGAATTCGACTAGAATTTAGATTTTACTTTATCCCTCAACTCATAGGTTAGGAAAGGAACGACGTAGCTAGCTGACAGTAGCTACGTTCAACCGTATTTGCAGAGTACAATTAATAAATTGTGTCAATTCAAGCACCGGCAGTTTGGTAGTTTTTTTTTGTTTTGTACACATGTACGCGAATATTTTAATTAAATAACCTAAAACAATGAGTTATTTTTAAATATTTGTTATTTCTGAGTTATTGGATATGATATGTAAAGTACGTAACGTCGGTAATATTTGTTTATTTTTAAAGATATTTCAATTTTCCGTATACTTTTTGAAATTTTATATTACACAACTATAATACAAATAATTGATAACGGTCATTAAATAATCAGTTATTTCGACGTACAAAAATTCTACACACTAACTTCTGAGTACTGACCCAGTCTGAAATATCGAAAACCCTGTAGATTCTTCCGAAGAGAACCGAATGTAAGGTTAAATTATGTATTTTACCTGACCACTCTATCGTAAATTAAAGATTTAAAAGACCATTTACCAATAAAGACACACTTGAATTGTCGCAAACGAAAAACAGGAAAAGCATTGCCTTTTCCTGGAGAAACCGGTTTTTTCAAAAGTCGGTTTTTGTATAAGCCCTAATAATAACATCTTGGTTGCTCTTTGGAAGTGATAGATGTATGTATTTTGAAATACTTTTCGTGGTGAACCCGATACTGCCAAATTCAGACATAGTGCACTCTGGATCTATTGATATGTATTGTTCATGTAATGCGAAAACTATCTAAGTGACACACCAATACATCAAAGTTTAGCAAATTTCTCTGTCATAATTCGTTGCACTACTACATATGTGTTATGGCTAGAAATACGAAGACGACTTTTCCTGACATCGGAATTAAGAAAAAAGTTTAATCATATTGATAAATAGCTCGAAAAGGGGTGTAACATAAAATATTATATATACAGATCAAAATGCTTTTTATTTAAAGACAATTATTATCACGCTATTGTAACTGGATTCAAATCCAGGAAGAAATTTGATGAAATCAAACATTAAAGTGGCATTGTGAGAGTGTGGTTGGTGTCTAGTGTCTACGTATTCTTTCTATATGATACTTTTACTTCTTCCAGCTCGTAAAATACGATGTTTGTTTTTATTGAAGGTTTCGGTGACGCTAAGACATCATCATCAATTAATTTAGTTATATTCATCAGCTTATTAATTTACTTTTAGTACTAACTAATTCTGATTTAAAGAATGATAAAATATTATGCTACGTTATTTTTCATGTGTTTCCCCGTCTTATATGTTATCTTACTTCTAATGCGTTTCTTGAAAATATGGAAAAGGTTAAAAAAAATCATCCCAATATGTATCTCGTATCTTCTACCATCGTTTTTTATCGTCCATTCTTCTCTAAAAGTATAGATTGAGTGATTGGCCTTTTTCTCAATCAATCGTTGAAATGATATATTAAAAATGTCGACAAAAAGTTAAGACAATTTGATTTTTTTTTACTATCGAACCTTTATCGCAGCAAAAGCGGCTTGCTTTGAGGTAAATGTGACGAAGGCGCATCCTTTACTCTGACCAGCAGTGTCTCGGAGAACTGTGCACTCTTCGATTGGTCCATGTCCAGAGAACAGCGACCGTACTTCGTTTTCACCTAATTTCTTGTTCAGCATACCGACGAATAGTTTCCGTTCTGAAAATAAAAGACAATAAAACATTATAATCACATTTCAAATGAACAAAAACACACGACGTCACCAGTCGGAGTAAAATCAAACGTGGATGACTTCAAAACAATTAAAAAACTGTGACGATATGAATAAAGCCAGAATTAAAAAGTAAATATAGTGTTTTAATTTAAAATTGACACAAGATCCTTTTTTTTTATAACCGCGATTACTCCCAATGTATGTCATGTAAACTTGTATCAGAATTTAAATCGACAGAAGTTGTTTTATGAGAATTGCTAAAAACAGAAGGATATAGCTTGGGCAGGACTAGTAGTAAGCTCATAACTTTCGCTATATCCCGTTTGTAGAATCTCCATTTTATAAAGCAAATCCATGGCAATCAATCAGGGATCACACACAATCTGCATAATGTCATCAACTCTGTTTTAGTAAGAATAGGTGGGTAATTTAGGTATTGTTAACGATCGTATGGTTTCAATGTTTAATTCTCAACGGTCAGTTAAATATTTGTCGATTAAGATGGTCATCCTTAATTTGAACTGATTCGATTGAAAGTTAAGTAATTAGTTTTATCATTGTAATGTCATAATAATAATATATTCTACAACATATTTTTTAACAATTGATAATAATGAACTTTTTAATAAAGGTTTTTTTTATAAAAGTACCTCGACGATGGGCCTTTGTTCGAATTCTACTGAAAAGTCTTCATAATTGAAAATAAGAATTTACACAAACAGCTAGTTTGAATTCTGAAATTCTCATTGTTTAATACTGATAAAGGAATGAATTCATTGCAACGCAAATTTATTTAGGAACTTCGGCACCCACCGCAAAACACAGAAAGTTCATTCATAACTCCATGCCTTAAGCGTAATAGAAGTAATGCATTTAAATAAAAGAGAAAAAAGTCTTCACATTGTTTCAGAACAGAATAAAACTATAAAAGCAGATTATTAAAGCTACTATAAAGCAAAATAATGCGTTGCATTTCATTAAAAAAATATTACGTCTATAATATAGTCGTAAATTGCGAGTTTTTCCATTAAAATTTTCCGTTCTTTCTAACCCGATAGGAATGAATGTAATTAATTACTTGTCGAAACGAAAGCAACCATAATTAATTTTCGTTTATTTTTTATAATCTGAATACCTAAAAACACATTGAATGAATATGTTATATTGAAATCACGTTTAAATATAATCAATACAATGAAATTTGTAATCAAGTAGTCGTTTGACTTACTTATCGTTTTTAATAATAAATTACAAACCAGAGTTGTTATGAATTTTTTTAAAGAATGTTGCTTCATTTTTGAGTGAGCAACGTTGCCATTGTTTTACAATGTCTCACTATATCATATTTGACAATATTAAAATAAGTTAAATAAGCTTTGATCCAAACTAATATTGAAATGGGAAAAGATAGCCATCGATATTTAGTACATACATTTGAAAGGTATATTAACTTCGTCATAGCTGTGTATATTTTTCAAACTTAACAATAATACGTTGCAATGCAATTTTGCAGGCGGATCGTATACAAGTTTGCACACTACAATAATACCATATAAATGTGTGCTAGAAACAAACCATAAAAGGCCGATTATAACTGCAGACCGTGTTACATAAATGCACTGTTTAATTATTCAAGTCGTGGCTGAAAAGACAAATATTTACAAATTTGTAACAACAAAATGCACAGTTATTCATAAGGTAACGATTCTTCGTGTGTTTAGACAAAACAGTGTTCTTTTTATGGAGAAGAAAACTAAACAAACAGAGAATCATTCTAAGGCGGAACAAATGCGAACTAAAGACAGATTGTGGATATATGTATAGGTACATATTATTCGAACACGTACATTAACACTACTCACCTGCTAACTAGGGAACTATTATTATAGTTTCTAGAGCAGGCGCCGGTAACCTATGACTCGCGGACCACCAACTGACCCACTTGAGTTCCGCGAATAACGTAATAGTTTTATGAAGCAAGGCGAAATGTTTAAGTTTATAATAAAACCTGACGATAAAGAAAAAAATATTATTAAGATTTTCAGTCTTTGGAACACATTCAAATTACCAATTTAAATGATAATGTTTGTAAAGAAACATTGCGATATTCTGTCTGAGGATGCTTATTAAAGAGGCAAAACACTTATCACAATTTGTAACACCACAAGTGAAGTAATAAAATTATCTTATAATCTTATAACATCCAAAGTAACCGTCGAATCCATTGAAAATTTATGTAAGTTCCAAAATTATTAATTTAAAAAGTTAAAAGATTCGTGAACTGCTTAGAAATAAGCAAAAAAATATATTTTTTATAAATTTATTTAAATACGCTGCCATATAGTGTCACTCATAAGTTAAAACTGCTTTAAAATATTACGTTTATCGTATCGTATATTACGTTGATTAACGATCAGAAGGTAAAAAAAATTATTATTAAAACATTGGTTTATAACGATTGAAAATGACTTATAATTTTAAATAAAGCTGAAATATTATTTAATACACGAGGAACAGACAGTACAATAAACAAAACAAAAAATTGCTATTGAAGAAGCTGCATAAAATTTACGATTCCAAGCTAAGTAAAACCTAGCTGATACAATGCAACACAAATAAAACACCAAACCGATAGATAGTAAGTAACACATAATTATTAACGAGATATGTAAATGCAATAGTTTTTTACTTAATAATATTATACATATTTCTAAGGACATTCTCATTAATTTTCATTGTTTTCACGATACGTATTGCTATTTCAATAATTTTATCGAAGATTCTATTTAAGTACAGCAGGTAATTTGGACACAAATTTTACGACAAAAAAGGCCGAATGAAAAGCCTATAAAAAGAATTCCACGAAAAAATAAATTACAGTGGTCATGAAAAGTACATAAAACATGTATTTTTTCATACAAAAGCAATAAAACTCGTATTTAATATTTTTAACGACCAGTAGATAATGTAAAATAGAAGGCATTCAAGGTTTAGCGTTTAAATATAAATTTTATGGAAAACCATCGTGTATTTCTTGGCTGCAAAAACCATATTTTTCCAAATAACCGCCCAGTTAACGTTAAAGGGTTAATTACAATTTTTAGAATTCTCATATTGTTTTATTTTTTTGGATTATGGTTTTTAAAAAGTCTTACAAAAAAGCGGTGTTTTCCCAGTAAGAAATTTTAAATACGAATTTTATAAATACACGAAGGCATATTTGTTCACTTTTAAAGAAAAAAATGCTTGGAGAAAATGAAGCATTGAATATGCAAAACAATAAAAAAAATCTAATTGATATCGTAATAATTTAAGATTTCGACTGAAGGTGCTTGGTGGAATTTCAATATTAAATTTGAATCGTTTAAACCAATGGTTCCCAAACTTATTTCCCCCGTGGACC
The DNA here is from genome assembly GCA_031772345.1 of Himalopsyche anomala. Classification (NCBI taxonomy): domain Eukaryota; kingdom Metazoa; phylum Arthropoda; class Insecta; order Trichoptera; family Rhyacophilidae; genus Himalopsyche; species Himalopsyche anomala. Next base: position 14,309,104 of record CM062828.1, on the reverse strand, counting down.
CCTAAGCCCAGTATTTTATCCTTCGTGGACCCCCTCCTCCAGGATGCATAATAGTGAAGTTTTCTATTTTTTTTAAATACAAATATGAGTACTCTGTGATAGGGTTTTTTGTATAGTGGACAATTGTAAAAAAAAATATGTTAATTTTTTATTCTTATCATTAGTGATTTTTTTAAATGAAAATGAACAAATCAAAACACAATCAAATTCTTACATAAAATAATAAAATCTGTTAATGAGAGGGATGAACCTGATGCTCCGATATCAATTGGTCAATATTTGGGTTCAAATTCGTACGGTACAGTCGTAAATCTCCACGTTCAGTGATTTGCAACCGATTTCTTTTTTTCGTAAGAAAATTAGTAACTGCACTAAAATCTCTCTCCACGAGGTACGAAGAAGAAAATGCTATCAAAAACTTTCTTGCGATAGCCCACAATACAGGATAAGCAACAGGGATATCTTTCTGCAGCCAGAAGTGCTCATTCATTGAATCATTGCTGGTATGAAACTAGTAGAAACTTGCGCATGAACGTGAAGGATGGTAGGGAATTAATAGTGGATGTGAAACGTAAAATTTGTCAAATATATTTTGTTTAATAAATTTAAGAGATAGTTTACTTTGACCTATTTAAACCCGCATTATTTTGATTAAATTTGATTCCATTGATTCCGGTCCGTGGACCCCCATTTACATCTCGTGGACCCCCATTTTTTTTTATTCCTGTCAGGGACCTCCTGGCAGTCCTCACGGACCCCCGGGGGTCCGTACGGACCACTTTGGGAACCTATGGTTTAAAATATCTACATTTTCACAAATTTTGTCACTAACGAGCCGAGCTTCACCTTTCGGCATCTTCAGGTGTTCAAGTGCACGGATGAACTTGAACTGACCATGAAAAAAAATAAAATTGATATCGTAATGTTGACATTTGACGAATTCGAAACAGGAATTCATGTCAGTATTGTGTAATTCAAAAAGAATTATTAAGAAATTAGAAAGATTAAGATATTTCACTAAAAATGATTACATTAAACTCATTTATTTTTGAATACATATATAGGATAAAGGTGTCGTCAGTTTTTGGCCCAAAAGCCATGTTGACTACTCAAAAGCCAGGTAGACTAAAACCTAGTACACTATTACAGCATACTGAATTTTCAAAAAACAAAATGGACGCAAGGCATGTCCAGCCTATTAAAGGTGCATGGTGCTCGCGGCCCGTGGCTTGGAGATCCCTGGCTTAGAAAAGAAGAAAGGTACTGAAATGTATCATTCAGATCGACAAACATGAAATAATTTTACTTTTATAGCTGTCATGTTATTTAATGTTATTTAATTATTACTATGTTTAAATAATAATGGGATGAGTAGTAAAATTCCACATATTTGTTTTTAAATAATTAATATAATTTTCTGTATTATCTTTTTCAATATTAATCCCAGCTACATTTACCAAGTGGTAATATCGAGAGAAAACGTTTAAAGGGTCAGAAATAGTCAGTGATACTACATTTGTATCGCTCTGTCCCGACGTATCTATTATGCATACTGTACGATAAAGACCTTCGACATTGATATACGGCTTAACTGATCTGATGTTATTATAAATGCATGTCAGCATATTATTCAACGTATTATCTAAAAATGTTTCAAAGTACAGGCAGGGTCGCTGAAACAGAATTTCTCGAAGAAAAAACATTTTAATAGGATATTTTTTTTTAAAAATAGCACGACAATAATTTCAAGGCCATTTTCAATCAAATAAAACTATTTGATAGACCCATTTGAAAAATCGATAGTATATAGAGTAATAAAACTTCATTAAATTCGACAAAAATTATTTGGTACGCATTTTCATTGTCGGGTATATGGCACAGTGGTCAATGTCGTTGGCTTCCATGCCGAACCTCACAGGATCGAATGCCAGTATTAAGAGCATTTTTCAATCGATTTATCGATTTATGTTTGAAGGATTGGATGTTTATGATGTCTAAAAATTCCTCCCACCATTCCAATCCTAATATAACGGGGTGCAGCGAGAGTGATTAGACAACCACTCGTCCTGTCCTAGCCCTACACTTCCTATCCCTACTCTCTTGGTAAAAAAGAGAGGTTGAGAAACTGAGTAACAAGCAGTTCTTGTAGAAAAACTTATGTTAAGATGCCTCAATTAGGAAGCCATATGCTCCACATTGGGAACGGACACAGATTAAAAAAAATGAATTTTAAATGTTTACTTGTGATGTGATCTTATGGGATATAAAATTCGGCAAATCGGAAAAGATTTGGCAAATAAAATGAAAAAATAATTATTAGTTCGTAATTTTAATGATTATTGTTTTGTATTAACTGCTAAAACATACGAAGCTACGAAGGTAAAATAAAAGTGGAATATAGTATTAATAATATTTTTTTTTTTTTTTGACAAAGCATACAATAACATTGTTTATAGAAAATCAAACAATATTTATTCATCGTAAATAAAAAATGAAAGATCTTTAAGTGTTCTTAATATATTTTTGCTAAAAAACGTAAAATATGCTTGACGTAGTGACATTATTTTTTGGTAATTTTAATAGTTACTGGATTAAATTGTCCATTTCTGCTTCACTCTGTATACAACTGAACGTATATTAGATGAGTCTGCCAGTCGATAAAATATGCATTTTATGTTACTTTTATACATAATAGTGCGATACAATGATGGCACAGACAGAAATAGAAAAAAAAACTGTATGCAGTTAGATTTATCATAAAAAACTTGCAAAACATAAACTACCTGCAACTCGAGATATAATTCACATCTTGTCGATGATAGCATGTACCTTAGACATTAAAATGAGTGATTAAATAATCACTTATTTCCATATATTATTGGTATATGCCACGTCGAGCTTGGTTAGTTTGATGAGAAGTTGTTCATTGACTTATTGATGATGAATTTGATACATTAATTACATACACTCGTAATTAAAAAATAATAAAATCACAAAACAGTTTTGTTGATTGACTTGGAATTTATTTTTCATTATAAAAGGATAAAAATAGCAACGTATTTGTTCTACAGTTTTTATATTTATAAGTTGATAGCTATTTCGGCTTTTGCCATCGTAAAGAATGAATATAAAATTTTGTTCACTGTCAATACTTGCTGGATAGGCATTATATTAATAAAAACACATTCCTTCCTTTGTACTTTATTCCACTTTATTTAAAATGTCAGGACCGGTTTCGCTCATTGTGAGTAGCGGGATTCAGTTGACAATGCTAGCATATTTTTTTTTTACATCGGAGTGAGGGTCGTGTCTTTTTTTACAAAACTCTATGAGCTTAGTTTTCTTTAGCAGACAAAAAACACTGAAGTATGTATTGTAACCTTAAAAAAGCAATAAATGTAATAACTTTAAAAATCACACGAGTTTGTTTCAAGCGTTTTACAAAGTCGCTGCAATCTCTGTGTTACGTAAAATGTTCGTGACTATTTCATTATCAGGTAAATACGTCCCTACTAATTGTATGATAAAATCAGTGGAGCCGTGTTTCACCACACAAACATCACAAACCTGTTAAAAAGTAATTTTAAATGATAACAGTCAATAACTATAACTCTGTTAATTTTAGTGCGCTAGTTTTGCCTCGAAAACTGGCATGAAGTAAGGTGATTTGATTCAAAACTATATAGAGGTGTGTGGAATAATATGTGGCTGTGGATTGTGGATATGCAAAACTAAAATAGTACTAAAATTCAGTACCAGGAATGTCATATCCGAAAATAGTACACTCAATCGATTATCGAGGCTTGTGATAGAAATAGGAGGCACCGACAACCTGCTATTATTTTGATACATAAAGCTATGAATTAACTAACTAAATGAATTAAAGTAACTGACTATATTTGTAATTAAATATGTATAGTTATTTTTTACGACTATTTATGATTTTTTATTTTTTAGGATTTTAAATTGTCTTTCAAAAATATTATATCATTACATCACTATTGTAAGATTTTCTCCAACAATGTGGCAGATATAGAAGCATGTAAATTTATTTATCGATGTTGTTGGTAATTTTGTATTCACTTGCATCCTTATCTTCATACCAACTGTCAGCAAAAAGCTATCTGCAACACTTATAATATATTCAAACCAGTATCATTTGAATAATTTTCAAATTACTTCTCTTTGCTGTCTTTATTATTTTTTACAAAAACGTCGAAGACGATTTCACATATTTAACGTTGGAAAACTAGGCTACTTACTTCACTTTGGACCAAATCTATCTAAATCACGCCATTCATGCACGTTGCATAGATAATCCACAAAAACTGAAAAATTGAAAGTTTACGGTGTGTGCAGAGCAATCAGATTCAATAAAATTATGTGAGTTTTTTTTGTGCATTCCGAGAATATTTTGTCAAACTTCTAATAAATTAAAGTACAAATTAATTAAACACTTAATACTAAACAAAAATACATAATAATATACATTAAAGTCTATGTTAATTGCGGTTTCTAATATAAAATAACACCAATACGGCAAAACGAGAGAGTATATAAATACACGCCTGTAATATTCTCATCATTTAAAACAATAATTGTTCATATAAACATAGTTTCTTTATATAAAGTTAATGATGGAAGAATAAAAACAAGTTAAAAATTCAACGATGAAACAGTAACAGATAAATTCAAAAATCTTATGTATATATTATGTGGATGAAAAAATCATGTTTGCACACTCTTTCGGTTGGATATCTCAAGTCTCTACTATTTTACTAACAATTCTTTCGTTTATATTTGTATTTATATCCTAACTATTCTATGTAATATGATGTAAACATAAAATTTACATGGTGTTTGTTGTAGTAGTCAATTTTAAAACATATTGTGATGAAGCAATGCAGTGTAGTGTATAATCAGCTCCGGATTAAGCACTTTAGAGGCCTCAGGCGCAATACATTTTGAAGGCCTTGTTTTTCGGATAACATAAGAACGTCAAAAAATTCCATGTAAAATAATAGACGAACGACATAAAATTGCTACAAAACTCTTCGTGAATAATAATAATGAATTTTGAAAACTGAAATTAAAAAATAAGAGTGACGCCATCTTTGAGGCCTCCAAGATTTGGAGGCCCCAAGCGCGCGCCACTTGCGCTTATGGGGTAATCCGCCACAGTGTATAATATCTATCACGATGCTTTTCAAAATCTAAATCGGATTTCGATTCATAAAATATCGTGTAGGTATCTGCGCATCACGGAGCTGTTAAAATATTTTTTATTTATGATCACCAGTGAGAATTGTTATCTACCAATGCTCAAGTGAGTATCCATGAATTCACAAAAGAGTTAGCAAATACAGACCATTCATGAAAAAGCAGACGGGATAATGTGTTTGGCTGATCAATAGATTATCCAAATTGCTTGTATTCTATCATGTGTTCTGCTTACGTCATTTTCATCACGGTTATATAATGGAGTTGGATACAATATACTAACAGGCATAGCAGTTTTTTGCTTAGATCTGGTACTGCATAGGTCAGTATTCAAACACGCAAAACGAGTTAAAAGCATCTCAATCACAGTGATTGTTTTTACAAAGATATTTGTTGTTTAATGGATCGTTTGACAGTTAACAATAATTATGATATCAATACTTTATGAGGAAAACTTATTGTAAAATACAGAATATGAATTTAATAAATAATCAATTGAAGATTTAATTGATTTATAAAATAAACAAAATTTATCAAACTGGATATGTAATTGTGGTATAAATAATAAAACAACTGTATTAATCTATAACTTTCAAGGTGTTTACTGTCAATGCTTGGTGGAAAGGAATTATGTTAAAAAAATAAAACACTCATTTGTATTGGTTTCACTTTAACAAAAGTGGAATTAGTAAAAATGTTTTATTTTTCGAATGTATTAATCTAATTTAAAAATCAGTTTTAAAGTTTCTTTGGTAAGTTTTGAGCTTGGATTTAATATTTAATATGTTCTTAAGGTTGAGATGCGAAAAAACTATTTTAGTCACGATGTAAATGGTTTGTTCGCTTTTTGAAGATTTCTTGATTTTAAGTTGTATTTAATGTTCATAAATTTACTGTAATTTATAAAGTCTCGTGCTAATAGCCTTATATTAAAAAACATGAGATTAACTAAATCAGTGATAGTGATTATGAATTACTCGAAGAGTCCCTCTGCCTCAGCTCAAAACGCGAGAAAGGAAGGACGAACTATAATGAGAATAGTCAAATTTTTTGGATACGCCGGGCGTATTGCCTAAAAAATAGACGACTGAGAAATACGCGCACAATATAAAATTGACATCACTTAAAAATAAAAACATTTTAATAAAAAAACTTATAGGGATTGCAAAACCGTACTAATACGTCAAGACCGGTATTTCACATTAATAACCGGTATTGCTATTTTCAAAATCGATATTAAATAAATAAGGAAATACCAAAAACGAGTAATAGGGTTCGCCATACCGGACGGATAAATCGTTACAGTTGTTTCATATATAAACACCTTAAAAACCTTATGGCGAGTCCAAATACTGGTAATGTGTCACGTAATGCACCGTGTAGAAGTAATGTAACACAAATTACATGGACGGCGAACGATTTCGACGCTATTCCTGTTGTTGTTTGAGCCTCGAGCGCCTTTTTGTTCGTGTTAAAAACCGACAGCCGATGGATCAGCGCGATCATCGCTACGAGCAATACATGTAAAAATTATAGCTACGTTCATACGACAAATTCACGTTACCGTGACATCAAGTGAAACATAATACCTGTCTGGACCTACCACTATAAAATACATTTAAAAAAAATCAAAATGTGACCCTGAAAACGATAGTAGAAACCAGTGTTCCCTCTAAGCTGTGTGCGTGTGCGTGTGCGCGCGCACATGCATTAGCACACAGCGCACAAAAGTTACACCAATTATACCACTACCAGAATAAATTAATTGTTATTATATAGTGTTGTTGATTATTGTCATTATAAAAAAATAACCATTTCATTAAGCAGGTTTAAATACCGTTATTTGGCGCACATTTTTTTTATTTTCCTTTCAAAATTGCACAGCCAATGTATTTTGCGCACATAACATTCGGAAAATTAGAGGGAACATTGGTTGAAACCTGTTAATCTTGATCGTAATTCAAATAAGTCTCTGAATGAAAATTTTCCCTCAACAAAAGTAGACATTTATATTGTTGTACCAAAATATCGGTATTTTCCTTTCAAAGCCCGGTTTCGTTAATACCGGTATTGCCGTCCCTAGTCTGATAACTATCAAGGAATTGTCAGTTTACTCGATTCTTGGTAACGTTGCAATTGTTACGTCACTTTACCGGAGACTACCTATGTAACATTGTTTATTATTTCTTCTATTATACTTTTATAAAATTCTAGCTAAAATGTGTATTTGAAGAATCAGTATTATAGCAAGCGATCTAACCATGACACATTTATCAGCACTGTGTCAATTAGCAACAGAATCTTGGACTGTGCTTGTTGAAAAGAGCATGTTGATTACCTATAATAATTTTGTACAAATCGTTGCTTCGCAGAAACACGGTTGCTAATGATGATGTGATGTACCTAGCAACGGCTTCATCGTATTCCCCGTAGCCACACGTTTTACCGTCTCATTGGTTGTGTCAACAACAAAAAAAAACACACACACACATCGCAAAGAGCATAAATAACACCAGTGGCGCTACATATCCACGCTGCCAATAAAATAAATAAATAATAAAAAAACTTAAGTATAAACTCAGCAATGATTTGTGTCTGGTAAATATTATTTAATATGAAATTTGGTTTAAATTTAACAAAATTTCAGTTTTTTTTGGAAAAATATTTGGCATTACAGCTAATGCCAATGTTAAGAAAAAACTCGATTAAAGTTTATTGTAAGTTACTCAAGATCAACTCGAGGTAAATTGACTTCACAAACACCCACGTATTGAGTCTCAAATTTAAATTTGACATTGACTGTACCGGGAATCGAACCCAAACCCACCTGGTCGGTAGAGCAAGCTCTAAACAACTAGATCACAGCGGGCGAACGTTTTATTGAACGTGCTGAATTTCGGTTTGACAAAATGAATATTGACTAATTACAATATATATTTTTCTACGCATAAGCTGTGAGATATTGTATGTGCAGGCGAATTTTTTAGTGAATTTAGTCTAAGATTATTTAAAATACAGCACATACAAGCTTTATGAGGATAGTTTTGGCATACTGAGGTGACTCTGAATAAACAAGTGCTGTGTTGTAATAAAAATACTGTACCTAAATATTACGCACGTTAGTACACACCTCGCCCGAGTTTGTCCGTTTTATTAAGTTTTACTGTGAGAATTGAAATTGTGTTATTATTTCAAGTTAGACTTTTAAGTAAAACGAATTTGGCGTATAACGAAATACTAATAAGTTTTAAAGTGTCTCGATTATTAAGGCGAGTTGGGAAGCATAGAAATATACTAAAATCATCTTTTGCACTGTGAGGATTTCAAGATATAGGATTTTTTTAGTTTGAGAAGTAACGAATAAAATTGTAGTACACAGATGAAATATTTTATTAACGAAATTAAATATTCGAAAATTATTTCGCTACTAAATTTGAATTATCGTTTTTTTGTTAGGCTTTGAAAATCGGTTTTAACCGAGTTTTATAAAATACTGTAATTCGAAAACCGGTTTGTTCAAAAGTCGGTTTTTGTATAAGCCCTAATTGAAACCGACATCGATACACTAGAAACAAAATTGAGTTGATTGCTGAGGCAAAGATAGTAATTATATATTGTGATAAAACCATTTCTTGACGTATTTTTAACCATATAAAAAAAGTTGCTTGGATTTCAATTATCATAAAATTAATTTTCAACGATGTACCCTTTTGCGACCGTCAGTGTGGTAGTTTTGTTCGCATTCCATCCATTTGGCATATATATTTGTACTCATAGCATTGGTGACACACTTCACTGTAAATTTAAGATAATGTTAGGGACATAATATTATTGTTTTTACAAGAGAGGCGAAAACCACTTTTCTGAGGTAGTCAATTTAAATATCATTACGCCTAATGTAAATATTTTACAAGCTGGAATATTCCATATCAGTTGTAAATGGTTATGTATTTAAAAAAATATACGTTATCAGTGGCGTAGCTGGACTCTGCCTTACTCATGAAAACATTCCTACGGGTATAATCACGATAAAAATATTTCGAAATTTATCCTTTTCATATATAATATATAGTTTAGCCCATAGATTAAAAACTAGTACTAATACAATTGAGCTGAAATTGCAAACAAGTAAAATGCATATATTTTGATAAATTACGTATGGTAATCGCCTCACTGTTTTTGATAAATATGGATCAAAATCCTGTAGATAAATCAGAAGGTTTTGAGTTCGATCAGCGGTTTCACATCAACACATTGAGTGTAATAAAAATAACGTCGAGCATCTCAACAGAAGTTGTTCTATAAGAAGTGCGCTATATTAAGTCGCTCAACATCATTGAAACAAATTAAGGATAGGAAGATGAAAGTAAGATAAAGAAAGAATTGCCAGGTAGATCTAATCTAGGTAGATCAAAAATCTAAATGCTCTTGTTACGCCCCGCTTTTAAATGTCAGATGGTTGAGAAGGAATCTTGCAATATCACCAACGTCCAAACCTTGCCATAGTCTCTAAGCCTTTTTGAGCCCGTAGCCCTCTTTCGATTCTCATATTTTTCCGTGCCTCCTTTACTCAAACTAATTAATCTTTCGAGATTTGGGAATAGTGAAAAAAATACTAAGAAAAACCCTAAGATACTCATACCCACCTCAACCTGCTACGGCTTCACACTTATTATTCGTGTTCAAACTTTGGCCAGAGATGTGCCGAAGAGAAATTCCTGAAAAGTAAGTTGCATGTGGAGCATTTCGGGGTTCACATTTTTTTCTGGATTGATCACTGGTGAAAAAAGTGAAAAAATTGACAGATCCATTACTTAAAAAAAAATTACGCCTGCTACCAGCGATCACCTTTTTAAGCTGCATCACTTCCAATTTTATTAAATAAAGTTAATCTTCTACTGTAATAAATATAGTAGTTTATTGTATTTAGGGTGGCCGTGGCCACCCAAAAGTCAGCTGTGGCTCCCCTAAGCAGATATTTTCTCTATGACCCATTTGAAACATGCTGTGGCTTCCAAAGGGGCCACGCTGACCCCGCTTGAAAAAGCTGCTTGCTTTGCCTTCGGTTACAAATCAAGACATTGAAAATTAATTTATGAAAGTTTAGCGCACTGCGTTTCAAGTCCGTGGTCACCACAACTAAAGATCACGACGCTAACAAATCTGTAGCCTAGCTAGTCCGGAAAATTGACTACCATGCAAAGGTATCGATACAATTCTATATTTTCTTCCAATTGTGTTACACTTACTTATTTTTGTTTCAACGATTGACCGCTTCTATACACCAAGCGACGTTGTCTTCCGAGTTCCAACGGGTGACTTTTTTGAGTGAGGTATATGAAGAATCATTCGAAATCGTGGCCAATTTAAAATTTACGATACTTTACTAAGCCAGAACATTTTGCAGTAAGGAAATCTTTTGTTTCACAATCGCACACATTTGTTATTTCAACCCGGTGGTCTTCTTCTGTCGCCGGGCTTACGAGAATAAGCCAAGAGTAGCTTACCGCTTTTCTATCAACACTCCGCCTACCCACGTGACAATGTGCCCGCTAATTACTACCTTCCACCACTCCACTGCGGACCTCATTGTGTGCTTATCAGTTTTTCTTGGTATCTCGGCGTAAATTCGGAACTAACGAATTCTCGAAGAATAGAGAATATGTAATAAGCACGTTGAAAATTTTAGAAGCCAACTAAGTATTCATATTGATACAATACATGTACAATTAAAAAGCACGTGAGTATTAAATAATATTCATTTCGTGCCAATAATTAAAATTGTAGAAAAGTGAATCATACACATGTTTTTATTATTTATTATAATGACATTCACGAATGATTAACAGTGAACAATGTTAAATCAAAGAATTTCAAAAAGTTTGACTAAAAAAAACAATCACACATGTAACTGTTTTTAAAAATTAGAAACCAATATTTAGACTTATGTTCGAGTGAATATCAGTGGTCGACGTTGTTGGCTTCCGTTACAGATATCACGGCAGTTGTATCTCAGGCAACGTTCCCTCTAAGCTGCGCGTGTGCGCGGCCGCGCAGCAGTTGGGAAGTCTTCGCGCACTCATTCCGGGTTGGCGCGCACTGCAATGCAGTTTTTCAATCAATATTTGATCGGTTCGCGAAGTCTCCGCCCAGCCTTTGAAATTTCCGCGCAGCTAGCCCTTCGGCTTAGAGGGAACGTTATTCCCAGGGCAAACAGAATTTCAAAATTGATTTCTGTTCAAAGATATGGGTGTTTGTGGTGTCTAAAAATTCCCTTCCCCCTTTCAATCCTAAAGTAGTGAGAGCGATTAGTTTACCACTAGTCTTCTTCTAGATCACTGTTTAATATTCCTACACTCTTCAAAAAAAAATTGTTGAGCAATTGGGTAACAAGCAATTCTGGGAGATTTTTTTTGCACATTGAAAATCGGAAACGAACATGGATATAAAAAAATTAGGACTGTGAACTTTGAATCGGAGCTGAGGTGTTTTTGTAAGTGTAGCAGACTGAAAAAACCAAGCGGCTCTATTTTTCTATTAATATATTTTTTTATATTGATAAAAAAAGTAAAACGATGTAAATGTGTTTTATAATATATATATATATATATATATAAATAAATGAATGTGTATGATTTCCGTGTCCATTGCTAGAATGGATGTTATTCACTTATTCTCGCTGATCTGATAGACAAAGTACATATTTCTATTTCTGTCTTTTTTCATTCATAATGAAATTTCTCATTGTGTATGTATTTGATTAATTGACAACTTTTTGATCTGTCAATACATGTAATCAGTACAGCGTCGAAATTAAAACCGGCAATTGTAGAACATAGTAGAAAAATGATTCAATTTGACATTTTTAAAAGCGGAGTCTTGAGAATTGAAAAGGGTGAATATTACTGTTCCATTGATGGTACTGCCTTGAGCATAGATATTTGAAAATTTATAATTGTTTACTATTAATCAAAAAAAATGTTTTTTTACTGCTTCTTGGTAACTTCACCGTGTATGATAGACAGTGAGTACCAACCGGGTGAGAGATCAAAGATATAATAAACAAAAAGGCGGCTTAATAAACACGTTGAGATACTAGTATTGTTAAAAGGTATTGATTCAAAGCAGTATACGAGTAGTGCTGCTTATACAAGTGTATTGAAATTGATCATAATAGAATTTCAGCGGCATAAAATATGCACTATGCCATCTGTTTCAGATATAAAATTCCACGTACATAAATAGATGGATACAATATTTAAAGAATATTCTAAAAATGAAAAATGAGATTTAGAGATTTCGCGGTAAAAAAAACTAGCTTGTTACTTCATCTTTGATAGTCGATAAGAATATAAAGAGCCGTGCAGTTATAATAGAGGTCTGCACTGGCCAAAATTTTACAAAATTACCCGGTCCGAGCCCGAAAAACTCAGGCCCGACCCGGCCCGGGCCCGAGTCTAATACCGCATTTGTTACCCGACCCCGACCCGAAGTCCGAAACTCTTTTCAAATACTTTTTCCCCAGATTATCTCCGGAAGTCTTTTTTTGTTTTTAGCTCACCGAGGAATTTGAAATACTCAATTTGGTATACTTTTTTCCCAGATTGTTTCCGAAAGTCCTTTTTTTTTAGCTCACCGAGGAATTTGAATTCCTCAATTTGGTACACTTTTTCCTGGATTGTCTCCGAAAGTCCTTTTTTTCCAATTCCAAAGCCCGGCCCGGCCCGAGCCCGAATCTCAATTGCGCTTACCCGTCCGAGCCCGGCCCGGTCGAGTAGAAACCCGCGGACCAGGCCCGGGCCCGTGCATACCTCTAAGTTATAGTGTTGAGTAGTCCAGTTTTCTTGTTTTATAGTATTCAAATATAACTATATTGATAGAGTTGAAATTGACTTGGTTGATATTCATTATAACGAGGTGCAAATTTTATTGTTATTTAGTTGTACAAAAATTAAAATATTCTCAATAAATAAAATATAAACTTGAAGTAATTCCATTTTTATTATAAAAGATCAGGACCGGTTTCGGTCATGACGAGGATTATCCACTGATAAGAGAATACAATAATCTCTTATCAGTTGATAATGCTTGTCATGAGCGAAACCAGTCCTGATCTTTTTATATAAAATGTATATTTTATTTTTTGAATATAATGCCTTTCCACCAAGTATTGGCAGTGAACACCCTAAAAGTTATTCAAAGATACAGTTGTAATAAATTTATTTAGACTTCACGTAATCGCCAAAATCCAAGTTATCTATTATTATGCAATATTAATTTATTAATCTATTTAAAACTCAATTCTTTGATATTTTTTCTTTAAAAGTATTCAAATAGTATGTATATTCGCTATCATGACGCAACAGTAAGATAATATGAAAAAATACGATTTTAAGATAGTATACAAATCGTTTGCTGAAAGGTAAACCTTTATAATTGAACACTGAAATATTTTAATTAAAAAAAAAAAAATCTCATTTGAAAGAAAAATTTTACTATAGAATAATTGATATTTCCCTGTAACTTCATAGCATCAGCGAGATTAAACTAAAAATAACCTATTATTACTTATCATAAACCATAAAATAAACTAAATAAAACCATAATAAACTATTAAAAAAGTACAACACAAACCTTAAAGTTTAATTATCTCGAATCTAGTATTTCCTATTTATGCCACTGTTGCATTAAAGTAGCGATATTTAGTGTGTACCCTATCTTATACGGATTGATACTGTATTCATATAATACATCATTTCTAGTAACAAATTTGATTCAATTAGTAGTTATTTTCAACAAGAGACGTATGAAAACGAATAGAAGTAAAGATATTTACTAATATGGCGTAAATAAAACCAGAGAAAACATATTTAATAAAACAATTAATTTCCTTTTCCTCCGGATCTGCCTCATATTTTATTCAGAAATTATCAATGAAAATCTTGCCCGTTAACTTTATATTTTATGATCAATGTTTAAATGAACCTGTTAAATGTAGAAAATCGTAAATGTAAAACAAAAATTCCTGATAAAGTCGATATGACGCGTTTATGCTCGGTTTGATAAGGGTGTTGAAAATGTATACGATTTTTTAACAAAATTATCTCGTTGTGAAATCAGTGCAGTACAGATTGTAAATGATATATTAGTGTAATGGAAAATAAATCAGGACACGGTATACCGGCTGTGGGAGCAAGCAAATGATCTGTTAAATAAACAACACGTCCACGTCATTTAGGAACTTGAGAATGAATTTATTTTTATACTTAAGAGAAAAGTTTTTTTTTCAATGACAGAACTTTATTTTGACAAAGATTTGTGTAATATTGACACACTAGCACAGATTTGACATTTCACATCCACAACTAAGCATACATGCCCATCGCTAATAGAACATTCATGTTTGACTGTCGAGTATTAAATACAATATTTACATGTACATTCTTAGTTGACAGGTAAGTGTTTTTGATAATCAAGAACATAATATTATACATGGGCATATTAAATAACGTGCTTATATACGCAATGTATTGTTTGTAAAAATCAATTATGTATAATTTACAGATATTTATATTAACAAGTAATTGTCGTATAAAAAGGTGTAAGCAAGGTCTTTCAGACTAAATGTGTGACGCGAAACAAGCACGATTTCGGCCATCCCTAATTTGAAAGAAAATATAATTTTATAATAATGAATTTTAGAAAATATATAAGACAGAAATGTATTTTTATATAATAAAAAAATAACAATATATTAAACAAAAAACTAAATTTAAGTTTGGGTTTAATTAACTATCTGGGATTAGTTCGGGTTAGTTTTACTTGAAATCCCCAAACTTGATAACGCGTAGCCCGAGATTGACGCCTAACAAATTTTAAATAACTGAAGCAATTTTGAAATTTCTAGACTGATTTTAAAGGTTATACTCACAAAACTATCACGATAAAGAAGTTACAAAGATATGTATATATTCATATATATTTATTGGTCAATTCTCATTGAGATATAAATGGTTTATTAACGTCCGTATTCTCAAGAAAAGCTTCGATAATAATAAATAAATATCTATTGATGCTCATTTATTTTAATATCATAATACTGTTTATTTATAGGAATTTGCTTTGATTAAAAGAACGTCTCTTCACCAAGTACAAACACAACTTTACTTGAATCTTATAACTAAGTTAAAAGTATTTATTACATATGAAGTTTATATGGAACTGAAAACCATATTAATTAAACCATACGTTTGGCTAAATTTATTAAAGTTCACAAAGTTTAACAAAAAACCACAAGTCGGTCGCTAAAATAATAAAAAAACAAAGTAGCCTTAAAATTGTTATTATATGTATATTTTAAAAAATCTTCTCCGATTCTGGATTCTTTTTTTTAACATAATATTCTATTATTAGTTATTTTTTAAAATAAAAAAATAGAACTACATCATATACTGTCTTAACAATACCAGGATAGGATTTGAAAAATTAAAAAAAAAAATACATCAGGTTTGTTGTACTTTACTCTTATATTATTGTATCAAACATAGTGATCTGTGACGTAAAATACCTATGATAATAGAAAGTATATTGTTTGGCGATACTTAAGATATAAGTTTGATACTGAGAATTTGGATATTCTTGATCGCTTCTGCCTTGAATTGTCAAAGAAAATTTAACATTTTAGGCTTTTCGTCTTCCGTCTTACCACAAATCTGCGAGAACAGTTAGAATTTCAAGCCGAGGAATCTGCTTATGTCAACAAGAAAATAGTATATATAATGATCAAACAGTGGCAAACACTGGATCCGGAATAAGCTTCAGTTGACTAAGCTCGAGTACTTCTGGAAATATATAATAATATAATATGTTCACTATCTTACAATTACGAAATAAAAAGCGAACCACGAATTTTAAATTAAATGTTATCTGTCTTACATCTACAGATTTAAACCGTGCAAAATAATTAGCGATTGATTTTATAATTATGTAAACGACATGAATTAGCATATTTGAAAATGTATTTATACACCGTGTTTTAATTGCTCGTAATAACCCGACGCCTCAAAACGATTGCAGGCTAAATAATGAATCACAACTGTAAGAAAGTAATAAAAAAAATCAGGTCTTTTGGGACAGTATAAATATAAGAAGCCATCTTAATTTTATATTCATGATTAAAATTTGAGAAATCGTGCTTATTATATTTTGATTTCTTTTATATGTTTCAACAAACGATAACAACTTTGGATAGATTTGCATTTGGAGAACAGTAACACAAAACTGAAGCGATATAAGATTGAACATGTTTAACAAAATGCTAATTAGACAGCTCAATTTTGCTAATAAAAAAATACTAAGCATATTTTCGATATTCATATTCGTGAATAATTAATGATAATAGCTACTAGTCCAAAAAATATAGAAAAAACTAGCAAAATTAATATAACTGTTGGTGATAATAGTGTAGAATAACTAACAGACTCAACTTTATTTGTCAAATAAGTACAAAATATATCTTAAAGTAAAGTGCTTATAATAAACCAAATTTAATATCTTTTGATAAATACTTTATAGAATAAATATTTGTCGCAGAAAGAGAAATTTTATTTATTTATTTATAATACAATGATTTTGTAGCTTAACAGTCCCCCAAGCGGTAGGGTTTCAAAGGTCGTTTTCGATTATTTTTGTGAAATATGGCCGTGCTCACGTATTCCATAACATTCATAGACAATACTATTGCCAATAAGGAACCAAATGAACTAAGCTAATACATCGAAAGGCTGAGTGAGCAATTATATGTTGTTTTATCGTAGGTGTATTAGTATTGTACGTATCAAATATCTAACACGGGTGCAGTTGTAGGCGAACTGGTCAATAGAGACAGGGCCCAATATTAAAAAATAATATTTTTGAACAACGTATTGAATTTGTATGAATAACGTCGTTTTTTACTGTCGTATTTTGTCAGCATTATCAATTTAAATTTGAAAAATATTTAGAATAGGTCAGAATAGTGATTACAATCCTGCTTTTCCATGACGTGTACTTCTGCGAACGATGGTTCTTTGGGAGAGAAAAATCTATTTTATATTTGGGACATTTTCTGATTAAATATGTCAACTATCATATTTTATATGATTGTTTTTTGTTTTGTACATCAACTTTCGCTGAGTTTCTGTGGAATAATTAATAGATATTCGTTTCGCTTTCTTAAAACAAAATTATTTTCAATCGAGACAACTATAAAGTAAATTTGAATCGTTCAAATTATGTATATTCTCACAGATTTTGTCACTAACGACCCGGGATTCGCCTTTAGGCATCTTCAGGCGTTCAAGTGCACGGATGAACTTGAACTGACGCTTATTAAATGAATGTGTTTCGTGTTTATATAATAAATAAATGTATCATTGAGTTTAGAGCCATTGCTGGCGAAAAGGGAATGCCTAAAGATTTGAGTAGTGAGTGGTTTTAAGAGTTATATTTATTTGTTTGTCGGATAAGGTTCTATGATTATATTTATATAGGGTAAATTTCACCAAGCACCTTCAGTCGAAATCTTAAATTATAACTATAAAGTACTTAATTGTGAATATTTATAGTCCTTATAAAAAATAGTTTTGCAGTTTAACCTCAATGTATCGTTTTTTTAAATCCCCTGAAATAACAAGAATGCAGGAAAGTCTCTAAATCAACGATAAAGATAACAAATAGATGTGGGACAACGGAAGATGCGAAATTGTTAATGCGAACAGTAATTATTTTCTGTTTTACCCAAATATTTTTATGGAATGGTCTATTTTATTTATTAATTAACAGCACTCATAATTACTCTGTAAAAATATTAAATATCTCCTGCTTGTAAAATGTATTAAAAACAATCATTTACAGAAATGAGATTGCAGTTATAATTTTATTATTGCACTAAACTCGGAGTGGTACCTTGGAAAATAAATACAAGATGAGCGTTCGTTTCCGTTTTTGTAATGATAAATTAAATAAATGTTTTTTACACCTGCACACAAACAATAAAAGTAAGTACTCAATCGGCAACGGTCCATTGTTTCAAAACGTTGACAATTTTATAAATATTTTTTAAACATGCAACCAAAGACGCATTGGCGTATCCAACTAGAGCAGTGCTTCCCAGATTAGAGTTGATTGGCTTGGGGGTGGGGGTTTCTCCGGAGGTCGCCGCAGAACATGTTTCGTATTGAGGAGGGCCGTGGATTTTTTTTTTCAGATTTAGGGGGCCGTAGAATGAAAAAGGTTGGAAAGCACTGAACTAGAGAACTATAGGATGTTAATATAAAAAAAAAAAAAATACGAACATATTAGTTATGGTCAAATTAATTAATTTCTCATTATTTCAAGTTTATTCATCATAATATTCATCAATTTTTTTTAAACACAATATTATATGGTAATTTTACTACGGTTTCATATTTAAAATTTTGCGACATACATATATCACTTAAACAAACAATATTTGTAACTTATGTTAAAATATAATAAAATACATGACATTGATTATAAAACATTTGAATAAATCGGAGAAGAAGTTTTGAAACTCTTGACGCATTCCGAATTGAAAGAATATGCATTCTTTTGCTAAACAAATACAAATTTACTACAAAATTTTGTGCACATTAATATTTTACCAGTAAAATGCATTTGATACACCGCTGGCAAAAAACGAGGCAATATTGTGTAATGGTTAATAAGCACTGAGTCTTCCACGTGCATACAATTGGCAACTTCACTAATTTCACTGTATACTGAGCAATTATTGGCCAAAGAATATTACTTTAGCACAGGTCTAAGTTAACTAGAACTTTCCTTTTGTAATTTTGATTACAGACTTACGTATAGCAACGGATTGGAACATTGTCGTATTAAAATGTGAAATTGATGCGGTTTCCGTAACTGAGCATGACAAACCATCCATACATGCAATTCAAGTGTTATCAGGGTTGTGTATTCGGTAAACGGTGTACCGATTCCGTTTTTAAAAACCAAAAAATCTTATGCGTAATTTTACTACTGCAAATATAAACAGTCACACTTTCATCAAACAATGCGATGAATTGACCTTCTGTATTTCACAAATGAATTGTTATCAGTGGCGTTCCTTAAATATTGTGTGCATGGGGGCGGACTGCACAGCTGGCGCCCCATTTTTTTTTTAAGTCATTACCTTTGGGACAAATTTAAATGGGACTATTATTTTATGAAATAAAAGGGAGTCGCATATGGCATATTAAAATTGAGCTCAGAACTTTCTAACCAAAACACAGCTGCTGATAGAATAAAAAAAACTATCTGAGAAAAATTGCGTAATAGTCTGCAATATACCTGACGGTGCTTCTCCAAACCGGTTCCAGACATGAAACACGTGCTCTCTTTGTAATTAAATTAAACACATTTCTACGAAATTTTAAACATACCACCATTAATATGAAGTGAACGTGTCCTGATAGTAATTATTGTTAATGGTAAATATTGATATAAAATATGTGAGTGAGAAAGACAATGTATATCGACAAATTAAATTTTAAAAACAATTTGAAGTTTTAAAAAATATTTAACCCATTTTGGGGCCCACCATGAGCCGGTGCCTGGGAACATATGTTCCCTCCATAAATACACCACTGATTTTTATACCAACGTTTATCGATTACAAGAAACAGATGAAGAGTCGCAGTTTTAGGTTAAAAAAAAAAAAAAAACACCGCTCTATAAACCATAATCCCACGGCTCGGAGTTCACAGCCCTGGTTGCAATTGCTGCTAACGTTGTTGGTACACACTGCATGCATTATAAAACTGATTTATTTTAACTATCCTTGTACGTAACTGACTACTGTGCGGCATACAGTACATATTGTCGTGATAGACTGACAAAATGACTTATTCGAAAAATGCTCACATGACATGACGTATCATGGATTGGCAGTGAAAAAAATCCTCATCATATTTATTTAAATAGATTTATTAATATAAATAATATTCATACATGATAAATGATTCACTGCAGCTGATAACATCTCGTATCTTTAGGTTCATATCAATACATTTATTTGAAAGGATTATTCATATTTAAATACTGACTACACAGTTTTATACTTATTAAAATCCTATAAAATAATAATAAATGATTTATTTTCAGTGCAACGTATTTAATTATCCAGTGTATAAATAAACACTCGTGTTGTTTCTATTTTAATATTTGAACATTCACGCTGAATACAAAAACATTGTAATTTAAGATATAAATCTTGATATAATTTAATGATTGCATTGATAAATTAAATCTTATGTTATACTAGTTTAAATTTATGTATATCATGAAGCTTTTTAGCAATGGTAGAGTTTTCAAATGCTACGGTCAATCGGAGCTCTATTTTTTATTACCTGGTAAAAGATACGGCGTCGGGTTGGGCGCCGGCAGCCAATAGGCGGCGCTGATGGCAGGATATTGACTCCCGCCGCCACCGTTACCACCCCTGTGGCTTGGTGGACTTCCGCCTCCGTTCTGATCATATTTGAATCGGCTCTTCATGATTTTAGTTCAATTATATATCACATCACAGTACTACACCTATAAATTATAACGTATTCACTTGTACCATTTTAGAATTCTGTTTGAGTGGTCGAGTTACACAACTTCGAGTGGATTCTTCTTTACATTCCGCGCACAGCCGACGAATAACAACTGCATTAAACAAAATTTAAATACACCAGATTTTCAAAACTTATCACGCGCAATGAGGAACATTTTTGATAACACTGTGAAAAATATCGTATTTTAATTGCACCATTGAAGAAGTTCAAGCAAATAAAACAGCTCTTACATTAAACTAAATAAAATAACTTGTATTCAATAACGTCCGACGGCCGTATCAATATTAACGTCGAGACCTTCGGACTGTGCTCACGGCGGTGTTGCGATTTGCGAGCGTTAGCAAAGATTTGCGCTAAGAAAATATCTTCACAAAAAAAATGATGAAAATTCACATTTTTTTTAGCGGGCGGGAAACCGGCTGACGCTAACACTGGCCGGCGACTGATGCTCGACTGCATGCGATTAGCATTACTCAACACCGGCCGATTGGAAACGAAGTATTATTATTGATATCCGCGTGAGGTGACCGCGCGGGGACGAATGCAATTCATCGGCTGCCGTCTTGGCGTACCTGCAGGCGAGCTCGACTCCTGACGATGATGGGCGGCCGCCGGATGCCCGACCAGCGCCGCCGCACCGCGCCTTCGTTCGTTCCACAAACGGTGGCTACACTGTGTGAATACTGAACGATTTTGCGAATGACGAATAAGGAAAGCACCCACCCAGATGACTGGAGGAGCCTACATCGAAACATAATTGACTACACATTACAACAATAATGTATGATAGAACACACTTTCGGAAGAATGAAAAAAAAATGTGAGATAAGTTTAATTTTAAATATTTCAACAAAATTGCAAAATAATGTTAAACCTTTATATGTAGTTTGCAATTATTTTCATAGATAACGATGGCAAAAATGTTTTTTTTTTAATTTTACCGTAACAAAAGTGATAATAAAAAATGAGGAAAAAAAACAGGAAGCTTATCAATTTATAGATTTGTCATATTTAGTTTTAATAAATAAAATAAATTCTTTGTCTTTTTATTTAAAAATATAAGATAAATAATATATGCCATTTTAATTTCTTTTAATCTTATCCAACACCATACAGCATAGCGAGGTTTTTATTGGTATTCTAGTGTACAAATCATTTATGTTAATTCATTCACTGCATTAAATGGGACACCTCTGTACACAAAGTCCAACTAGTTGTTTGTTCTGAAACAAACATACGCTTCGTCTCGGCGCCCATTGGAAATAGATGAAGCGTCGCGACGGCGTAAACGACGATGCTTTTCCATCTCCTTCTTTCACGAAGAACTCTCCCTCCCCCCGTGCCTCTAAATTGTGAGGCCCACCTCCTCTCGTCACGCCGCGGAACTAAAAACACCGATAACTCGACAGGCTGCAATAAAAACTATTACGTTGGATCGAGTATCGCGGTTATGCTAAATAACTCTTCTTTCTGCATTGCTTTATCTAGGGCTGCCGACGAAAAACTACTATGACATTACTTCAAAGATTAAATACTAAAATACTATCATTATAAAATGCACCACAACGCTTAAATGTTCATTCATAGGCAATTTCTTCCGAGTCAAAAACAAACGAATTCAATCATTTTTTAAATGAAATTTTAAAATATACTTTCATATTAATTATCATATTAATACGATATTTAATGTCAAGTAAAAATATTTAAAAAAAACAATATTATTTCTTAGATAAAGTCTTCTAAAAAGATCAACCACGCGCCACTCTTAACGCAAATAGTAGAATAGCAAATTATCAATTAAAATTCATTGTTAAATATTTTTTACAAAAAAATATAATTGAGATTGAATACTTAATTTTTCATAATAATTGAACAAAATAAAGTGTAAACTACAATAGATGAGCTTATTTATCAACATACTTACTGTTAATATTGAGAAAATAATTGTATTTTTTTTTCTGAAAACATTATTTTGCAATTACGGTGATAGTATTGCGAATAAAAAAAAAAGGTTTTTCTGTTTAGTAAGAATTGATTTTGCTGATACCACATACAACCTTCGTTCTGAGATTTACTTCACTCAAGTTGCTTGTATATTATATTGTTATATATTAAGTATGTACATACATAAATACATTCGTGTGAGAAATACAAACAATATTGTGCTGATTGTTTGTCGCATTATTATTACGAACAGTTCGTATGTAATATTAGCTGAATTGTTGAATATGCTAAGTAAACGGTGTCAGGTACCAGCACTAATGTAAATATATGAATGTGTCTGTCATCAATGTGCATTTGTACACAGTTATATATATAATTTTGGCTTTTGGATTGCATTTAAAATCAGTTTAATTTCTAATGTAGACATTATTGACTACATAGAACTGAAAATACTTTTTATTGATTTTAGGTAGTTAGAAAAATTACAATCGTTAAAAATATAAAAGAATACTGGTAGCTTAAACTCGTATTAAATAAAACAACGTTGCATAAAACGGTCGTAGAAAACTGTATTTTTAAAAAAAATACACTGACCGTTTTGGAGGCATCGTGTTCAGGTCATATACTTCGAATAGGGACCGGATATGGGAGAAAATAAACGTAAATTTGATTTTTATTAGAGCCATGTTAACTTATTGTTATTTAAATGTAACTTAGAAAAAATATGTAATATTGGGAAAAATATTTTAATTTTTTAATTCACTATTCGAGAATTACAATAATAAAAGAAAAATCCATAATCTACAACAATTTTCAACCATATACTTGATTTTTTTATTATATATTTAAATCAACTACAGATTTAATATTAAACTCTTTTCCAAAATGATATCTTTAATTTGATTTGAAATTAATTCACAAATTTTCTGCGCCGGCGGAAGGAAGTAAGTAAGTCCTTCCAGCCCTAAAGGATTATGTCACCGCAGCGTACCACGCTCCGGATGTCACAACTGTACATTCGAAGAACTAAAATTGTACGCCATATACCTATTAATAAATTAATTTTATTATTCTATCAGGCGTCAATAAACAATATATTCAACTAATATAACAGTCTTATAGTCCCTGTGCGAATCTCATCGAAAACAATCGTTTATTTATTATGAACACTTAATTATTTTTTAACAAGGTTGACCACTCTGTTTTGTATTATCTTAATAATAAAGACAGTTTTTTCATGAAAACAATTCCACGAGAGAGTTCCTTTCTGCTTTTGATTAATGGATACCATAAATCTAAAATGAAACGAAGTTTTCCTTTTTGAAAATGATCGTTGGCTGCCTGTCAGTCGTGTGGTCGAAATTTCATTTCACGACCTATCAACAGACGAATGCGACGTTACTAATAATTACCGTAGAGTAATCTGAGAAGATTACATACGAAATGGAATGCTAGAAGAACAAATTACGAAAATCAATAATTAAATTTGTACACAAATATGTCGTAAATAGAAATTGCAATTATTTAATCTCAGGGCTCGGAAGAAAAAAAAAGTTAAATTTATATAATAAATATACAAATATTTTTACAGAAACAATACAATCTAAAGTAAGTTCACTATCCCCTTTGATGACGAAGACAAACAAATTACTTCTATATCCCAAGCATATACGATGGTATAATAATAAAGAAAAACAAGTACGTGCATCGTCGTCAAGTATAAATATATCATTAAACCCATATTGAATGTCTTTTTAATTATCATAATGTGAAAGGTATGCGCGACTTGATATTTTTGGATGATATTAAGAATTTAAAGAAATTTAAGTATGATTTGCATCACGAATATTTTTGAATGTAAAATAATTTAAATTCCTCATTTAATAACTATATATATACATTTTTAAAATAGCTCTAGTACTATAATATGTGTTCATATATTTAACATGGTGACCAATAAATGTAAGGAAAAAATAATTGCTTAGCCTCAGCTACCTTAGTTTATCTTACATTTATTTATCAATATAATAAATATGAATACGTATTATTATATATAATGCTAGAGTTATTTTTTAAAAAGCTGTAAATAGTTAGAAAATGAGCAATTACCCACACGATTGGAATATAATTCTAAGTGTTGTTTTTTTTACATTTTAAATCAGTTTCAACAGTCAAATTGCTAGCAATAGTGTATGATACAGTCAATTTCAATTATTAATATAACTGTTCAACAGTCGTAGAAAAGTTGATTGCATTTTTGGACAATAATACAAGTTTAAATAACGTCATATGTTTAAGTAATGTTAGATAAGGAACTGATAAATGTGATTTGATAAAAAGTGTATAAAAAATGAAATCTTAACTTGTTTATGTAAAATAGTTCATTTACTAAGCACGCAAAGCCTGTATTCATATGTTATAATAATAAAAAAATAAAAAAATTGCTTTATTTATCAATGTAAAAATAACAATATCTTGTAATGAGCTGGAATTGATCGAAAAATGGCCAGTGAGCCACTGTACAGCTTGTTTCAACATTCGACAGAAATCTTCAGGTAGCTGTATCAACTAGCAAACTTACGAATAACGACAGAAATAGAAACGCTGAAGTTATGTGACGGTGGACAACGTTGACAATTAGATTCCACTTAGATAGAAAAGGCAAACGCTTAAACATATTCATACGATATTGCCTGGGTATTGTTCGAGCAGTTGGCATGTTTCTGAAGGTTATATTGTGTGTTCTCGACAAGAGCATTATCCAACGAATGAATGAATTTCAAATGGCTATTAGCAGTATTGAATACTGGCGTAGACGATAGATAATCACTGAAAAGTGTGGCTAACATAATATCATCTGTTATGGCTTAATAATGAACTATTTTATTTTACATTGATTAAGTCATATTTAATATTAAACAACAGAATATATTGAATGTTTATAATATACAAAATATAAAGTCAATAAACAAACATTGAATGAATTATAAACATAAACATTTTTTTTATTCCTCAGCCTGTTCAGATATTCAATGTTTCAAGAGTAAAAATGAAAACAATCAAATATTGTTGTATCAATCTTCATTGAACTAAAAACATTGCATTTTTTACAATATTATTATATTCAAACTCTATCAAAAAATTCCAAGATATCCTATGGAAAATCCATGCCATGAAAATTTAGCTATCGTATTATAATACTGTTTCAAGCATAGTAACATAGTGAAAAAAATAATATGATGAATGATATGCCACACTATAATTAGACGGAAGTTTGAGCTGTGTCTGAAATTATAATTTCACCAAACTGTAGGATAATTAATAAAAGTGAAAATGCTAAAGCAAATTCGTAAACATATTCAAATATATAAAAATATACAAAATCATTGACTATTTATACGTCAAATCAATTAAAAAAAGTTTGAATTAAGTTACCTAACAAATAAAAATTCGAAAAATGAAATAAAGGTTTTCATATTATTTTTGCGATACTAAGATTATTTGAATACGAATAAAATTTTACATCTATTACATTCATGAAGCAACATACGATGTCTAATAATTTGAAAAACGAAATAAAACTCGGAGGCAGTGGTCTTTGGCCCATGTTGTTATATCTGCGTGTGTTTTTCTTAAACGCATCGTAAGTAAAAATCAATATCCAAAGGTTGTATTCTATTTGATATTATGCACTTTTTTCTATATGTGAAACTTGACTTTGGATTTCATGTATTTTACTAGATATATAAATATTATCTAAATACAGTTGCGGTTAAGCTTCGTGTAAAATATTTTCATTCTTCGAACGAACGTAAAAAAATATTGTACCCATAACAGAAATAAATAGTTCTGGTTCTCATCATAAAATACTTCAATTAAAATAATGCCTCTCATGATTCCATTAAGAATTGACAGCGTTAACTGTAAATATTTTCAACGCTTTGAACTATTTAGTTTTTAAATGATTTTTGTTGAATATATATTTTTTTTAATGTTGATTGTGGCATCTAAAATAGGCTTTGCTTATAAGCATCTGAAAACCACGGCACCCCGGAGAAAGGATTCAAGTGTAAGAGTGCTTCTTTTAGATCGACCAACCTTTTGTCAAATTATAAAAAAATGTCTCGCTGATAGGAGATGGTGAAGAGATAAAATTTGAACACGCGGTGAGATGTTTTATTATTACGAGTCGGCAATGTTGGCACATGCAGTGGCGCGCGGCGACCGTCCGCGATGCTTTGCACATCAATCAACCGCCAACTGTGGCGCAGAGACGCACACAGGGAGGGGCAAGAAACGAATAAACCGTTTTTAACTACCGCTGGACATAAAACTAGCGCCATATATCACTGCCGTTGTGAAAATATTGACGTTTTTGTTTTGTTTCAATGCAGATACGAGGCAAAGTTACTCAAAATATTAATAAAACAGTTGTGGTTACCACCGCAAACACCACGCATATAATTGATATTTTTTAAAAAATATGATTATGAGACAATTATTTAAAAAAAAATACGCGAAAACAAAGATGAAGAAAATTTATGAAAAATGTGGGGAAAAGTAAACATTAATTTGTTATCATAATATAATATATGTGCTAATTTGTTTTTGATTATTTACTAATGACTAAACTGGTTTTCCCCAGACATACACTATTGAATATTTCATAATAAATTTACTTCAGGGTCGAATTATATTTCAATCGGATTTGTCATCGTGAACAACTTCCCTTAACTGACGAATTTATTATTGGATTAATTCAAAAATAAAATAAAATATTTTTTTAAATACAAGTGAAAAAAATGTGTTAAAACCGTTAATTAAAATTATTGTTTTTTTTTTTTACTTATTTGGTGAATTGTATATGAAAATTATTAAAGATCACGTTCTAGATTATAAATACAATATATCATTTTTCACTAAACCATACACTTATTCAGTTGAAAAATTTGCAAACGAGTAAAATTAAATAAATATTTTTTTTTATTTCATATCGATATTGTGACGATTTTATAATAAATATTATGTATCAAATATTACATTATTATCTTTTATATCATCATTAAATTGAAAGCTTTATTCTTCTCGCTTGAATAATAAATACGTAGACCAAGGAGCGTGATGTATGAATCAATGATCGACGTCAAAGATTCACTTGACGCCTGTCCAAGAAATATTTCGGATACACATAGTTTTGGATGCGATAAATAGATCACGCGTAACTAACCAGTCGGCATCGACTGTCGAAAGCGTCGAGTGGTTTTGTGAAATCAATTTAGTATGTATCTAATCAATATGCGAGAGCTTCTACTCAAAAATATTTTGTACATTGACCACCTGATGCCACAATAATTATTAAACATCATATTGCGTTCAATTCTTGCCATTCCAACGATACAATACAATAAAATATACCTGCCTCTTTACATATTTCTAAATTCAATCGTAGCGCATTATATAGCACTGTAACCCCTAAAACAATCAACAAGTATTTTTAATAAATTCAAAGCTTCGGCCGTTTTTATATCAACCACAATCAAAGTAGTATTATGTAAATCTTAGACTAAAACTTTAAAATGTTTTCATAAAAAGACAAATCTGTATAAATTATATTGAGAAATAAGTAATTCACTTCTCAAAAAAATCTCCTTAATTATTTGGAAAACAGACGTAAAAAAATCACTATTAAGCTATGTAATATATAAAAAAAAATATCAGGTTTTGTAGATTCCTCTTTATAATAAAATCCTTAAAGTCAATGAGCATTTTTGATGTCCCAATATAAGTGAATTGTTTTGTAAAAATATTCGTTGGCCATTATTGTATAATTCGGAACAAATTGTTTTCTGAATTCTGTATAACGTAGTGTATCATTGAACGAGAACTTTTAAAATTTCAATAATATTACTACTGGATTCAAATGCACGTAAAACTAAATATTTTGACAATGTTTAAAAAATACGTTGTCAAATTATGGTATGGTATTGAAACACGTTAAATTATTATCATCGATTAAACTATTTTTGCCAAAGCCACGAATGTATGTTTTTACTTTGAGTTGTGATGTATTATATAACAAGAATTACTAAAAAATATTTTTGAACGAAAATTCTTTGATGAAAACCGATTTATATAAGATTTAAAAAAAATTACATACATCATCAACGAAGATAGTTTTCTTATTTTTCTTTTTTGTTGACTTTACGCCTCTGGTATGTATGTATGTGTTAAAAAACGATCTCAGACGAAAAATTACAAAGATTATTACAATACAATGTCATGCTGACAGCAATATGAATCGGAACATTTTAATACATTTTTTTAGATGTGTACCGTTGTATTTTTAAATAATAAACTAGTGTATGAAAAAATCAAAAATATTTTTTCATTATGTTCGCATTTCCGTGCACAGATAATTAATTATGTCAGACATATTGCGCACCAAGTAATAGTATCAGGAACAATTTTAATATATGTATTATACAATAAAACGGAGAGCAAAACCACGACAGCTTTAACAACCTTCCTGGCTTAACTCAGATGCATTCGTTCATCTTCAAAAAGCAATAAAATCAAAAACCAAACTAAATAGCCCGTAACAATATTAACAACTCGTGAATAACATACACTACATAATTTATTTATTTATCAGACATTAGACACAAGAAACGGCTTGAAGTCAAATGGTTTTGTGACATATTATAAGCAGTTAAAAATATAGTATTCAAGTAGCATTTTTTAATCAATACGCTTATAGAATAATTATTAAACATTAAAAAAGTCAATGACTGAATCAATTAATTTTATAGTAGAATCCTATTATGAAAGAATCGCTTGAATGGTGGTAGTTCTCAATTATTTATTAAAATATCTGATATTTAAATCCTAGTTTTTACTATTCACAGATCACATGAAAATACCCACAACACTATTGCGTTTATTTCAAATATATTTATTTATAGAGTTTGATTAAAATGATTATTTAAAAAAAAATTAAAATAAATTGCAACATAACTAAATAATTAACATACGTTGATTTTGTAAATAGTAAACCTTGAAAGTTTTAAAATTGCATTCAAAGATTAACGATACACGTGAAAAAGATTCGCTTTATCATATTAAAATCCAACTGTTTACATATACCCTAAGAATTATATAGTCGATATTAAAATGCAACGCTATGAAAATAATTTACAAGTAACAATAGAATCAATAAATTTCCATTGCAAAAGAAAACAAAAGATAACATTTCTACTGATTTTTATTCGATATAAATAAAGTAAAACAATGAAAATCAGTTATTTAAGTGAAGTAAGAAGAATATATCAACTTCACGTTTCAAAATATAAGATATAGTATAAAACTAAAACGATCTTATTATTACATTTATGTACGCAATTCAATGAAAAATTGACCCCACAATTTTTAAAAAATCCTTTTGTGTTTGATAAAAGTTTACTCAAGACCTCAAAATATTTGATTTTTAAAATTGATTTTTAAAGTTACCCTTTGATTACTTAACACCCGAGTACCGAAACGTCGAAAATAGGATCGAGTACCGGTGGGGCACGAAGTGACCCCAGACAAATTTGCATTGCATTGATTGAAGTAACATTGTAGATTACAATACATATCAACTAGATATTATTAGTTTTTAGCGAATGGTAGAAAAAAAATAACTTTGCTATGTGAATGCACACCATTGGTATCCGACCCCAGCCAGCCTACAAATATTGCTATTATATTTTATTTTTACGAATGTGCTTGTAATTATACTCTCTTCAAATGAAGACACTCACAAATACTTTAAAGGTTAATTTTTGAATCGAGTTTACGAAAAATAAGTCAACACTTGAATAATAAAAATCTTTAATAAAATTTAAGTTACAAAAATTTTGTATTCCACGTTTCTGGAAATTAAAAGTTTTGTCTTCTTTTTTTATTCATGTCCGCTTCCAATGTGGAGCATACGGTCTCCTAATGGAAGTATCTCTACAAAAAAAAACAATTCTACGAGAACTGTTTGTTACTCAGTCTCGCAAACCTTTCTTATTCAAAGAAAGTAGTAGAGATAGAAGGGTAAGGCTAAAACAGGACTACTGGTTAACTAATCGCTCTCACTACGCCCGGTTACTAAAGGATCGAAATGGGTGTAATATAATATTTAGACATCACAAACACCCATGGCTTCGAACAGAAATCAATAAATCGATCCAAAAAATGCTGCTCGTACTGGGACTCGGAACCCGTGAAGTCCGGTACGGAAGCCCACAACGTTAACCGCTGTGCCATAAGACTTTACAATGGTTTTAAACACGGAATATGAATTTTATTGATTTCGTTGTATGAATGGTTATGTAAGAAAGAAAGATTTTTGCATGCAACAAAATATGAGAATTTTACCTGTCGCCCTTACATAGTCATAAGTATGAAGAATGACTTATCGCTTTTTTTATTAAAAAAATTGCGCATCTCCACCAAGAAAGAGCATTATAGCTATTATTAAAAGATATTTCATGGTACATTAAAGCAGTTACGTATTAAAAAGCGCTTTTAAAAAGAAAACTCCACTTTATTAACATTCAGCTTATCTAAGTATGTTTTTTTTACCTGCGATAAGGGTAGTTAGTAAAACTCAATTACTAGACGACATAATCAAAACGGAAGTAGGGGGATGGACGAAACTTAATGATAAAATGCAACTTTTTCAGGTATAAAGTTTCAGCAACTTGACTTTAAAGTTTTTTGTAATACGATTGTATCAAAGATAAGTTAAAACCAAACTTTAGTCACTTTTAATGCACTCACTGTCAATTCTTAGTGGAAAGTAGGGATTCCAACTATTCGTCATTATCAACTATTCGAATATCGAATAGTAAAACTGAAACAATCTGAATGTATTCGGATATCCAGATAGTTTTCAGTATATACAAACCTTATATGTTTATACTAAAATATTACATTCAATAGTACCTACATTAAAAACGAGCTCATTTGTAATAAAAGTCATTTATTCAAATTTCAAAAATGCATATTTTTAAAAAATAATTTTTAAATGTTTCATATTTTAAATTTGTTAATAGAAATTAAACTTAGTTTTTAATTGTTCCTGCCGTTGAAAATACTCGATTAGTAGCAGTTGACGTTGGTTTTATTGTTAGAAGTGTTTTGAACAACACGTCTAACTTTTCTGTTTTTTTTTTAAATTGATCCAAATATATCATATACAAAATATTTTAAAAACTATGATTTAAAAAAACATATTTTAATAAACAAGGAATAATCGGACGTTTTTGCTAGTAGACAGTGGTCTCGATTTCTGAGTTTTTACTAAATAATCGTATAACTCGCACGCAAAAAGATATTAATAACACCCGAGTTGGGTAAAGGCGAAAACACCACTACCTGAGGAATTCATAATTATTCTTAAAGTGTGAAGAAATTGTGATGTGATCTTTCGTAGATTTTGTAACATATTTCATCAAAAATTATTATGAATACTATTCGGATATTTCCCCAAATATTCGAATATCGAATAGTTGAAAAAGGGCCGAATATATCCGGATATCGAATATTTGAATATCCGAATTGGAATCCCCAGTGGAAAGGCATTATATTGAAAAAAAAAAGTGCTAATTTCACATTATTTATTGAATATCACGAGCATTAGCATCAGTTGATAATACTCGGGCTGACCGAAGTTGGTCCAGATCTTTAGTAAATAGTGTGGAATTAGTAAAAAAAAGTATATTTTTTTATACTTAACTTTATGATAAACATAATTAAATTATACTGATTTTTATTATCGAATTTTTTTTTTATTTGTGTCGAAAATAAAATTTAGATAGACGAAAAATTTAATCTAAAATGTGAATTGATCAATTCAATTTCTTCGTGAGTTTTTCACATTGTTTTAGAATAGGTATAACCAAAAACGCGTCATTGATTTTTTAATAATATAACAGCACTTATACAATGTATTTTATATTGTCGATCTCTTTGGGAAAACAAAAAGATGTCAACTAAAATATCAGATGTTTCCAAGTTCAAGCCCGGGTAAGTTCAATAATAATAACACTGACTCATATCAATTCAAAATTTGAGATATTGGGTGTTTTTACGTCTTCTCAACTTGAGTTAATCTCGAGGGACTTCGTTACAATTTTTCTTCAACCTATCTCGAGTATTAAATAAAATGAAACAAATATTTGGCGCATTGGCAATAACATTAATTTTTTAAGTCAAAGAATATTAATCTAATTAAATTTTTATCAAAATATGTCTTAAGACCATTGTATTTTAAGTAGCTAAAACTTAATATGATTGATGTACATATGCATAGTGTAAAAACGCGTGTGCATATATATTATCCAAGTGCAAATAAATCCCTTCATAGCTGACAAAATACCAGTAATGATATTTTATTAGAAAAATATTTGTAATACTATTGCATTAGAATCGATCAGTTAACGCCTGTCTCGACCAGCTACTGAGTTTTTGTATACGTTATAACCGAATAGTAAATAGTGATAATGCATGTAAATAATTCAGTTCAAAGGCCAGTGGCTACAAGGTTGACTCTACAAATGTCGCATCGCATTGATATCTTTGCATTATATTATAATACATAGGTGGCACAACCGTAGGGTGATCATGAAAGATCAGAATAAGATGTCCCAGAGATAAATTTTAAATGTAGCTATTGCTTTTAAAGCGTGTAAACATTTAGGAAATATATATATATTTTAGATAAAACTACTTATATGTTGTAACAAAGTAATGTAATATGACAGTACTGTTACAAAAATTGTCAATATGCTAGATGGTCAAAATAGAAAAGTTTTATTCTAGTCACTTTTTAGTTTATTCTTGTTTTTTTAAATAAACCCTAGTCTCGTTTATTTAAAAAAACAAGACGAATTTATAAAAACCGGTATTTCAAATAAAATACCGATATTACAAAATGTTTAAACTAAGCAAAAAATAAGTCAATTGGGATCGCAATACCGAAGAGTTAATCGAAATCTGTATATCACCATTTCATATAAAATACCATTTCTTAAGAAAACATATTGATAATCATAAACGGGTGATTTTCACACTTAACAAGCGGTTTCTTAAAATAATTTTACATCATTGAAAGACTCATCAATTCTAGAAGTCATCACTGTAGGATTACAATTCATAATATTATAGTTTAATTCACAGTTTTAATAAAATATGTGATGATTTCTATACATCCGAAATTCGATATTGGTTGATTATCAATACCGAAATACCGGAATTGGTATTTGCATTTGATAAAGCAATTAATTTTTTAATGACAGCATAATATACTCTGAAATAACGAAAAAGGTAACAATTTTGGTTTACTCGTCCGGTATTGCAATCCCATGCTTTATATTAAGCTATCGAGTAATACCGGTTTTTGCATTTTCAAAACCGGTATTTAATATAAAACAACGAAATACCGGTATCGATATGTTTATCCGGTATTGCAATCCCTATATAAAGCGAACAATATCAATAGTTATCAATTTCAAATACGTAAGATAAATTCTCACACTTTGTTAAATTTAACGATGCATTAAATCGGAGCATAACAATATTTCTTATTCATTGTGTAGTTGATTTAGTTTTTTTGTGACTGCTTATATTCCTTTTTGCTAACATCCTAACAAAATTATGTTGGGATTCATAATGTATTCTCTCCCTTAGAATTTAAATGAGGATATGCTAAGTAATGTAAGCGCTTTTGGTCGACCTTATAAAATGTTCCAAACAGTTTTGAGAAATGTGTATGGGAAATTAGGACAGGATTATATGTACGTATTTTTTACACGCAAATTTATAAGGAGTATAAAAAAACCAATTCATTTAAAAGTATAATTCGGTAAAATATATTTTTTAAATGTCTCTTAAAACACTTATTTTTTTCGATGACGGAAATATCTACATTTTAAAAATCGAAATTACTAATGTTTTTAAAGAACAGTTAGTTATGAATGAATTTAATCAAAATTTAAGATTGTTTGTATTGGGTCTAAATCAGTGTTCCCCAACCTTTTTACACCTACGGACCGGTAAAAAAAGGAAAAAAAAATCGCGGACCACTAATGCAGAGCCGCATTATTGACTTCTACTTTTCACTAGAAAGATTTCATACGAACCATAAATATTACTAATATTGGTGTTTTAGTGCGTTTTTAAAATTAGCATGCGTATTTAATTTACACTTTTACCCACAATTGGTTGGGTATATAATTTAAAGATATTGAAAGAAGGACATAATTGGATAATGGATATAATTTGAAATGACGTTTTCTTGACACGTGTTTAAATTCATAGCATATTATACCACAGTCGAGATCGATTGCCAGGTTCACCACATTTGTTGGGTCTTTCACTTCCCATTATTTTTAAGTTCCTTGGTGTCACATCATCCTACAAAATTTTAATATTTAACAATAAGTCAAAATAAAAGTTACCGTGCAGACGAAAAAAGATCATATATCTATTATTTTTGCATGGCGAATTTCTTGAACTTTGGCATACTGTTTGGCCGCGGACCACCGGTTGGGAAACACTGGTCTAAATAACTTAAAAGTTCTCGCGTACCAGTGAATATCTTCATGAAATTTTGGTATGAGTTGATTTTAACTTATACCAAAGTTTCTCTTTATTGAACACATTTTGAAATCATATTTAGATTATTGTATGTTATACGGTATATTTGTGTGTGTTCTAATAAATTGTGATCCGTAATAAGTGATTAGTATTAGTCAACAAAACTACGAAGTTGTTTGGTAAATTTAATTATCTTGGAAAACACACAAGACACATTTATTATTTTTTTAAGCGACTCCATAGAGCATTTAAAATGGTCAGAGTTTACACGATATATAATACGTAATTCGTTATTTGAATGGAGCTAGACTATCTATTACAATGATTGAGTGCATCAGTAATTTTTGGTTATTATTCTCACAGAAAAAAGTAAAGTAAACCTTCGCCAAGATTGAAAGCACGATATGGTAAATAGCATTAAATGAAACCAACTGATCAAGTGTTAAAGAATGCACTGGGAAATATATATATTAATGCTACTGATGAAAAATGACCTGCAAACAAATGTTAAATGATACTATGCATTTAACATGACATTATTTAGTATTATCAACCAAGACTATATATAGAGAGAGTAGTGACTTATGATATTTTAGTTGAAATCTGAGTCGATGATACCTGACTTGGCATTCATTACAATTCATCCATATTTTGTATACGTATGGGAATATTTTAGAAATTCCAAGTCATAACATTCGATATGGAGGTTGGTGAAATATATAATACATGGTGTGTTCATATATCGATTTGTCTCATCGCTGAGAAATATATGTGTTGGGATAAGCAATTAATTTTGAATCGATACTTCTCAAAGAGAAAATGAGTTCTGTGGAAATAAAATACACTCTACAATTTCCGATAATATGGTACACCTCAGTCAGATCAACAAACTAACAAATTCATTCTTCATGTATGCAGACAAGCGACGAAATTCATGATGCATAGAGATTTTCAATGTAATTTTCAACTTGGGGCTTCTATAACTAGGCATCATTAGAAATTCATATATGCAAGTACTTTGGAATATAAGAATATACGCACATACACGAAGAATGAGCGATTCAAACGCATAAACGAGTGCGTGTTTTTATTTCATGACAAGTTTCATAGATAAATAATAAATAATGCTTTCTACAATATTAATCTAGTAGCTTCTTATTGACTTAGACGGTGGCTGTTCAAACTGCCATCCGCGATTTAGTTTTGTGGGGTCCGTGGCAAATTTTGAAGAAATTAATAATTTTGATGGAATATAATTTTCAGCTCATGTAAAGTATATTGAAAATATCATCACAAATTTTGTGAAACGGTTCATCAATTTTGGAAATGTGAAATAGGAGTTTTTTTTAAATTATTATCAGAAGGGAAGTACCCTAAATTGAGAAACTTTTGTCTCAAAATGAGCTCAATGCTCGGAAGAAAATATCTTTGCAAAAGTACCTTTCCAACCATGACATTCATCATATCAAAATACAGATGTTCGTTGACAGATTTATAATTATTAAATTTGCTACGTTTGGCAACTACAAACATCAAGATGAAATGACTACTTTAGTGAAGGATACAGAGCAGCCGTAGAATTATCAAAAATATAATTAAATTGATTACCTTGTATAATGCTTCAATAGAAATAATTAAACTTCATGATTTTTACTTCGAATATTTAAGTACTTCCTAAACATAACCAATATTAGACATTTAAAGTAATTTAAATATTTTTTGTAATGCGGTCTTCGGGTAACCTGAGGTTGAACAGCCCTGATATAGATAAATAATAATACAATTTTGATCCCTACATGGCCTCATACTTAGGATATTTGTGGGTCCCACCTTCTACTGTTCCTTACACTGACAAACATTTGTTTAGTAGACCGATCTCAAGACAATTCTACGAAATCCTCATAACTCTGTTTGAAAATAAAATGTGATGAACTATAGTTATTTGTATTATACATTCAAATGTGATCATTACACGGCAAAAATAAGCTAAATTTTACGGAATACAACCTAAAGACTAAAAAACAGACTGGAAGATTTATGGAAAACAATTTATTTTAACTATTATATTTTTATTAATTCGAGAAGCTTAGTGAATTGAATGTCAAATAATCAAAACTGTCTAAAACAACGAAGAAAAATACATGTGTTGCATTCAAAAAAATATTTAGTAGAGTTACCGTTGTTTGACTCATTTGAAATCAGACGTAGACGATTTATTGGTTGCAATTCATACAATATCTCAAAGATATATCAATCCGAGCGAAAATAATTTCAGAATAAATCATTTCATCCGGAATGATTTTATACTTGACGGATTTCAACGTTGATTTCAATGGTTGCTCAGTAATATTTTACACACATCTAGACTATAAATTAAACGATTCAATACTAGACCATGTTTGACGAATTGCGGTGTATTAATCGCGTCACTTTGTGTTACATGTGACATGTCATACCTTATTGACAATCTTTACACGTCCCATACAGCACGCACAGACCGCACTTTTTTATGGGCCCGAGTTTAATCCACGACGAGCGATGCTAACTCACATCACAGGTAATTCTAGGGTTCCAAAAACTATTTTATAGCGACTATCTAACGCCTTAATTGAAAATCATCGTAATTAATTTTTTATAATTGTTATCGATTATCTCGTATGTTGAAATGATAGTAGCATTTATTTTGTGTTTTTTTTTATTTTGATTGTTTAATTTGCTATAAGTTTAGTTCAATATAATAATTTTCAATAAAAGTGTGCGTGATCAAGAACTCGACGCTTTTTGCTTCGGTTATGGAGCTCACGGAGTCGATAACCAATACGCACATGTTTTTTATTTGATTTATGTATTTCTATTCGAAGACATAAGACATAGAAGCGTAGTGAGAGTGATTAGCTAACCATTAGACTTTTCCTGGCCCTTGTTTTGTATATCCCCACTATATTTCAAAAAGAGAGCTTGAGCAAATGAGAAATATGCAGCTCTCGTAAAAAAATTGCGAAATCTACCATTAACATTCCATAACATTTGGAATGGACAAGGTAAAAATAGTGTTTTATAAAACTCAAAAAAATAATTGAAAAAAGGTCTTTAGAGTTCCACAATACATCGATATATTTTATAGTAGTCAACACATTTGCAACAAGTAGTTGAAATGAAAACGTTTTTAATCAAAATTTTAGCCAGAAGAGTTTCGGAAAGTATGTCCATTCATTCATGATCAATCTGTAGGTCGAAAAATATTGTGAAATCGGAATAAATAATTTACATTTTATAAGAATAACCACAATAATAAAAACGTGTATATAGGAAAACTTTGACGCTGAGAATACATATTTATTACCACATTTTTTTACTAAATACTTTTAATCATTCCTCCGTATAGAAAAATGTATTCAGTAAAACATAATATTATGCTCAACATACTTAAAGCGAAAAAAAAATTGCCCGATCGTGCAAACGAATAAGTATAGTCAATCTCAAATATAACTAAAAAATATGACCTCTACAATGTAAGTGGGATGGCCAAGGGACATTGCATAGAACATTGATATGGATTACATACAAACATTTATTATAAATACATCACCTCAGACAAGGGATCGGGAATTTTTCATGTCAAAAGCCACAATTAATGTTTCAGTTATCTAACAGAGCCGAATTTTATATTTTCAATTAGCGACATGACGATGAGATTTAGTAAAAAAAATTGTACTTGAGGACATATTTTTTTTTTCCCACTTATTTAGAAAACATGAAAAGAAAAGAATATTGTCAGTGAGCCTTGGCTACGGAACAAAATAAAACCAATATAAATATTTTTCCTAGATGATTTATTTTTACTAAACGTAGTCGCTCAACTATAACTTCTTTCTATTGAGTATGTCGAGTGTGCATATCAGGTAAAAAATAAATTTATCAATCAAAACCAGCGTACAACGCAAAAATTAAATGCGTAGTTTGTAAGGTTTGATTTTAAAATCACAATTCACTGTATAAGCGATAAAAAAATGCATGCACGTGTATTGTGTGCTTGAATAGGAAAATGCGGGTCCAATATTTTCTTGTATGTCGGCAAAATCAATAAAATCCGCGAATGCAACAATTCGATAACGTTTATTGTTTCCAAGAACTACACGAGAATGTTTCATTATATGATTATCAATTCATCGAAAATTCATATTTTTAAATTGATACCAGCGATAGAAACACAGACTACTCGTGAGCGATAAAACATTAAGCAATATACCCAGAATATTATACACCCAATCCTTTTTTTACGCGATACATTGGTTCCAGGAAGTGACGCGTAAAAAAACCTCACATTCGCATAATTTGATACATTGGTTCCAAAAATCAAAATTTCGCGTAAAACAGTATCAAAAATGTATGAAAAAACAAAATTTGTTATTAAAACTCGCGCAATTTTTTTTACCATATAAAATTTAATTTCTTTATTGATTATAAAAATACAATAAGAAACAAAGACATAATATGTATACATGTAAATCACCATATAAATATTTTTTAATAATAATACCATTTCTCTATTCGTACTTATTATTTTGTATAAAAAATATTTTGACGTCTGGAGTGCATTTATTTGATTATTTGTATTTAAACAAGTTTTAGAGCAGAATTACACAATACGATTTTGCGCAGGGTCATCACTTCTTTAAACGCTGGGTCAAAATTTCTAATGTTATTTTTTTTTCGATAAAAATCACGTAACAACGAGTAAATCGCTTAAAAAAAAGACTGGGTGTATAATATATTGTAGAACAATTTTAGAAGTTAAGTTATATTTCACAAATTTAATTAAAATATTTTTTCGCAAAACAAATAAGGATTACGTTTAATATGACTCTTAGCACTAAATGGCTTAGTGAAGTCGATCACGATTGTCAGTTGTCTTCAACTGGAAACGTTGATTTTTCACAGTTACTGTAAGAAAATTGACCGACTTATATGAGGGGTCGGATCAGTACTCCAACATGTTTTCTTAATCAATTAGTGTCCCAATTAAATACACATATGCTAAAAACTCCTTATTCAGTTTTTAAAATTTAAAATTTTCTTTCTAAAATCGCAAACATTCATTGTTCAACATTTTTTTTCCGATGTTCAAACGTTCCAAGGAAAGGGAACCAATACTTATTATGAATGATTTAATTTGATCATATTATAACTATTATGATATCAGATCATTGCGATATTTATAATTAAATGATTGCGCTTTTGTCATTGTTTTTTGTTATAATTTGAAGGCAAAACAAACCAACCACCAAAAAAGAACATTTGAGGATCTTTTGTCGATTTTAGATGATTAAACCCAATCATTGAGTTATTAAATAACATTCGTTGAAGATATATTCACTTATACGTAATATTGAATCGATTACCAATAAGTGTCTGACTAGTTACTTGTTTATTCTTTATTATCAAATAATTATTAAGATCTTAATGTCTGATATCATACTTTTTATGATTAAAACATAGATTTTTACAGCACATTCTAGCTCGTGAGATGATTAAATACTTCTTATTATCTCATATAATTAGATATGGACAGGTACGCCAACGGAAAAATACATGTCATTATGGAGATTGTGCTCAAATTACTCTGGCCATGTAGGAATACTATAATAACGAACATCAATTTGAAATTCCGATAGCAATGAGACTAATTGGTGATATAATAATAATCAGCAATAATTAACGAAAAACTATTGTTTCGATTGGTGCTATCGCACCTTTGTAAGGTGGCATACACTTCGACAAAGACTGAGTGAATAATTAACGGTTTGGGTACATAATACAGTACTCGGTCCACGGAGTCAATAAATTGAATAAATAAATATTTACATAAATAATAATCGAAAAGTTTCGTTCAACGCTGTTTCGGCGGACGGATCAAAAGTCGTACCGTATAATAAATTATACCTTGAACTGTACATTATTTACCTCGGTTTTAGGTTAAATTCAATTGATCAAAACAGTACAAATTATTTGAAATAAAATGGTCAGAAATTCAGAACCGCATTTGGTAGGTCGTGGGGTTTTTATTATTAAATTTAAAAGAAGCGTTTTCTATTATTTTTGCGGAATATTGAATATATTTAAGAGTTTTGTGAATCCAAGTAATATAATTATAATAAAAGGTGCTAAAGAAGTCCAATGGGCATTAGTTATGTTGTTAGTTAATAAGATTATAAGTATTTTTAAATGGTTTAGTGCAGTTTGTATCAGTTATGGGTAATGTGACCATTTATTTTTTCCCCCAAAACAGGACACCTAAAAAAGGTACTTTTAGGCGTCGTTTTAAGCGTCTCACACTTTTATACAATACAAATTCACTGAATAGTAATGTTTTTTCATGTCATATTAGATGTTTTTATATATAAAAAAAACAGTATTTACATTAAAATGTATTATTTACTGCGTGCGCACGCCCACGCTTTCATTTACTAGTTTATATTCTAACGCCAGTATTTTGATTTTCGCGTTTTTTTTTTAATTGTTACTGCAAGTTTTTCTATTTTCGAAAACGGGACATTGAAGCTGTGTTCGGGGACACCGGCCTGAAAACGAGACGTCTGGTCACATTAGTTATGGGTAATATGTCTACTTCGTCTCTTATGATATATACAGGCTGTTAATATTCAGTGCAACTTCAAAGTACGCAAACGATGTCATCTTTAATCACCCGACGTTTCGAAACTATTGCAAGCTTCAATTGTTAGGTCTAAATGTATGATTTATTCATACAGCAAAAGCTTCGTCGGATCGTCGGGCGATTACAACCAATTAAAATAGAAAAAAAAATGAATTCTAAATGTAATAAACATACATAAGTGAATCGAATTAAAATGGTATAGCTATTTTGTAAGGTGGTATATTGATTCGAAAAATAAATTAAAACAACACTTAATAAATTGCATATTTTTATACAGATACACACTTGCTAAAAAACAAAACGGCGACGTTCAAAAAATAATAATAATTGATAACGCGAGTGATAATTATTATTGTTAAGTTTCACTGCACGATCCTGCGCGTTGCACGTTGCGCAGCGGATCCGACTTCCTTCCCGGGCGAAACAATGTAAAGACGCGGGCAACGACTAGCATGTCACGGCTGCGACTAAAAGACGTCGCGGGCTATTATGACCATTGTTTAATTTCGAATGTTTATGGTGATCCAACTTGCGACACGGTACGCGACTGACGACCGACATGTCCCGGCGATCGTCTTCGGCGATGGAACCCAACGTGTCATTTGTTGTTCATTATCGTCATTATCATACACATGCCTAGGCCGAGTGCCGACACTTCACCACCGGGGAGACTAACAACCCTTATAACAGTTTCACGATATCAACCTTTGCATACATAACAAAAGTCAACTGGATAAAAGTTAAGTGAAAAAGATTTTGAATGTGATGTCCTTCAATAATAAATTTATATATAAAATATTGTTTCTTTTCTGTGTGATGTTTGTTGTTTCTAAAGAAACTATAAAATCATTCAGCAAGTAATTTAACTGTCAATAGAAATTTTGATTCATCTTTATAATATAATGGACCCATTAAAGGTGAAGTGAGCCGAGTGATGTTTTAGAAAAAAATAAGTTAAGTGCGTTGTAATATTCTACACGTCTTAAAGTATCATACAATTAAAGAAAACTCAGTTAATATATATACATTGTAAAAATTTACCATTTTACTAGTTGGCTCACTTCAGCTCTCGAAGGCTAAATTATGATACTCTAAGAAATTAAAATTATTATTGAATAAACTTATTTTATTGAAAATATGTGACACTGTGAAGACAGAGTTATTCGTAATTTAATGTAAAATTATCCATTGACAAATCGATAGTAATTTTTTTCTTAACATGCATAGCTTGCTTTGAAACTTCAAGACGAAAAATATTTGCAAAGAAAAAAAATAAATACAGTTTAGAATTAACGAATTTTGTGCAATGATATATTCAGATGAATGTGTCATGATTTTTGGATGTACACAATCCCACCAAAGCGGACATATTTACACCCTTAGTTCAACATAACGTCATATGTATGAAGTAACTATGCTATCATGTTTGTTATGTTTCTCTTTCAAGACATGGACACATATATCAATATTTTTTCGTGTACTGCCTTTTTGATGGGTAGTAAAAGATAAGGTGTTGATTTAAATATCGTGTATTCAGAAAAAGTTATCTTAGGTGCGAATTGTTTGCGAACCTAGCACAAAATAAAATTGTTAGCCCAACGATCAGCATGCTTCTCGCAGACCGATCGAGCGGATACAGCTCAATGTATTAGATCCTACCTGTACCCGTGCGATTTCAAAGTTATTTGTCCACTTTGGTCGACTGCTTACCAATACGGCATTGGGTAGGCGCAATTCGTCGCACCTGATTAATTCACTGCATTGAAACCGGTGCCTATAATATGCTAGAATATTATTTGTCAAAGTTGATTACTATGCATGTGCATTGTGCAGTTTGCTGACGATGCCATTGCTTGGCAAACGTTACGTATTGAATTCGCGTAAACGAGTCTTTTGATTTATATTCACGTAGACGCTATAGAAAACTATTCTCACCGTGGAGAAGTTATCAAACTAATTGACGTTAGCTATACAAAAAATCAGCATAGAAAATAAAAAGTTGGTGAAATAAACCAATTGTTTTTTTCATTTTTATACATTCACGACTGAAACAAGAAATACACAAGTTCAAAAAAGAAATTAATGATATTTATGAGGCTATTCAAGATTGTTAAGCATATCGTCGGTATACTGCCAAAAAACGTTAAGTCAAAAAACCTTGTTTTGAAATAATTGAGTGTTTCCAATATCATGGAGCGAACTGAAATGTAGCGTGGTCATAGACAGTAATAAGACACATGAATAAACAACAGTTGATTAACATGTTTACAGTCCAAAAACTTTTAGTCGTCTAATCGTCTCTGAGTAGCAGTATAAATAAGACATTTGCATAGCTAAAAAGCGTTAAATGATTAATAGGTTTTGGCCATAAATAACTGCCAACGAAATTGATTTAGTTCGTTTTACTTGTTTCAACATTGAAATAAATTAATGTATTATTAATGTCCTTGTTTTTTCAGACAATATACAATGCTTAAATCTGTCGATCTGCATTCATAAATCAAAACACCTGATTTTTGGCTTAACGTTTTCTGGCAGTATATTGACGATGTACAATTAATACAACGCTGATATTTTTTTGTTGACTGATGATGCTTTCAGAGTGATATATTTCAAGGCTTTTGCACCGTAAGGTTGAACGACAAATAGTAAATAAGGTAAAATTTCAGAAATCTAATAGTACGCTGAAAGAAGTTGTAT
The DNA here is from genome assembly GCA_031772345.1 of Himalopsyche anomala. Lineage (NCBI taxonomy): Eukaryota > Metazoa > Arthropoda > Insecta > Trichoptera > Rhyacophilidae > Himalopsyche > Himalopsyche anomala. Next base: position 14,264,311 of record CM062828.1, on the reverse strand, counting down.
GAACTGTATAATTAATTGTACTCGTAGCACTAAATTGACCGACTGTCGCATTGGATTGGGCAGTGTTGATTTTTTGCTTAGTTTATCGTATTTATTTATGTAATCTAAAGTTTAATTAGTAGCTTAAATAATAACATTATGCCGATGAAATATTTTAAGACTTTCAAAACTATCTCATATGATATATTGTAGTTGTCAAGTTATTGTTAGGATAAGAAATACGTAAGAAAAATTAGTAATAAACAAATCAATATTAATTGCACGTACAAACTATTTATTGATAAAAAATAAAATGCTATTTTTAATATTGAATATATTGACATCAATCTGCAAGTGCCTAGGTGGCCTTGTGTTGTTAATTTATGGAATCAATTAAAAAAGGTAAATACTAATCTTATGAACTATTTTAAATTCTGTACTTCAACTAATACAACTTTGTAAGTTTAATAAATGTATTATACCCGTAAACGTAGCATGATTTTATATCACGTTTTTTTGTTGATGAGCGCTAATTTGAATATCTCGATTTTGGTTCAAAGAAATGATTCCGCGTGAAGCACTCTAAAAGAAGTTTACTCAAACAAAACAAGTAAACCATCTCAAAGAAAACAATTCCTGCTTTCTCACAAAACAACGTCTAAATACGATCTGCCAAAAGTTTAATTAATAATTATGTGAAGGTTCCATTCATCTATGCTCGAGTCGCGGTTGGCTATGTCAGCAAATAAAGACCAAAGTTTTGGATGCTTATTTAGGATTATGATTAAACAGCGCGTGTGAGTAAATATTAATCTTAGAACAACTTTTTATCAACCCAAAAACTCTTAAAACTTTTAGTGTATACGGATTACGGAGTTCATACACCTGCTGAGATAATATAAAACGAATCTAGTAATTTACTATTATGAAGTGGTAAGAATATTTATTGTGCGGTAGAAACAAAATAAGAAAAATACCCGCCAATTAATTGTATATTGTTTTCGAAAAGTTGTGACTAATTTGTAAATATGATATATTTATATGCAAATACCAGAAGCCAATTGAAAGTGTACTTCGTACCAAAAAGCGGTAGCCAAATCTATACTGACGTTTACTAGTTTTTATTCCGGACTATTAGTCATTATAATATGCACGTCATGTAAATCCATATCGAAAATATAGAGACATTTTTTTATATAGAACATAGGCAGATCAAATAAAACAAAATTGAAGCTTTGTCCACGTATAAAGATGTAATGTAAAATGTTGTAAAAGGTACTTGCTCACGATTTAAATTTAAAAAGAAGGATAGCAAAAGCAATTTAGGAATATGCTTTAGCTGAGATGTAAAAATATGTAATTGTCTCAAATAAGATGTTTTTATTATTAGATAAGGCTGGTTGTCGTCATCATAAATTAAATATAGATGTGTGTATGCGCTAAAAGTGTTTATTGTGAATTGTCAAGAATTTTCAATAATAGATAACAATGAACCCCATATTACGATGTAAATGAAAACAGTGAGAACAGCAACAGTTGTAGTTATTTACACGAAACGTCAAAAATTTGATTATTACGATGATGATGATTTTGAGACCAAAGGAAACAGTAAAATGTAGCCGGGTAACTGTTATTTTTTGTGCAGAAAAGGCAAGGCTCTTCAATTGCACTGAAGATCTCTGCTAATTGTATAGAAGTGCAAACATACGAAAACAAAATACAGATTTCTTTGGTCGCATTTTTGCAAAATTAAAGTACATATTTGTAACTAGTAATAATGTTGTTTTATTTTTTTTCAATAGCTGCTATTGCATTGAAATCTGCATTCTCCCGAAGTACCACAATACAAATGCGTCAATTATATTTACATACTTGTTCACGTCTTTATTGGGTTTATAGATTGAAACCACCATAGAAGAACAATGTATTCACAATAATTTGTTTCTGTACAATAAATGCATGGAAAATAATATTTTAAGTTATTGTCTGTGTGTTTCTGAAATTATAATGTAATAAACAAATAAAGTATGTAAGTACATGATTTAATGTTGTAAGTAATGTCAGTGCCGCAATGCCTACGTTTGCGATCTACTACGTCCGTCCTTACTTATATAAATGTATAGTAAATTATTTAGGTAAGTATATACACAATATATATTTGCACTCTGTACCCAGCGACTAAGCAAGTGCAGGTAAAACACATACACTGAAACAACGGTGTGGCAATTGAAGTAATATATTATCATTGCAAACCAAACGGTGGAAAGTGAACAGTTTTATTAAAAAAAAAACAATATTTACGTGGTGAGAAGTTTTTTTTTGTTTTTAATTTAGAAAAAAAATACATTACAGCTAATGCCAATGCGCCAAATATTTTAAAGTTGAAAGATCATACGAGAAAAACTCAATGGGAATTTATTGTAAGTCACTCGAGATCAACTAGAGGTAAATTGACATCACAAACACCCATGTCGTAAGCCTGAAATTTAAATTGAAAAATCTAAAATTGAAATTGACCGTACCGGGAATTGAACCTAGATCCTCCTGGTCGGTAGAGCAAGCTCTAACTAACTAGACCACAGTGGGCGACAATTTTATGTAACGACGACATAATGTCAATAAACTGAAGCTAATATGATTGTTATTAATTGCTTATTCGAAAGACAAAAAAAGCGCTATAAATTAGGTGTCTGTTGGAGATGTAGGCAAAAACGAGTAGAATAGTTAAATGAGAAGATAAAAGATATGAAAAAATTTATTGTAAAAGATGAAGGGGATGTAAATAAAATATTTAAAAGTATATTTTCCTAACGTATTGCAATCATTAGAAAATACACGTTCGTATTTGTTCATATTATAAAAACTCACATACGTTGAAGTCTGGTGTCATGACAGTTAGAAAAAAAGTTTGTGCATTTGGATTGGCTGTACAATGAGAATGTAAATACCGATATTATAAGAAAAGTTTGAACAATGACAACAATACGACAAATTGAGATCGCAATGCCTGGCGAGTAAATCAAAATCGATTCTTTTACATTTCGAAATTTATTGTAATATACCGCCATTAAAAAAAATAAAACGATTAAATGGTTTTTATCATAAAAAGATTACGGGTTTTTTAAATAATAATACATCATTGAAAGGCTCTGGAGTTCTAGGAGCTGTCAATATTGAAACAACTCTTGCCATATGTAAATGAATACAATTGATATCGTAGTATGGAATGATTATATGATTATATACATTCAATATTCGATTTTAGTTCATTTCCAATACTGGTATTTTTGCATTTTAAAAACCGATATATCAGTATTGATAAAACACAATTAATAGCGGAATACCGGTTCTGGTATTCCGGTACTTCAATGCCAAATTATGTAGCAGTAATCTATTATCCGTTCGCTATGCCATTCCTTACTCGAGACTTTGTTTACAGAATATACAATCAAATTATAAATTCTGAAACTCGGATTAATAAAAGCTTATTACGAATATAATAAAAAAAAAATTAAAACTTAAAATACAATCAGTACGAGAACCAATGGCATGCCACACCAGCAATTAGAAGGTGTCGCAACATTTACACAGGTAAGGAACGTCACGTCACGTCACACGATGTCGCGATACAGCGACGGGTCGTGATGCATCACTTTTATTTTGTCTTTTTACGGACAACTCCTAACATTTTTTGATCTGCGTAAAAACTTACCAACCGTGTTATGATGTTTTGTTTGTCAGCCAACACTCATAGGTCGCGTGTTTTTGTAGTTATTCGTATATCAAAATAATTATTAATCAGATGAATTGTATATCAAGTTTTCAATACAACATTACTAAGTTTGTAAATACGTGTTGGTATTCTTATGAGCTATGACTGTATGGAGACACTTATTTATAAAGTTGTTTTTTCACTTCATAAACTTTGAAAGAATGGATAAAATAACATTTATACAGACATTTATTTGACTAAGTATTGAATTACTTGAAAACGCTAATATTGTGTTAAAATAAAAGAACATTGTTGAAAAATGCAACGAAATGATTTTGCATTGTAATCAAACACGTTATTATATAATACAATTTGAAAAGGCTCTTTATTTGTTATAGGTATCTACAAGTGCTACCAGAAATATAATATATTATAATATTAGAGGAAGGTTTGAAAGTAAAGATTTTAATTCATTACTAACTGTTTACTTCGTTCCTTTGGGCTTTTTCTTTTTATTTGGAGCAGAAAAAAATAACATTGAATACAACATTTGTTATTTTGAATGAATTTGTTAATGAAATGTTTATAGTGAAGATTCAATATCATTTGATAAGTATTTTGCGAGTTCTGACGTCTTAATCACAGTTTGATAACATTATTACGAATAAAGGTAAGAACACAGTCTATAAATGAATCATAACATATAAGGATATTTAGCCAGATTATGAACATTGAAAATAGTCGTAGCAGTGTGATTGGAACCAGTACGATTATATTATTTTATTCTAATACATTATTGTATATGGTCAGTACAAATATACTGACACACTGAGCTCATTTAAATATGTAGTGTCACTTTCACAACTTACCGTTTCTATTTTCACTATCAGCTGGCTTCATTTGAATAGGGTGGTGCATCTGAAAAACGAAATAAAAACACTTAAGGTTTGAAAGATATAAGTACAATTCATTTTATTTTATGTAATGTGCGAGGTGAATCTGACATACACTATTTGTATTACAGAACTAAAATGGAGAGACATTCGTGTAGGTAATATATATCTCCTTTGCGTGTTGCGATATTTTGTGCCTGTTTTCTTAAATATGTCAATAATTTTGTAAAACTTGTTTATCAAAAAGATTGTTTATATTAAAAGCACAGTTTTCGTTTTTGTAAGTAATATTATTTTAGATATTCAAAGATCAACTTCGATAAACTAAAACAGTGATGCACAACCTTTACCATCTAGCGGGCCGCATAAAACAAATTATCGTGGGTTCGGGCCGCAAAGAAAAAAATGATTTAAAGTACGGTCAATCCTTTTTTATACAGAAAATATGTACGTTCTATGTAAAACAGCCTTAAAAAAGATTAAGTGAATTTAGATAAATGAGTAATAGGTTCCATTTTATTATTTTGACCGTGTTATTTCGAAAACGTGAACATAAATAAGCCATGCAAAAAAAGGATTATGAGTACTTGCTTATTAAAAATCGTTTCATTGTAAAATATTTATGTTTCACTTGTATGCAATTCATAAGTTAATGCATTATTGGTCTTTGTTAATTTTTAACCTTTTTTTAAAATTTGACATAATATTTGTAAGCCTCTTTCTATGAACCGATTTATTCTACTTCATTGAAGAAAAAGCTTGCTTACATTTATTAAATAAATGTTTATGTGAAAAAAATATGTTTGAGAAAAAGATTTAAGGGCCGCCACAAAATTAAAAAAGGGCCCGCGGGCCGCGGCTTGTGCATCACTGAACTAAAAGAGTAATAAGTGATAACTAACAATGCTATTCGTAAAAAAGTGTGGTCAAAAGTTATGTAAATTAGTTGTTAGTTTGTGTTGACATTGTAGATAATTTTTGAACACTAAAAAATATGAAATTCAAATATTAATTAACAATCTTACGGATCGATTATAATTAAACAATAAACTAAAATTTTAAGAGGCGTACTAAATTTTCACGGTGGAATTATGATTGTAGAAAACAATACTTATGTTCTTGGTTTCTGAATCGAGCTATTGATGTTTGTTTATTTATATGAATAAAGTTTAGTTTCGAGAGTCATTTGAATAATTTTAATGATGTATTTTAAAATTGACTGCCATAAAAATGCGAACTTAAAATTAATATAATAATAGGAAATATTACAAATAATTTTATGTAATGTGCATATTTTTATGACGAAGTAAAAGATTCGATTGAAGTTCAATACACGGAAATGTGTTACGCAGTTTGCAATGCAGCTATTGTTTCGCAACTGCATTCAATTATTGGTCGAAAAAATCTATTGTTAACACTAAAGTGCTTTTTTTATGAAAGCAGTCGTCATATTACAAAATCGATAAATTTTAAGTATACATATCTACACCTGTATAAAATGAGAAATCATTGATATGTAGCACCGTTCGATTTGTTAGACAAACATTCGATTGAGAATTACCGGTAGCTCAAGGTGGCTATATTTGCAGCCAACACAACAAATATTTAATGTGATAAAAATGTTCTTAGTAGAAAAAAAATGTTATATTATATAGAGTTACAAACCCCCCCGCGCATTTTCTTTTATTACCTGTTATTTTTTTTCAATGGTTTTTTTAATACTTCATACATATGTACGTGTCTGTTTATAGTATTTTATAGTTCAAATTTGTTTATTTAATGTTTGTAAAACATTACTATATGGGCTCATTAGAAGTGAAGTGAGCCAAGTGGTATTTTAGAAAAAAAACTTGCGTTGCGTTATAATATTCTGCACGTCTTAAAGTATCACAGAAGTGAAGAAGTCTCAGTTAATACACATTGTAATAATGTTATCTCCGTAAAATGAAAATATGCAATCCACCAAAACGTCAAGCGAAGACGTGATTAAGTCCAAGAAAAAGTTTTACCATTTTACAAGTTGGCTCACTTCACCTCTCGAGGGCCCAGGTAATTTGGTAAACGTATTTTTTATAATTAATACCAAATTAGTTTATTGAATAAGAACGCAGATCGATTATTCAACAAACAAAAAACAAGCGAAAAGAAAATTTTACTCGTTAGAAACCTTCGAAGTGTCGCCAGATATATCGCCCTCATTCACTGATCAACTTATTTACATATTATACGTACTTTCACAGGACGCCACTGAAAATGTCATAATATCATAACGATGCGTATTAAACAAACGATAATCTCTTTAATTTTTAAATTCTACGTTTCAGAAAACATAAACAAACTGCATTAATTATAGCATAACTTAGTTGCAACATTTCAAAGGCTTCTATTCATTTACATGTCTACTGGTGTTTGAAGTGGCTTCAAGATGGCATTTTGTAATTAGTAATTATAAGTTTGAACAAGGTCCAATTATATCTGAATAATTACAATGATTGTCCAGTCGGTCCTCTTTTTTTATCAATGGCAATCATATCTTTTGTTTTGACGTTTTTAATGCTGCATATAAATTGCCTATTCAAAGATTTTACTGACAGCATGTTTAAAAAAGGTAACAACTCAGCATAGTCATTAAAAGAAGAAACAATTCATTTGTTTATACTTATGTCAATAATAATAGAACACTTTAAATCTAGTTTATTTTTGAGTTTCCGATAGCTGCTTATCTTTTATAAAACTTTCTAACATATTTTATAATTATATTATACAATAATCTAAAGTAAATATAAAATCAACTTATTGGTATAGATATAAACTATACTTAACGTGTTTACTTAAATTTAAACGGTTATATTGTGGTTACTTTTGGTTTATAATGATAACATTCGATTTTTAAATTAAATATTTATGAAATTAAATCTAAGTACACGATAACCAAAAGTGATTGATGAAAATAAATAACTATTTATAATAGATACCGGCTATCAGTACTTATAGCATTGATATTGATTTTAGAATGGAGCCGTATAGATTGCAATATACATATAATATTATTATGAATTCCGAAGGTCGATGATTTTTAATTAGCCAGTCTCATGAGTGCAATAATTTATAATAAAGCCATTGCAAAAAACATTTTTTTATTCAATTACTGCGAAATACTGGAAAAGAAACAAAGCAATATTGGAATGTCTTTAAGGAGAAAAAACTTTTTTAGATTGCATTTCAAAAATATTTCAAAACATCACTTGAAAATTTTTGACGCCGTTTGAATGCTGTCGTATAAAATCAATGTGAGAAATCAGCCGAATTTAACTATCTTATATGTAAAATATAATTGCTTGTTACTGATAGTACCATTAGTAACACTGACCATTTGGCTATATGCCCAACGATCAATTCATATCATTAATATATAAGGCGTATACACTTTTAGCCCCGGCCCAAATCAAGTAAAATTGTCTCGTGTGCCCGGCTTATTTTTGAAGAATTGCACTTTTTCTTAATGACTAAAAAGGCTACAACTGTGAAACCACTAAGTCAAATTAAATGAAACCTTTTGTGGTTGTTAAAAAGACTATTACTATTCAGTTATGTATGATATTATTGCTAGAATTTTCTGCTATGGAAAGAAACAATGTTTGCACATGTACCAAGTCTTACTCCATGCGCCCACCTTGCAGGTTCAATTGGGTTTATTTATTTTTTCTTGGTGCTATTAGTAATAAAATATTTTTTGAAATGTTTTTTGACATTCTTTTTTTATATAATATTTAAAGGTCAAATTGAAATTAAACTCAGAGACTGCACCATTATGTAATCTTCAGAAGGACAAATGGACGCATCAAATGCGTTATGATATCCTTAAAATTTAGATGATAAAATCAGTTACTATTTTTATACAAGTAATAATTAAAAAACTGACTTAAAATAATTTGAGTATCTGTTATAATGATTATACTGAGTCTTCAAGAAAAATGTTACTTGATACCACAATGATGGCTTTATTTTAAAGCATAGCCCATCACGTGAAAACACGGCTCCGGGATCCAACGCGTTAAAAAAATCTGACATAATTTAAGATTTTGACTGAAGGTGCTTGGTGGAATTTCAATATAAAATTTGAATCGTTCAAATTATGTACATTCACACAGACTTTCGACGAGACTGACTTTTCAGTTCAAGTTCATTCGTGCTCTTGAACACATGAAGATGCCGAAAGGCGAATCCCGGGACTTTAGTGAAAAAATCTGTGTGAATGTACATAATTTGAACGATTCAAATTTAAAATCTGACATGTTAATATTACAACGTAATTAGTAAACAACGTTGTGTAGTTTATCGTCTTGTATTTTCAATTGAGATCAGATGACAACATTTCTTTATAATACAGTCAACCGTATACTGTAACAAATAAAAGCGAATTAAAATTGGATATATCGACATTTAATTTATCGGTTTCTGAATGTGTTTTCCGTTATATATAAGCTTAGAGTTATTTTTCGTATGCTTTTTGTCGTACTTCAATAGTTATATATCATTAAGGCAGTGGTTCTTAACCTGGGATGCGAGAGACGTTTCTATTTTGACACTTATAAAAAAAGTGTAAATTAAATGTATTAAAAATACGTAAATAAATTTTAAAGGGGGTGCGGGTCACTAAAAATTTTAAGATCCACCGCACTAAGGGAAGTGTATTATAGAGCAGTGTTCTTTAACTTATGGTCCGCGGAATATTTTTCCAATTTTTACTTGTCTGCGGATGTAAATAGGTTGAAGGATACTGTTAAAAGAGTACAACAAATTCACGTATTTTTGTTAGAATTTAAACATCTTGTGCTATAACCATCCCTACAACCCTCAGTTTGGGTAAAAGTTTAGCATCTTACAGTTTCCTACAAGAGTACTAATAAAGCCTTGGAATACTAATAATTATTCATAAAACGTGATTCCACTATATTACAGGTGAACTTATCGCATGATTTGCAAGTAATTTGTATACCTTTGAGCAAATATTTCTCAGATAATTGGATTTGAATGAAACTGATGGATGATTTGGTAGATTGATTTCTCGTGCGGTAACGTTTGAAGTATTACATCAATCGAAAACTTCAACATGTGAAATTCAATCTAACGCATTAATTAAAATCAATTTGATTACGCTAATAAACATTTTGCTCAAATGAAAATAAACCGTTCAAGATAAGCCGAAAATATTTTATTAGCACACAATATACCGCATTTACAATTGTTTCTTAATTAATAATTATGGAGTAGAGAAATTTTATGAATTCAGTGCGGTGGAAGAACGTTACAGCGAACCAACTTGGTGCGAAAAGTATGAAAATTAAAGTAAAAAAATATTAAATCAAATTAAAAGTAAATATTTTGGAAGTGGGAATAAGTACTTACAAATGAGTATTTTATTTTTTGAATATAATATCTTTCCGCCAAGAATTGACAGTGAACACCCTAAAAGTAGAATATAAGTATATATGTGTATATTAATTGTATAATATTGTAATAGACAATTGCAATAGCTGATGTTTAATAGGATTTTTATAATTTAATTATTGATAACTTGTTAAATACTATTTTTGTGAAGTCTATCCTGGTTAAGATTATTAAAAACAATCAAAAAAAAAAAAAATAATGACAAAAAGCATGCTCTGAGCAAAAAATGAGATTATAATCATATTACGATTTTTTCACTCAAAATTATTGATTGCTTTGGTTAAACTCTATCTTCATGGCAATCATCATAATATAAGTCAAAACAAATACAGTTTAATTGCACATACAATCTTTTTACTTGACGGCAGTGCATGAATACTTATTATATTTTTATTTTATTTTTATAATATATCAGAATAGTAAAATTAAAATCATTCGTACTTCAACAAGCATTTGTGAAAGTAGAATTGTCTGATGATGCATCTGAAAGAGGCGAAACACGTGTCACAGTTTGTAGCACAATAGTGGAATAATCTAAGTTATTTTATATCAGGAATTAATTCGTTTAATTATTAATTATAATAATAATAAAAATACCACATTCGGTTTATTTTAGTTTATTCACTCGGACAATTATCTTGGGTTAAATCAGTAAGAACAGCTTTGATGCGAAATTATATTAAGTGAGACTACTTCCTGAAACAATTTGCAACGCACAATCGGCATCCGAAGAAAAGCCCTAGATTTAATTATCGAACGTCCGTTGGTGTATTTCCGTCCGCCGGACGTCAATCAGTCAGCGGGATGTCGCGAGACGGATTCCTCGCTCATCCGCCGTCCGAGGTGGCGAGCCGACGCGTAAGACGCCGATACAAGAAAAACGACGCTCATACATCTTGCCACCGTTTAGCGACGTTCCGATCGGACACTGTAGGTGCCTTTGCCACAGTTGAGATATTTAATGCATTGTCTTCAGTCAGCATCTAAATATATATTTATTTAATTCTATCAACTATGAAATCAATCAGTGGGTTGAATTTTCAAAGTATGATCGGCTAGATTGTATATGAAATTGTTTATTACAAAGTATGTAATGTATTTGTTGGATGCATACGACTGATTGTTTCTACAATTTTTGTTCCGCAAATCACAATCAGTACTTCTTCCATTTTGTTATTATATTAAACTAGCCGGTACCCGGCAAGCGTTGCAATGCTACTCGAAGAAAGAATGTGTTTGGGTTTTAATTGTGTTTATTGAAGTGCTTGCCTTATTTTTGTCTGTCTGACGTTTGCTGCCGATTGTCTATGGTACGACACACGCGCCACTTTCTGTAATTTAATTGTAATACGCCTATAACCTTCGCGCAAGTTGCATGAACGGTATGGCAGACATTCAAACATTAATTTTTATATAAAATACCTACTGTGAGCTAATTTTAATATGCCTATTCTATAGAAAGTGTAAGCAAAAAGTTTGTCAAAGTTTTATTGCAATCAGATGAACAGTGTGGCAACCCATAAAATACAAACAAACAATTACACCTAATGCACGAAACACATTTAAATGTAATGTCAAAATTTAGACCACACGATTTGACAGATTTGAAATATGTATTCCATTTTTAATACAAACAATCGAACGTCAAAATTGTCTGAATGCTGTTTGATCGTCAGTCGACCGTTGAATTGTATGAACGGTATGACATATAAAAAACAATGTTTGTATGTCTATTAGACCTTATTCCTCAAATAGAGTTTTTCTCGTATGATCTTTCAACATTAAAATATTTGGCGCATTGACATCAGCTGTAATGCCAAATATTTTTTTTAATATAAAAAAAAGAAAAATCATTTCTTTGTGACATTATGCTTAAAATATATTACAAAATAGTAGATTGTATATTTAAACATCAAACAAAATTTCGCATAAAAAAGTTCAACATTTTATTACATTGGGCGAGAATTCCAAGCGTTGAGTTTTAATTTGATAATGTTTTACGGAAATAATTGTTTTATGTTTCTTGTTTTCATGTTTTTTTAAGATAACGTCATCCGATCACAGTTGGTCACCGAAACTATGTACACGAGAAACTGTCTGTGTGAGATTTACAACGGATTGTTCGCGCGCAAAAAAAGGATTATTTTTATCTTCTCTGTATAGGTAATGGATCTATCGTGTCGTAACAATGGTGACTGGATGTCTAAAGAGAACTTAACGTTTTTATCCAGATTGAACGCATGACTATGTTAACGTAAGAACGATGGCAATATTTTATTTGTTGACATTAAATTTTCTTATTATTCCAAAAGTCACTAAAAATCATTTAATATTATAATATTTCAAAAATCTTAAAAAGCATGGATTCATTCATTCGACTAATCGCAGAATCACATCTCAATCCCTAGAAACTCAGTTACATACCAACTGTAAAGATTAAAAAACACCAATTTTGAAGTTTCATATCGTTTCTAACAAACTTCTAGGTGAACCGCACTTTTTGCAGATATATGAAATATTGAGTCTCACCGCTCATCGTCGAATTCAAGCTTAACATACCCTTGAAGTTATATCAGTAGAATGATCAAAAATGTTTATGTTATCATTTTTTTATGCAGTTATATAACTTTATTCAGTGACGTAAGAGCCAAACTCAAGAAAATAATTGAAATAAATAATGCTTACAATTACTATGCACATATTCAGTTATTGTCATTTTTGAGACGTGCGTTACAAAGTAAGTAAAGTAATAACGTTATCCGTGAAATATTCCTGATGAGTATTCCTATGTTTTATAAAGACGTATTTTATAATATATTAAATCTAAGAATTCATGCGAATTAAAGTAGATTAGACAGAAAAAACGTAATATATAAGTGATAGTTTCCGACGGAAAGTAGACAAAAATATACTAATTGCATGTATGCACATCTATAAAAATAAAGCTCATGGAATGTGCCTATTTAAAGGAATGTATTCGTTGGAGAATACCGATTGTTTCAAATGGGCTTCGGCCAGTAAATCTTTTTTTTCAAAAGGAGTAAGGAATTCGTTTGTGTGTAATGAAAATAAAAAAATATTTGATCACTTCCTGCTACAAAAAATATTCGTGAAAATATACGGGCAATAAAAAAAGGGTTATTTATTTCAAAACTACAAAGTTATGTTTTAATAAATATATGTTATGTCCTGAACTAAAATTTAATAAGTACTGCACGAAGCTATAGTATATCTATCGATTTATAAATCTTGAAATAACAAAGTTTTCATTCTAAAATTTCTAACTGAAACTTTGGCGGTGTCAACTCAGCTTACATAATGTAAAATATATTTTAAATGGCTTCATATTTATGAAGGCACGTGCTAATTTCGTCATAAACGATGGGTAGGCAACATGTTCCAATTATATAATTATATTCACTCGGTTTTTATAAAACTCATTATACTTTAGCTGTAATTAGACACTGCTCTAAATTTATGCTATGCCGGACGACATAGGCTTCGGTTTCCTTGCCGCATTGAAGCAAACGGTTCTTTACCAAAATAAAATTTAAGTCTTTTAGGTATAACAACTGTCAATTATTGGTAGAGAGGCATTATATTAAAATATAAAACTACATAACCCAAATAACAACCAAATATGTATTATTAAAAACTATTTTGTTAATGTTCTTGAAATAGAGACCAATTTGTATTAAACTGATTTTCAGTTGCTGAATAACTAAATAAAAAAAATGAACACGCCATTACTCAAAAGAATTAACAGAGACGTTTTGAATATAAAATTCTAAAAAATGCATTTTTGGTATTAATAATATGATTTAATTATTGGTTAATATTAGTCAAAAAAAAAACAGGACTGACGGTAAAGACAACTTTACTATGACAGTCACCTAGCCGAGTACTATTATTTAATTTCAATTATTTTGAGAGGTAGCATTAAATCGACATATTTTATTATCAACATAAATGAAAAAATCTCTTTCGATAACCATTTGAAATTCGATACAAAATTTCAAAACGATTTTCCCCCCATATATGTATTTAATATATTAAAACTATTTTCAACCAAAAAAGCGGGTTTTAATTTTGTGGGTACAGGATTGGGCCCATTGAAGGTGAAATGAGCCAACTGGTATTTTAGAAGAAAATAAGTTAAGTCAATACACATTGCAATAGAGTTATCTCCGTAAAATAAAAATATACAAAACACCAAGTAATGACGTAATTGTACATACAAGTCCAAAAAAAAAAGTTTTACCATTTTACTAGTTGGCTCACTTCACCTCTCGAGTGCTCATATATCTATAATACATACAAACAAAATATTTATTCAGCTGAAGAATGGACGGGGAAATGTACTGAAGTAAACCCTTCGTCATCACTCATTGTGAGCGTTTAATAAACAGATGTGTTTATATTTTAATGTAATTTACAGGTGTTTTTTTTTCATACGAATAATATTAGCACAGTTACAACTATTGTAGGAGAGCTTATGTGTTCATTGAATTGCGTTTTCTTATCTCTGACTTACAGTATGTATTACAATTGAGTCATGCATCTGATTTTAGTATTAGTTTACACCAGCGAGATAAACAAACAGCACAATGAAATGAACTGCGTCGACTTTTGCTATTATTTCGACATGTCCGTACATATATGAGCCTACATTTGTTTGGTACTGTGCGTTGAGCTCACTCGTTAGTGTCGTATGTACCAACAGGCTGTTGATCGGAACAAATTATTTTGTTTGAGAACGTGATTTGTCCTTTAGCGCCAATTATTGCGTTTTCCCCAACGTTAAATTTAAAGAGGCTGTGTAAATTAGCAGAATATTTCTATCAGAGATTCAATCAAGTATAATTGTGTTAGTATTTAGAACTATAAATAAAATGGGTTCTTAAAGCCGTTAGAATATTTAGTCAAATGACTAACTAATGTCTAGTAACATTATATCTTCAGATATATTTCAGATATACCAGAACTGACTATGTTTAAATACTTAACATTTTAAACATACAATGGGAATAGTTCACAATGCTTAAATATAATAATAGTATACTAGCTGTAAGCCCGTTGACCTCAACGGGGGGATTTTTGTTGCATTTTTAAGAAGCCAGAAAATTACAAACCTATTTATTGAATAAGCCAGAAATTCTAAAAATAAAATAAATATATCTCGGGGCATATATCGACAGCATGCCCTGTAGTATTTAAATTGTAAATTATATAATTTTTGGAATAATGTTGAGTTTGCTAACAATTATTTTTCCTATTAGCAGAAATATACCTCGTAAATTACCTAATTTTTGGAATAATGTTTAAGTTTGCTAACAACTATTTTTCGTAGTGACAGAAATTTCGTAAAATATTAAATCTTTGGAATAATGTTCATGTTTGCTAACAATCATTTTTCATAGTAGCATAAATCGACCTCGGCACATATATCGACAGCCCTGCAGTTTTAAATTGTAAATTACTTAATTTTTGAAATAATGTTTAAGTTTGCTAATAATCATTTTTTCACATGCAAAATGGTATAAATTAATTGCACATTTTATCAAAACAAAACTATCAAAATGTTGACTGATTCTCCAAACAGAAATTGTTTTTTTTAAATATATATAATGATTTTTACTGAAGTTATTTTACTACACATTATGCTTTCGCCAACAACTAACTATACCACATATGTACCTAGATTAAAAACAAATCTTGAAATAATTGCGTCTTATATTTATTTTTTGAAAAACATATTTCGCTAGTCAATCGGATTTTGTTATTTTGGTAGCATTTATTTTCATACGATCAAGATGTACTGTGATTTAAAAAGAAAATTTTCAAAAAAAAAATGTTATAAACCCAAAAAGAAGCGCTCTAGGCTAGATTCGAACCAAGTTCCTACAGATTACCAGTCGAGCGGCTTACCTCTAGGGTACAGTAGAATTGAGAAAGGCTCGAAAAATAAAACATATAATATGCATGCTGTTTTTTAAATAAAAAACGAAAGGTTCCATTTTCAAACGAAATTTAATATATATTATATATTTTCATCGTTTCTGATAATTGTGACGTTAGCTCAGTTGACAAAGAGCTCGGCTGATAATTCATAATTATGGGATCGATCGACGGTCGCGGAGCTTTTTTGTATGAGAATCCAAATTTTCAGCCATTTGATAATTCAACTGTTTATGTATGCATGTGAAGTATGCGTATTTTGGAATTTTTAGAATAATTTAAATGTGTGCTTAATATATATAATTAAATCAGATCGATGCTGACAGTTGTTCGTTTGCCCGAGCGGTAACGATTTCAACTCATAATCCAGAAGCGATGGTTCGACCCACGGCCGCGGCGCTTTTTTGTATGAGAATTCAATTTTTCAGCCATTGATTCGTTTCGTCAAATAACAGTGTATTAATTAATGGCGACAGCGGGGCAGGATGGGGTGGGGGGGGGAGGAGGACCGTATTTCTTGACGTCATCGAAAAGGCGAAATCGCGACCATATACAAACGAAAAAAGTATGTATTTAGTATGAATAAAAAAATGGTTGACAGCGGGGTTGGGGCGGAGGTGGGGGAGGGAAAATCGGGGACAATTAACAGACGGACGGACGGACATTATCGACTACTAATATATAGATGCCATAAGTATCAATTGTTTTTTTTTATCGAGGGCTACATCGTTATCAACGCATATATGTATTATAAGTTAGTAAGCACTGTTTTTTTGTGATGCTATTCATTGTCTATTTATTCTTGGTGTAAAAGTATTCTATTACTATTAAATTTAAACACACTTCCTGTACTGATAACGCAATTTTATTAAGCGATCAGGACCGTTGTCGTCAGTTGAAAATGCTCGTGATGAGCGAATTCAACAGATGAATTAATATGAAAACTTATTATTTCTTTTAATTTGTTACATATAAGTAAAGTACAATTGCGTGATTGGAACGCATTTTTAAAAATTCTTTTCGATGACGAAGTTGTAGCCATAGCTGTGGAGTCGGAGACGGAAAAATCATACGACAGACCGATTTAAAAAAATATATATATAATGATTTGTATTCAAACCAAAATACTCCACAGTGTTGCCACTGCATGCTAGGCTAATCAAAGATTGTCTGATGGTATACACATACACAGTACCGGCGTGAGGTTATTTGGCGCCCTAGGCAACGGTTATTGGCGCGCACCCTTTTTAACAAACTGTGAAATATTCTTTTTATATGCATGTCCGCTCTCAATGTGAATCATATGGCATCCTAATGGAGGTATCTCAAAATAAGTTTTTTATGAGAACTGTTTGTTAGTCAGACGCTCAACCTACCCTTTTCGAAGTATATAGAATACGATACATAATTATAACGAACAGATACAAGTATAAACTATTATTTGTTATTAGAATATAAAAATAATTTGATTACTCAATTTATGCGCCCCTTAATGATTTGCGCCCTAGGCGATTGCCTATTTCGCCTGTATGATAGCGCCGGCCCCGCACATACATGTATAAAATAAAATAGAATGATTGCAAACGTCTTTGAAGTCGGAGTCGGAGTGATCTTTTATTTAAAAACAGGAGTCGGCATCTTATTTTTTAGCCGTCTCCCAGCATACGTAAGCTAAAATTGATACGTGTTAATTATTGTTTTCTTTTTATTTCGAGAAGTTGAATAAGTCAAGCGTTGACATGAAATGTATAAAAATAATGTTTTCAGCTTACTAAAAAATATAAGATGTTATAGAGTCCGGTCTACAAAAGAGCTGCCGAATTTGAGAAGAAAATCAATGATCATACAATAAAACTGTAAAAATTAAGACTATAGAAATCTAAATTTTTAAATAAAAAATCAGTTTATTGTTATCTGTCACAAGTATTCATACACATAATTATTTTGATAAAAAACCGGTAAGGCTGTGTGGGAGCGTTGGGGTAGATGAAACAACCTTGGTCTTAGTGATTTTCTAAAAGTCACTACCGCAGGAAGATTCAATCAGAAAAGGAGTTTTTTTAAAACAAAGATAGCTCTGGTTATTTTAAAATTGGCTGCATACAAAATTTCTGCTGTCAATACGAAACACGATTATAAAATAATAGTAATTTATACTCAGGTTACGCGTAATAAAACACCAGCGAACTCTATGATTTCACGCATGAAACTAATGGAGAAAATTTTCAATAAATTTATTACATAAAATATTAAAAAAAAAACATTACTAAGCGAAGGTGTAAAAGTTTAAAATCGATAATGCAATAAATTATCATATTTTTATTGAAGAGTAATATACACATATTTTTATCATAGTATGGCCGATTGTTGTGGTGTTTTGTTTTTGTTTAAAATTCTAAAATGCAAATAGACCTTTTGAGTAAAAAACCTTTTGAGATTTATTATTTTCACATAATCAAAACTTTATAACGTGTCTACAACTTCTCCCGAGAGATGTCGCTCACATCCATTTATTAGAAACAAATATATGATTTGAAATAGAATGCTTTAAAAATAAATGTAAAAATAAAACGTAATAGTGTAGGCCTGCTTTAAAAAAAAATATCAACAATATTTCAATATATTTTATAAATACGTATTTGCTACATCTTTATTAATATTGAATAACAATATGCCGATAGACTAATACAAGGAGAGTACACACTATAGAAGTATGTTTTTTTAATCATGCCCACTTCTGATGTAGAGCTTGTGGACATCTTATCGAGTTGATCTCAACATAGGTCTTTCTACGAGAACGGGTTGTTGCTCAAATTCTCTGTTATATTAGAGCACATGTATAAGAATAAAACTAGGACAGAACGAGTTGCTAGACAATCGTTATAGCTAAGCCTCATTTTTAGGATGAGAAGAGGCGGAAAGAATGTTAGACTTCACAGATATCTATGCCTTCGAAATCCATAAATCGATCGAATGTGAATGGAATTATCCGCATCTGGTATTCCAATTTGTGAACTCCGTAACGTCGATCACTCGACCACTTAACCGCTCTACATCGCTTCCATTCGATATAGTAATAATTTTTATTTCCATGTTCGCTCCCAATATGGAGCATATGGACTTCTAATGGAGTTTATCTCAACAGGCGTGTTTCTACGAGAACTGCTTGTTACTCAGTTGCTCAACCTCTCTTTTTTCAAAGAGAGTAGGAATAAAAGGAAAAGGCTAGGACAGGACTAGTGGTTAGCTAATCGTTCTCGATACACCCCGTTCATAGGATAGCATGAGTGGGAGGGGGGAATTCAAGACATCACATACATCCATGCTTTTGAACAGAAATTCATAAATCGATTGAAAAATCAAATTATAAAACTGCCCGTACTGGAATTCGAACCCGTGACCTCCGTAGCGGTAGCCAACGACGTTGACCACTCGACCACACAGGCGGCTAGTAATAATAAACATTTATAAAAAAACATTATATGACAAATTAAATAAGCAATTATGTTGATAATGTTAATTAAATAATAAACTTTTGGTATGAATAGTATTGCATTCTGGCTAGAAATAAATTTGATTCCCTTGAAACCCAAATCCCGAAGGTATTAAGAAAGGATCTAAAACCAAGCCCGCGTGAATACCCACGCTTATATGGAAATTTAATTAAATCTTAAATCATTAGTAAGATAATTAAGATTCAAAGCGAAGATTGTTTGTTATAATTACGTAGATATATAAAACAAAATAAACAACGTTTTAAAATTCCATAAGAGAAAGCGAAGAAGTGATACAACACAAAAGAAAGAAAGTTGCCTAAGAAGGTCTTAGGATTTCGTGATAATTATACATATCTACAAGTCATAAAACGTACAAGCGCCGAGTTAACAACAAAACGGAAGCTGTAAAAAAGATTTCAGTGGTGTTCCCCGCAATGAATGAATCCAGAAACCCCGGGATAAATAAACATGTCGGAGTATAACGCAGACCGTTTCATTCTTACGTTTACATAAACAGTCGAGGGAACAAATCATTTCGCTATAAGTAAAGTCTGTGAGTAAACTCATTGTTTAGGCTGCGAATTAGTGGGCGGTCGGGAGTCTGGGGCATGGGCGGAAGGAGAAGAAAGGTTCTCTTTTCCGCCTTCGTAGGTATTTACTTCTCGTAACTCAGCTCAACTACGTGGCGTATCGGTCATTGTTGAACCGATCGAATACGAGCGATGTCAGAGAGTTTTCCTTTGTTGTAAAAGAGGACAAAACTTAATTTAATGAGCGAAATAAATAATATTCACATTAACAAAATCGTTTTGTAATTGAAGTTATTCTTCTTGAAATACATACAAAAGATTGTTACTTGATTATGAACTAAAAATAGCTTTGTAGGTGTTAACTGTCAATCCTTGGTGAAAAGATATTATTATATAAAAACAATAACAAAACATTTCTTTGTTACTAATCCACTATTGTTTATTAGGATCAGAACCGGCTTCGCTCAACACAGGAATTTTCAACTGATTGAAGAAAATGTATTGAAACAGAACCATTTATAAAAAACAGAAGAAAAAAATTGGAAATAGAAATTCGAAAAAAAATTAAGGATATAATACAAAGTGTACATAATTGACTGACTGAAAGCCTCTTACAAATAAAATCGACTAATTTGCAATCAAATTAAAAAATAAATAAATTCAAAGGCCTTACCAAAATAAGTCAATAGGGGTTTTTAACAATATGCCCAATTCATTATATAACAAAAAAGTAAAAAGAAACATAAATGAAAATGATTGTGGTGAGCGAAACTGGTTCTCATCCTAAGACATAATCGCGGATTAAGTCCACAGGCGTATTCAATTATTTTTATATTAAAAGTAGATTCAGAGATTTATTAAAAAAAAAACAGCAGTGTCGTCTTATTTTAAATATTGATATGATAATCAATCACAGTTTGATACTTTTTGGACACAATTGTATCCATGTTCGTTAAAAGATAATTTGGAAAAAGCCCTCATGAAATCTTTGAAACGCATACTTTATGAGAAATAAAAATTTACGATTGTCGATAGTGACATTTTATGCTGTCCTGGTAAGTCTGTATAATTTAATTAATAATGATTTTTGTGCTTCTTTTATTGTTCCACGTGACCGTTGCTGTTATAGTGTTCGAATCAAACTTGGAAAAGTAATGCAAACCTCCCGCTCTGGCTGCAAATTACTGCGCAAACAGTGATCTTTCGACGATCTCGCGGAAAGGCCACTCAACACCATGTGAAATGTTATTTGCTTTATCTGGCTCACTCCAGCCCGCCCCAAAGCCAACAAAATGATTGTTATTCGACACCAGGCGTCAAATATTTACTTCAAATTTAATGAGAGCCATGTTGTTTAAATACAATTTAAATTGAGACGATGTTTGGCCTCAAATGATTTCTGTTAAATCGCATATTATAAAAATTCATAATGCCATTTTAAAAGTATAATAAACAATTTAATGAAATCACTAGCTGTAAGCCCGTTGACCTCAACGGGGGGGATTTTTGTTGCATTTTTAAGTATTCAGAAAATTACAAACCTATTTATTGAATAAGCCAGAGATTCTAAAAATAAAATAAATATATCGGGGCGTATATCGACAGCCCTGCCCTGTAGTATTTAAATTGTAAATTATTTATTTTTTGGAATAATGTTAAGTTTGCTAACAATTATTTTTCCTATTAGCAGAAATAGACCTCGTAAATTACCTAATTTTTGGAATAATGTTTATGTTTGCTAACAACTATTTTTCGAAGTAGCAGAAATTTCTTAAATTATTATATCTTTGGAATAATGTTCAAGTTTGCTAACAATCATTTTTCATAGTAGCATAAATCGATCTCGGCGCATATATCGACAGCCCTGCAGTTTTTAAATTGTAAATTATTAAATTTTTGGAATAATGTTCAAGGTTGCTAACAATCATTTTTCGTAGTATATATATTTTATTCAACTAATTTTCAAGTATGCTAACAAAAATATTTCGTAGAAAAAGAATAAGACCCGAGGACATCAGTACGCACACATTTGTGATTTGTGAAAAGTGATTATTTTATCGACTATTAATATATAGATTTTGGAATTTTTAGAATAATCTAATATTCTAATTTTTAGAATAATTTAATATCTATTGAACTTTTTTTTCACTTCAATGGAATGTGAGAAAAAAGTCGGAAAATAAATGGGCAAAGAATTAAATTATATTTATATAAAAAATGCAATTTTCACATGCAAAATATTATAAATTAATTGGACATTTTATCAAAACAAAATTATCAAAATTTTGACTTATTCTCCAAATAGAACTTGTTTTTTAGAATATATATAATGATTTTTACTGATGTTATTTTACTAATCATACTGAAACTATGCTTTCGCCAACAACTAACTATACCACGTATGTATCTAGATTAAAAACAAATCTTGAAATAATTGCGTCTTATATTTATTTTTTGAAAAACTTATTTGGCTAGTCAATCGGATTTTGTTATTTTGATAGCATTTATTTTCATACGATCAAGATGTAATGTGATTTAAAAAGAAAGTTTTCAAAAAAAATAAATATTATAAACCAAAAAAAAACGCTCAGGACATCCTCAGACAGACTTACTTTCAGTAAGTAAAAGTAAGTCTGTCTGAGGATGCCTCTGAAAGAGGCGAAACACGTGTCACAGTTTGTAGCACAATACGTGGAATAATCTAAGTTATTTTTTATTTTATATTCAAATGAACTTCCAAAAAGTTACCGACGAATCCATCGAAAGCATAAACAATGTATTTTAGAGAAAAAATGATTGAAATTATGCAATAAAAAGGGTGGGTTCAGTTCACTTTTTCCCATCATCCTAACTTGGCTCACTTTGCCGTATTTTAATCTCGTTGACCCCAATCTATCAAACTATTTCGCTTACTTTATTTATATTACTATTTGAGCATAAATTTACCTTGTCATTCATTATTTGACAATATTCCATTTTTGAATCTTGAATACAAACAATCGAAGTCAGTAGGAATCGCAAATATCGTTCCATTTTCAAATTTTTATTTTAAATACACTATTTTTATCGCCTTGATATTTATGACGTTAGCTCAGTTGATAGAGAGCTCGACTGGTAATCCAGAGTTCTGTGTTCGATCCACGGTCGCGGCGTTTTTTTGTATGAAATTTTTTAAGCTATTTGATTTGTTTCGTCAAATAATAAACAGTGTATTTGGAAAATATGTCTTTAGTATGAATAAAAAAAATAATTAATGGCGACAGCGGGGCAGGATTGGGGGGGGGGGAGGAGGACCGTCTTTCTTGACGTCATCGAAAAGGCGAAATCGCGACCATATACAAACGAAAAAAGTATGTATTTGGTATGAATAAAAAAATGGTGACAGCGGGGCTGGGGCGGAGGAGGGGGAAGGAAAATCGCGGACAATCATTCAGACGGACGGACATTATCGAGTATTAATATATAGATTTTCAAGCCATTGTATTTAAAGAATCGATTTTTTTAACAAAAAGTTAAAAAAGTCTTCCATATCTTTGTCAATCGTCAAAGCAAAGTGGGCTTTTGTAATATTTGGTTGAGCTGTAAATGTTTGTTAAATCAAGATTATCATAAAAATTTATGTCCAAATAAATGATGACTAATTTTTTCATCTTTTTATGCTGATCCCCTATATTTCTAAAACAGATTTCATATAAAGCGTTTAAATTACTTTGTTTCTTTCATTATCCCCGTTGATATATTCTTACCATATTTGAAAAATGGTCGTCGTATAACTTACTGACTTAAAAAAAAATGATCTAACATATTTTGTTTCAATGTTCCTTGATAAGTCGATATTGTTGACATTGCGAGTGGATGATGTTACAAAAAGATTGAGTAGTGAGTAACTCATTTTCAAGGTCGACTAGAGGATAGTTTTCATCACAAATATAGTAAAATACATCTATATCGACTAATTTTTTTATTGAAATAGTTGAAATTTTGTACAATTTCATATATTTTGTCTACAGCGTTAAAAGTTTTGCCTTTCGGCATCTTCAGATGTTAAATTGAACGAAAAAACTTGGTATGATATTCAATTAAGTTCACGAACAACATTTCAATGCGTCTTAAAATGTTGTCAGAGCTCAGAGAATTCCATGGAGTTTTTGAAATATTAATCATGTAAAACCATGGAATAAATTTTAAATACAGTAAAATATTATTATTATATCATAATAGAACGTATGTTGTTGGAAATTCAATACATGTACATAGATTCGCACATCAGAAAATAGATAGCCACAAAGATACAAGTAATGATTACAGACTTTTTAAAAAATAGTTCTAAGAATATTGTCTTAATAGGTTATTATTATTAATTTAACATATGCTAGCGTATTTAATATTATTAATAAAGTATTTTTCTTGACTTAGATTAGAAAGAGAATTACAAAGTACTTCCAGTGTCTGTAGTTATTATATACAAACATAAACACGTTATATTTATTTTTGCGTTTTTTAATATGTATTTTACTTGTAGAAATATAACCTAGCAATGTAAAGTTCGGGTTTCATTTCGCCTGAGTTATAAGAGCATTAAGAAAAACATTATACAAATACTCGCGGTTAAGCTTGAAATAATTTTCGTGTTTAACATTTTATTATCGGATGATGATCTCCTGACTCCGAATGTTTTTCTTTTGTTTCACTAAGTACTTTCATAACGACGTTAAATACAATTTTGAATCAAGCTTTAATACCGTTTGCTTTTATAATTTCAAACTTAAACATTTTGTAATTCGAAGGTAAATTTATTTAAGAAAAGTTAGATAAGTAAGTTGAGGTGTTTATTTAGGGCTCGGAAGGCAATTTATGAAAGAGAGGTTGGGGTGAACTTCTCTTTCGTTTCAGTTAGTAGATGCTCTTCAGGAGATAAGAAAAATGTTAACGTGCCCTCTTATCGCTTTTAAAATAAAGCGTTTATTATAATTAAACATTGGGGAGTTTTTATCTTTACCCGAAAAAGTTATTGACTTAACAAAAAGAGACGATGTTATTTTGACCTTACGTGATATTCTTCTCGTTTCGTTGAACCCTGGACAAAAGTAGTCGAATTAAAAAAATATCATGATATATAAAACTATTTTCATAATAAAATATACACATACTGATTTTTTTTAGTAAATGTCACGGGATTTAAATATTTAGGTTTATTATATAAATATTTTTATATACTTAGTCTTTATAACATTTTGTCGGTTAAGAGAAATAAAAGTGTCCTGGAAACTAAACTAATAATAATAAAATAGTAAGATTATACTATTAAGAATATTTAACATTCCTTTTTATACGTTTTACCTAGGTATAAACAAAAAGTTTTAATTCATATGCCAAAATTTTAAGATTATGAAAACTGCCACCTCTCTGTTATTCTGCATACATTTTACAAGAATAATTAACTTGCATTAGATAGTTTTGGTGGATACATTGAATGTAGAGATATACAAAAGAGGAAATGGAGAACTATTGTAATATTTCTTTGATTAATGAGATTTCAATACCAGACAAATATATTAAAACCGGTTTTTCGATATTTTGTATTAAATATAGCTATTACAAATATAAATATCGACATGAAAAAAAAAAACTGGAATCTCATTACCATGCGAGAAAATCATACTCGATATTTCATATAAAATACCGTAAATGTGTGAAGATTTTTATAAATTAAAAAATTGGTTCGTTCAATTTTAAATATAAAAATACCGAAATATTGGTATTGAAAAAACACTATGAATACCGAGATTCCGGTATCGAAAATATCTGTATTTATGCGATTCTTAGTCTAAATCTAAATACATATATTTAGTTATGTTTTAAGCATATACTTTTGATACGTAATGAAAAAGTTATACTATCGTATAAATGGAATATGTTGTATATAATAATTACAAATATTGATTGTTAACCACGACAAGGGTCATTAGATAGAGCCATAAGAGACCTCATAAGTGATGCAGTAACAGTTAAACAAAGGGCTAAAGAAAAGTACTGCGGCGGTTTGTTACCTCGTTAAAGTAATCTACCCCCAGAGGTTGGAAGCCCTTCATGACTTTATGGCTTTGTGAACGGATAACTTACGAGGATATTCCCGATGTAACTGCTTTGGAAAAGCAATTTGCCGGACAATTACCGCGAAATAACTAACGTTGTTTCTCATAAATTCTATTTATAAAGGTACAATTAAAAGGCTCGAACAGCCTGTCTGCACACCCTATTGTGCCTAATGAAAAGCATGCGTCAGATTTATTACATTATTTTATGGAATGCATTCAACGCTATTTAGTTTGAGAAGTTGAATATGAAACTATTGAATATATTAATTATCGAGAGAAAATTTTATAAAAACTTAATTGAACTAAATTTTGCGTTCAATTATGAGTAATTTATGTGCCATAAAAAAGACAAACCTAACGTGCGTAAATAACGTTTTAAATACATCCAAACTAAATAAATTATATAATTTGTATTCCGTATTATGACTGCTTTTGAGGATACAGAAAACATCTACTACCCCAATTCTGACAACTAAAACATTTCTTTAACTACCTCTTTTTACCGCACTATCAACATAATACATGGTTTTAAGAACTCTGCAATATATTTTAATAAAATAAAAGTGACGGTCAAGCGTGTTTATCAATTAAAAAAAAGCAAAGTCAATTTATCATACAACAGCAATCAATGTTAAGTTATGCACAAAAGCTTTAATTTCATAAATTATTGCTTACACTCCCTTTCGGAAGAGAGAAACCCTCATTTTTTTACACGTTAATATGTTGAAGTAGTGTATGTGTACTGTGTTTAATTGTTATTTATTATAAGTGCATAAAACGCTGACAATTATAGATAATATTTCATTTAAATAAATTCATATGTTATATCTGTTGGTGTGAACAATCTGTGATTGTATACACTCACAAAGTGCGTAAAAAGGAATAAAATATAGCTTAAGAAAGTATGTATGTAATGGTATTTTCAAAAGAAATATATCCATAGAAACAATACTGGAAATGTCTACAAATGAACACGATAAGTATGAAAGCATTTCAACCCAATATTTGTAAAGATAATTTTTGTGAAACGAAGTAAATGAAATAATAAAAAGGCATATTTCATTTTAGATACCCGTGGAAGTAAACTTATAAAAAAATATATGTTTTGGGAGAAATTAAAGTTTCCAGTGTTATTTCCAATTATTTCGTGGCATCTAGTGACATAAAGCGGAACTCACCCCGCCTAGCGTTTTGATATTGTGTAACGCGTCCTGCGCTTTCAGCGCCGCTTTTCGTGTGAAAAACGTCACAAAACAGCACCCTGCAACAGATCGCAACAAAACATACTTGTGTATAAACATTACATACAAAACAATGACACTTGACAATCAAAAAATATTGGATGCTGCGTTATTGGTTCTGATATGGAACGTACACAGTTGCCCAAAGATATGTAGAGATTACTTTAAAATCTCCCAAGATAGAAAACAGTAAAAAATAGCCAATTATTCAAACGCAGCTTCTTTTTGGTTGCTAGATTTATGATTATGCATTTTTTATTACATCTTAATTTAGTCAAAATATTCACTGTACAAAACTAAAGTCTTTGGTAGAATGTTGTTAAATATATAATTATTGAAAGAAACGTATACTATTGTAATAATAATGTTGAGTTCATGTCAGGAGAGGTAGTATGCATTGTCAAAAAATTAGAAGAAACCGATTCTAGTGCAAAAGTTAAATGTAATTTTATTGTATCTATAATTTTTATTTAAAAATTATTTATATTTTGTCGTAAAAATAATTTGTATAAATAATTAAAATATTCTATAAAATTGAGAAACAATACATACTGATTGCATTTATAATTTTTATTCTATTTGCGTGATGTTGATTGTTATTTTTTTACTTATCATAGAGTATTTAAAGTAATCTTTAAGGTACATGATCCCACATAGAACAAAAATCCGACAAAAAAACATTTAAGACATGAAATAATTATTTAATGAACAGAAAATAAATAATTGGCTACATGCTCTTATACATAAGTATGATGATATCAATAAAAAAGTATTATAAATATAATTTACGAGGCAGAAATTGAAAATTGTATTTAAATTTATAATACATGTTAAACATCAACGAAGCTCAAAATAATTAAATAAAAAAAATCTTCAGCGAAACCCAAAATTTTCCGAAAAATTAAATTATTTTTAATCGAGATTTAATTGAGAAATTTTAAACATTAATTGAGTTTTACAAAGAATATATGACAGTTATTTTTTAAATATTATAATGTTACAAAAACTAAAAGAAACTTGAATATAAATTTAAAAAATAATTGTTTTACAAAACAAAATAAATTTTGGATTGTAGTAAAAACCAAATTCCATCGAGACAAATGAGAAAAAGATAAAACATATTCATTCAACTCCAATAACTTGTTTTGAAATAGCTCAGTAGCATTTTTTTTAAAAAATATTTGAATTGAAATGAATTTGAGGTGAATTTAAAAGTTTTAAGCCCACGAATTTTAATGCGAAAACCAGGTTACATTTAATTTTACATTAAATAAATTAAACCTGATACAACTTACACAAAACATCGGACGAATGTATGTATGTAGGTATGTATAGCTTTACAAAATGGATCACATTGAAGTAACTAATGGAATAAAATAAATAACACTGCCAGGAGGCCGAGTGATGTAAAAAGGATGCTCACCTTTGCTTGCTCCGGTGACCTTATCTCTCAGAACATTTATCTGATGGACTTTACCAAACTCTTCAAACATAAGCCGCAAGTCATTCTCGTCCATCGAGCGCGGCACTTGCCCGACGAACATCTGCAAAAAAGAGATTGATTAATTATAAATTTTGCTAAACCACATTTTATCTTTCTTTACTTAAAAACAACTCGAAGAGCTTTTACTGAAATGAAAGAAAATTAATCTGCGATTTCATCGTTAATAATTGACAATTCTATAAACGTCGACACTTGCAGTTTTTTTTACGCTGTGACGAAATAAAATTATGTAGTTGATATTATAAAAAAAATACTTACATTTTTTTTTTTGAATAAACGTAATGCGTCAAATAATTTTGCAAAATAATATTTCGTTATGATTATTTTATTAGAAGCTACTAAAATTCAATGTTGCAGTTTAAAAAACTTCTCAAATAAATAAAGTAAATAATAGTTCACTTAAACATCGTGTCATCTAAATTAATGGTATGACCCATAGTTGAGTTTTAAAATTTTAGTGATTCGTAAAATATTGTCAAAAAAAACAAAATCTGTGAAACAATAATAGACATATTCTACATAATTTATTTAAAAGGTAAAGATTGACAAAAAAAAACTTGTGTATGAAATAAGTACCGACTTTAGTACAACCTTTTACGCAGTTCATACTAGATTTAATAAACAATTCAGCGTAAATAGTCTAGATTATTAACTTTAAAACAAACCGCTATTTTAAATTATATACTAGACGTCATGTTTTTTCTCTGAACCCAATTTTATTAGCATATTTGAAAATTGTCCAAATTGTTTCCAACAGTATACAATCGATTAATGACTGTCAAGCAACGTTTTAAAAGGAAAACACATAAATGAACATCACTAAAAAAATTGGCTTAGGCGATATCGCAGTTAAAGCCTAGTAAACCGAGTAAAGTATTTAAACCGAACGATTTAGTGAGACACTTTTCCCGACCGAATCATAAACACCACGTGCTTGGAATCTAAATCCTTGAATTCTAAACACGAAGCCCTTTTGCTTATATACCCCACCCAGAGGCAGGACGTACTCCCAAATATATTATGTAAATGTATATTTCGCAGTTTATCAAAATAAAAATAAAATGCGTAACGTAAAGAATACGGATTGCCATTTTAGCCAACAAAAATCATAAACGATAAAATAAAACAATCTATTTTCAATACTGTAAATCGAAAAATTGATAAACTTATTATCAAAAAAATTAAAAAATATATTAATTCTGTAATAATACTGGTAGAAAGTTTTTATCTGGTTCTATAACTAAGTGCTCAATGTTGTTCTGCTTTCTTTATATGCGCCGTCAAAGTTTTAAATTCCCATAAAGAAACTTCCATTCATGTATTTGGTGTTTTTGTTTCTCTCTGCTCCCTGTCTATAAAATTTTAAAAAAATATGACAAAAAGGACCGATAAACTATCTATTCGTTCAATAATTACGGCATTTTTATGAAAGTATTCTCATATTCAGTAGAGGCTAAAAAACATTCATGACAATTTTAATAATCAGTAGTGTGCACGTCCATTTGTATTTTACTTTTATTTTAATATAATCTATACGTCAAATATTGATAGTAAACACCACAAAAGAATTAACTTTTTGATATTTAAAAAGTAAAAAACTAACAAAAAATGTAAGTATACGACTATATCAGTTAGAGAGTTCACCTCTATGTCTTGTGATGCGAGTTTTTGCACAAATTGATATTTCAATCGATTGATTTAATTATATTCAAAAGTATGTCTGTGATGTTTTTAAATATCCTCTCAAATATTAGATTCTAAAAACGGAGCGAAGCTGGACTTATCAGTTAACTATCATGTCTTGTCTGAGCCCTGTTCAAGCCTCATCATTTTATTCCAACTAAGAAGTTGAGCAACTGAATAATAAGCAGTTCTCTAAAAACTTTTGTTGACATAAGCTCAATAAAAATCCTAAATTCTTCATATTGGGTTCGGACATAGCTTAAAAATAAATGTTTCCAAATACTTACAATATTTTTTAAATTTGTTTATATTTTTACTGTACTTGTTTGGTTCTAGATCGGAAATAAAGTAGAACTTGTCCATGTATATTATGGGATTGGTGTGATTCGTAGCTCGACTGTAGCATGTCGACCTTTACTACGCAATCCGGGTGCTACGCGCCGAGCGAGCAGAGCAGGAGCTTTTAGAAAGCTTGCCAATCTATCAGAATATAATAGCTACGACCTTGACCCGCTATCTGATGTGGCCATAGCCAAGTTATGGACCCGGTAGCCCAACCGTCAGAACCCGACCATGTCATAAAACACGGAGAAATCGCTTGGGGGTGTCTACACGTTTTCGGTGACACGGGAAGAGTTTAATGACTTGTCCTCTACGAGGTTTATATTGCACACTATGAATACGGAAAACTTTCGAGGTTGATTAAATAACATGGAATAAATGTGAGATATAAACTGCTCATAATACGAGATTTACTGTCGTGTTATTTTTGATTGTAGAATAAGTAGCATCTTTTTTCAAATAAAATTTATTTCAATAGAAATTCGACATTCAACATAACCATGAAAGTGAAAATATTTATATGTGTAGCATATGGCCACCACGCGGCACCTCCATGATTCCCTCACACACGTCGATATATTTTTTTATTCTACCAATAACATCCTTCAGGTTTTCCTCAATACATCCTTTATAGTGTAGATAGTATCCAACGGTCGTCCATAATTGATTACATGAGAAAAACTTAAGCTTTTAAATCGTTACAAAATGGTCAGTTTATATAGTTTTTGTTATTGAAAGTCTTAAATGTAATAACAAATTATCAAATAAGCTTAAAATTATAAAAGCTCTGCACTATAATCATGACGTTTCGGCAACTATATAATAATAATAATTGTTTTTAACAAAATGATTGTTTTGACAATCGAATACCGGTGATAGTTGAACAGCAACATTAACGAATGTTTAATAATTAAGTAAAAAAAACCCTCAAATTATTATTTATATATTCTGTCGGAATTATTTCAGATGCTGGTTTGATACAATGCTAGATTACGAAAACATAAACAACATGCATTAGAAGCGAGATATTTCTAAGCGGTTTTTATTTTTTCAGTCAATTTAAATCAATACAGACATGGTTGGCAGGTACGTGCGAGTTGTGACCATCTAGCAAAAATTAGTCGTAGCAATGACAATTTCCTGACGATGAATAATTATTGTTTCAACAAAAAAGATTGAGAATATAAACTATATATTACATAAATAGAAACATAAAATATTTTT
Source organism: Himalopsyche anomala (assembly GCA_031772345.1). NCBI lineage: Eukaryota > Metazoa > Arthropoda > Insecta > Trichoptera > Rhyacophilidae > Himalopsyche > Himalopsyche anomala. The sequence continues at coordinate 14,232,199 of CM062828.1, read as the reverse complement.
CTATCGATAATGAACGAATCATAAAAAGTTCTCTTAAATAAATTTTTGATTGAATCTCGAAAACAACTGTTAAAATAAAGCATTGTGAAAAATGAAACGATAAACTCTCATTTATAAAAATACAACTATCGCAAATTATTGAACAGATACTTCATTGTCACTAATAGTTTTATTATACCAAATGAATATAAAACATATAGATTTTGATATAAAAACTCATCGTATTCATTTTTATAGCCGTAGCGTAAAATGAATTTCGTATGTCTTGGTTATAAAATATTTCATTTTATTCTGTACCGAGAAAAAATAATAAATTTTACCTTGATGTAATCTGGGTCAGGTTTTGGGGAGTCCACATTGTTGTTTATGTTCATATTCATCCCACTGAAACAAAAGAAAAAAACGGTATTTTTAGTATGAATAATGATATTTACGACAAAAAGGGATACGCATTTGCAGCCTAGCGTTGAACTGATTTTTGACAAGAACAATAGAATCATATGTTAAATTAAAAATAAATATCACTTGTATTAACAGCAAAAAATCATCGAAAATAACAAATTTCATAAGTGTCACGACAGTTAAAACGTTAAGCACTGATGATATAAATTTAAATAATATTTGTAAACCTAATATTTTGTTTAAAATAAAATGTGAAACACAACCATTCAAACCTTTATTTTTAAAACAGTTACCAACATAAAAAATAAGGCCTGTCATTATTTAGTATTTAGGATTAAAACTTTCACATGGAAGTGTACTTTAGAGAAAGAATTATTAAAACAGATCACCAAATGAAGGGATTACAATGTTTGTAAAAATAATATCGTTCGTTTTCGAACACCAATATTGCGTGAGTTTTATTTGAAAATAAAATAAAAGCATTCATATTTTTATTTTACTCCATAAATGTATCACAAAAATACGTTCAGGATTTAAGCAAAGGATAATGTGAATCGAAGCGTAGAGTTAATCCTTTATATAACCGACATGACTAATAACCCACTATTATGTTATATAACGACTCGTAAGGAATTATGAAAAAAAGTATTTTGTTTGAATTCTTCTGGCACGAAAGATGATTATGATCGATGAAATAATATTATTATTTTAAGTTAATGTGTGCGCTATCAATGAAAAAATCTACAGCGCTTAAAGTGAAGAAACAACTTCGACTAAATTCAATTGTTGAAATCTTAAATATGTTTTCAAATAAAAGACAAAAAATGAAAATTTTTGTAAAAATGCCTTTCAAAATTATTTACCAAAAGTTTTACAAATTTGACCAAAAAAGCGTAACAGAAGTAAAATGACTTAAAGAAAAAACATTTTCAAATTTGAACAAAATATTATTACTTTGAATCATGAATATGTATTTAAACTGCTTCTGAATTGAATTTGAGCCCTTGTAAACTTAAGCACTCGAGTTTGTAGTCTACTTAAAAAAATCTTTAAAGATCAAGAGTCTACGAAAGCTTAAGTAATTAAAATATTCAATCAGCTATAAAATTTTAATAACTTTTACTTGTTTTTCATTAACAATTTAAAGTAAATAATAAAATAGTGTAAGAAAGTTATTAAGAATTCAATGTCATCCGACTGTTATCGGCTCAATATAAATATTAATTGGTTTTCAAACGTTTATTATAAAATGAATGCCGTTGAACGCTATAAAGCTACTCTGTAACGATAATCTGAGGGGACGTTTAGAAAATGAAATAGCTGACCGAAATTCTGCGAAACAGTTTCAATAATGCGTTAAATCCAAATATGTATCGGTATTTTTGGCAAATATCCGGTATGGAAACCCATAAAAGGGATACTCTGTGAAGTCCAGAAACCGCCACAAAGTGATCGCAGTTAATCTGGCGACCCTTTGATGGCCTCCTAATCCCGCCGCACTGGAAACTAACAACCGCAACTAGTTCGTGGAACCTTTAAGAAGATGGAAAAGCCTTGTAGCCTCGACTAACAGGAAAATTTAATTGGCAATACTTAATCCGAATACCCCTCCTTATTGGTAAAAGCTCTTTGATGTATGATGGCGTTCTTAGTTCCATACCTAAATCACTCAGACGCAAAGTTTAATTTTATAAGAATTGATAACTGTTTTATTTTGATATTATGTAACATGTGAGTATTAAAACTGATGAATATATTTGATAAACAGAAACAAGTCACTTAAAAGCTTATGGGCATCATTCGCAATTATATAAAAGATAAAAAAAATATATTTATTAAAGATAACGAAATATAATAAAATTAATATTTGAACAGAAAATAATGGTATTCGATAAAAAAAAGAAGAATTATATATTGTTCAGAAATATAAAAACAACGTTTTAAATGTGTTTTTGTTGTAAAATACATGCTTATAAACAGCAAATAAAAAATATTTTTCTATAAACATCGTTTATTCATTAGTCCCAATGTAAACGCAAATTTTTTCATGAACGTAATGTTTATTCACGGCGTTTATTCTTAAATTTCAAAAACCGCATAACAAACATTATCATAGTAAAAAATCTTGGAAATCATGATTATGTTTTATTATAAAAAACAATTTAAGCTCGGTTTGATTTGGTATTTGGTTCGAAATCTTTTTTTCACTAGTATGCGAAACAATTTTAAACTTTATTGAAAAAAACAATGATTTCCAACGATAAGTCTTGATTTCTTGTTATAACCATGTAATAAGCGATAAAAAATACAAATTTCTTTATTCGATGAATATTTATTTTGAACGTAGCTTTTTTATACCCAGAAATACAATTCATAAGTTCACATGTTCAAAAAATAAAACTTTTCCATCAACTTAAAAGTGATCATACGTTCACATTGTGAAATAAAGGCTCGCTTGTATCACTAGAAAAATGATTTTATATTTTACTGCAAAGTTAGAGATGTTTATCGAATATATTATACAAAACTTCTTTTTTAATTGCATTCAATACTAAAAACTTTACTTTATAACAACATAAAAGACGTCCGAGTGTAATAAAATGTTTGCATGATTCTTCAAATAATATATTATAATCCATGTTAATAAATGAGATTTCCAATTACAGGCGAACGAAAGTATTTATTGAAGTACAGTTATTGACTAAAGTGTTTAGAAATGGAGTGTTTCGTAAAAATGAGATGCTTACATGTCTTATCAATTCGCTTTCCAATATACTAAGATCGAATAATAAACATTATGATTTTCATATTTACATTGACATCTTCATATTTAATGATAAACGAAGTCTTAAACGATATATTTTTCGAAAAAAACTTACACATAATGAGAGCATTGAAAACATTCTACCTCCTCCTTAATTTCTTTCAGCATAGGAATGTAGCTAACAGCATGCATTGTTGCCAGGTTCTGGTGAATTTTATTATCACAGAACAATTTTTTTTATCGCGTCTTATCTTTAAGATAAACAAATATCTTGGATAACACGTACAAAAGTCGTATGATAAAAAAGCACACACTAGTAAATGTTTATAACATTACTTTTACGGTACATTAAAAAAAAAGAAACATAAATAATGCAAGCTTATAAAAATTACTTATAAAAACGATGTAAGCGAATATAAATTGACTTTATAGAAAAAACTCCACACACACACGGGCACATATAGATTTGAACAAAATACAACTATTTGTTAAAACTAGACGACTTAAAGACGGTGGGTACAGAGATACTAACCGTTAATTCGATTTGCAAATTATTGGTCGTCCACGCAAATTACGATAATCGTACAGCGATTGGTGCATTTAAGCAACATGCGACGAATTTAGCAATTGACAATAACCAAATAGTGATGGAGGTCGGTAGATATCATATTATAATGAATTGCTATAATTGTGTTGCATCCTAACGGTAATTTGAAAATATATCAGAAACTAAGCAAACCTGGCATCTAATTTGTCTAATAATTACCCAGAACATAATATGTTTGAATCAAACAATGGAGACTAGTTGAAACGTAATTAAAATTGAATTATGTAGTTATTTTTGATGTGAACTCTTCGAGCATTAAAAATATAGGTTGTGTTACGAACCAAGTCGTCGTAATACATAATAATATAAACGGAGCCGTGGAGCTATCACTCCAACTCCGAACTTAAATTTAAACACGAATTTTATTCCGTTTCTGACTCTGAAAGTGGAAAATAGTGAAAAAACTATCTATTCTTATTTTCAGGTATACATATTTTCAAATATATTTGGCCCACTAAAACTGTACGTATTTACAGATTAGAACTAAGGCATCCAATGCCGGGATCCCGTTCAATTTTCTGATCCCGAAATCCCGGGATTGTCAAGGTCGCGATAAAAAAATCTGGTGGAACAGTATAGAGAATTCAGGATTTCAAATTCCTCGGTGAGCTAAAAAAAAAAAACGAGTTTCTGAGACAATCTTGGAGGATTTCAAATTCATCGATGAGCTAAAACAAAAAAAAACAAGTTTCTGAGACAATCCGGGGAAAAAGTATAGCGAATTGAGGATTTCAAATTCCTCGGTAAGTTAATCCCAATCCCGGGATTGGAAAAGGCTCCAGAATTGGATACCCTAATTACAACTTCCCAAGTGAACGGGGGTGTTGATTTCTTATATCAGTATGTTATCACATTATCTCGATAAATAATAATTGATTAATTATCTTACAAAAAACTCTGAATTTATAACATGATTTTATTGTTTTTAACGATTTTGAACTTTTTTGGATATTTATTTAGATTATGTAGTATGCACGTTTGGCTATAAAAAAATGTATACACAAACAATTAATAAAATAGCCCGAGTCATTAGTTTTTTTTGACTTCAACTCCATTGAAAACAGTCCACTCCACAACTCCGATTCCACAGTCTTGAATATTAGTGTATAATTACAAATTATTGTTGTATACGTTGATAATTTTAAGATATAAATTTAGCTACGCCTCTACATAACCATTGTGCACTCATTCAGATTAAAAAATATATGAGCTTTCATATATTTCCTGTGATTGCAGTTTAGTAAGTTTCAGACCAATGAAAGTTTATACACCAGCATTGGTAGGTTCATTTAGTATCCGAGGTATTATAAGCAATATTATTATAATTTTCGCTGCTGAGGGAACAAAAGTATCGAATTGCTCCGCAAAGCAAAGCACAAATCCCCACGAGCTCAATCTTGTTTACTATACAAATTCCCGGAGGCAAATCTCCCAATATCCGACGTCGTCCGCTCCTAGGTACTGCCAAACCGCCGATTTTATTCTGCTCGGTCTCCCTCTCAATATCATTGGAATAAAATTTCGAATGGCTTTAAAAGCTGCATAATATATTATATTCAAAATGAGAATGTGATTCAAGTCAAAAATCCATCATCGTGATCAGAGATTGTCCACTTATTTAATATACCTCAATTTAAAGGTATTAATAAATAAAATTATAAAGACACATTTTTAAAAGATCATGGCCGCGATGATTAATTATTCATTCAGTGAAGAAATATTCTGCTCTTTATTTTTGTAAGTATTTGTTTACACAAACTAAACATGAAACCATTTGAATCAAATGTAGAAACAGCTTATCTATTCTAAGATACTGTAAAATTATTCTACAATATTACGTACAAGTGAATACCAGTTATTTCACAATAAAAATATTACAATAAAATATATAATTGGTTACGATTTGATCTCTAGACTTTTTTTAGAATGTCTCTATTTACTTTTGAACTTTACATTATTAACAATTATATTATGTTTAAATGCCTACTGTAGATAGTTTTGAAAACCAAATGTTATTAATAATTCATTTATTTCATCTGTTCATATTAACTGTTTTTATTTTATCTTTATCTCAAGTAAAATTTCGACTGAAGATGCTTTGGTGGAATTTCAATATTAAATTTGAATCGTTCAAATTATGTACATTCACACAAATTTTGTCACTAACGACCCGGGTTTCGCCTTTCGGTATCTTCAGGCGTTCAAGTGCACAAATGAACTTGAACTGACAGTATATGACTGATTCAAATTTATGTAGATATCAAATAATACTGCTTTAAATATACATAAATCGTTCAAAATCAATTCTTTTTGGCAAGTCATCATTGACTTAACGTCAACAGGAACATTTCTAGGTCGTGAATTCTAATTTATTATCATAAATTATATTTTGTGTTTATAAATAATCTTTCAATGTATAATTTACCTAAGCGACCAGAAAATGTCCGCAAGGCAATGTGCAGCAAGATTGGCCGAACTCTATAGTAAATTAGTGTGAAAGTTTCGTGTTGTTAATAAAGAGACATTCATTTACTAGCGTCAGTTCAAGTTTATCCGTGCACTTGAACGCCTGAAGATGCCAAAAAGCGAAATCCGGATCGTTAGTGACATAATTTGAACGATTTCAATTCATCTTAATCTGTTAAAAATATACGTATTTATATTAATTAAAACGTGTTATTTTGTATTTACTGTTTGATTTATTACATTATAAAGATCCATAAATGATCTTTATATAAATACATAAAAAGTTTAAAAAAAAACCACGTCTAAGAGTTATAACATTTTTTTTAGGAAAAACATTTTTTAAAAAAGAATGAAATAAATGATTTTATCTCAACAATGTCTTGTCACATGTATAAAATTCATCAAAGCTGTATTAATATAAATTGTGAGTCGGAGGATGTAGTCAAATAAGTCACAAAACATTGGAAATGACCTATCAATGTAGTTCGACTAAAAAACAATGTCTATCGATGTACACACATCAGTTAAGTAGAAGAGTATAGTAGTTTCAGGCTCAAAATATTTTTAAGTTTACTGGCTGTGCAATAAGGTTTTTTTGAACTTTGCTTTGACTGTATTTCGAAAAACAATTTCTGATTTATCTGAATACACCTGACCCACGAAATTATTGACTCAAAAGATTTTTTTTCACTGTTTATTTGTTTTTGTATAAATGATAATTGATTAACCTTACATACTTAATCAGAATGGTATCAGTAGTTTAAGCTTATACGATGTGGTATGAGTGTATATAAAGCATCAGACAGTTTCTATGGATTATTTTAAATGAAGACATAACTGTTTGTTCACAAAAAGATTTTTTTTATGACCAACAGCTATTTCAGAATTATATCATCGTTGGGACATTTAAAAAACGGATTTTTGATTGTTTAAGTAGATATCTATTTTATACTAGAAGAAAAGGCCAATATACCTACATATAATAATTTAACCTCGTTTGTGTGATTATTATATTATGAAAAAATACTGTTGTTAAGATGAACATTTTAAAGGTAAATATAAAAAAATAATTAATCCAAAAAAAAAATACTTGAAATTTATCTGAAAAGTTGTCATAAAACTCCTGTCTAATAAAAAATACGAACTTGTAAATGGCGTAACTGAGTAACAAATTTCACTATTATTAAAAAAATATATAAAAGCTAGGAAATTAAATCAAGTAAATTCACTTCGGCAGTATCAAGTCTCCTTACACTTTCTCGAGTGAAGTTTCATCTTGGATGGCTGAAACAGCTATCCGCTGGGGCAGTACTCGTGTGTTTTTTTTATGAATCACATTGAATATGGAAGGAGTCAATAAGATGTTTCTAAGGCTTGAAGCAAAATCAGGGTGGCAGTTAGGGGGGATGGCTTTCGAACGACTCTAACTGGATAGAGGAGGAAGTTTTCCGAAAAAAAGGTTTTATCTGCTGCGATAGCACGTCAATTTGAATACACTTTTAGGAAACGGCGAAACATATATTAAATAAAATATCTGGACCGCAAAACGTAAGCCAATACGGTCCATGGAAATTTTCCGGTTATTTGAAAGTTATATCCAATCTGAATTCATTTTGATACACGTAAGCACAAAATTGAGTCGCAATTCTTACTTTTATTAAAACGGTGCCTACATTTTTTTATATTTTCCAGTGTTTTATTAAATTATTAAGGCAACTTCTGGTTTCAAAGAAATTTCATTTCGTTTTTCTATTTATGACCCAATAACTACATATATTAAACTAGACCAGCACACCTCCAAGCAATGAATAAATACATCTAATATTTAAAAGTCCCATAAAGCAATCAAGAAAAGTTGTCATAAAATAAAATATTTATTATTCAAACAGTTGATTCAGACATAAAAAAAATTAAAATAATGTATCCTATTGACCGTCATACCAATAACAACAAAATTTGTTTTCTCATGTCGATTTAATTTGTATTGCTGTTTCAAAGATGCATCATTGCAATTTGAATAATAATGAAAGACAATGTTGATTCATAAGGCCAATGTGGTCTACTTGGTTAGAGCTTGCTATACCAATCAGGTGAACTTGGGTTCGATTCTCGGTAAAGTCAATATCTAATTTAGATTATTTTGAATTAAAATTTGAGACTTGATAAATATGTGTTTGTGATGTCAACTATTCTCCGAGTATATCTCGAGTGATTTACGAAAATATTCTCATCTCGTAAGATCTTTAAAATTAAAAATATTTGGCGCATTGGCATAAGTTGTAGTGAGAAATATTTTAAAAAAAGCAAACAGTAAAACAACTTCAAAGAAAATTTCCAGTGCTTATTTTTTCTTTTTTCAGCAAAATTGGGTGAAGCGTATCCATGGCGCGTATAGATTGATCATCAGAAAAGCTTAGAAATGATTGGAAAGAGCTTTCCGCTGCTTGATTACAGCATGGTTTCAGGTACTATGTCCGTATACGCTGATGGTGATTAAAAACATGATTGCATTGAAAAGATATAGATTTGGTAGGCATAAGAATAATTTGATACTAGCCAAAGATGCATAGACTTAATTTTATTGTGTGTAACATTACCAATGTACATACGTTAGCAAACAAAAAATGATCACCTGTCGATTCATGTCGTAGATGCGATAAAATATCTGGATTTCTGTTGGATACTTATAAAGTAAAGAAATTCATTTTTTATAGCTAGATGTAAAGTGCTTTACAATAAAATAAAGTTATTTGTAAAATTTAAATAAAGCGTAAGCAAAAAATCCAGTCAAAAGGTGATAGACTGTCTATTTTGAAAGGACTTCGTTACTTGCTTGACTTTCTTGGACTATGTATAGTATACTTACTCTGTCGGTGAATGATCTGCTTTGATGATCGGCAGCGAGCCTTTGGTGTGAGTAGGCAGTCGGTTCGCATTGCCGTCGAGCGCCCCAGGCGAGATCTTGCCCGCGAGCGCGTCGAGGGTGTGCAGCATCGCGCAGAAGAGAACGTCCCGACGCCGCTTCGGAGGTGAAGCTCCGGCGGTTGGCAGGGGCGCGTAGCGGGCGCCGCGAACGGCCTCCCTCAGAAGGCTACCGACCGCTAAGGCCGCCGCTGCGCCGACGGGCGACCCCAAATTCAGAGACACTTTCGCGGCCGTCCGCTCGCTCCTCCGCCAGCGGACAACTCAAACAACGTTTCGACGCTGCTACAGAATCTCTCAATCTCTAACCCTAAGCTACCGTTTAAAGCTTTGTTATAAATGAATCAAAGTTTTCAACAAAAAAGTAACTAATCACTTGGCACTTAAGTTAATTTTTCTTAATATAATAATTTGTTCCTATTGATATTTTCACTAAGTGTTTTCCGAATTCACTTCCTGAGAGCGTCCGTGATTGTCAACCTGTCGTACGTGCAGGGCGCGATAGGTGAATGTGTCCGTCGCAGGTGTCACCTGGGCGGTCTAGGCTTCAAGCTGGTTCCGCGGCGGCGGCGGGCGGCGATCGGGGGGGCCGCGGGCATCGCGGACCGCCAGGCCGCGAACCGCTCAGCCGCCCGCGCCCGCCGCCGCTGCCTTCGCCGACGCTGTCATCGCCGAACGGCACCGCTCTTATCTAATCTTATCGTCGAGCTCTCCCTGATAATCTCGCAGTTCGGAGGGCGAGGTTGCCAGCTCTTCACTCGGAAAGAGAACCAATCGGTGCACAGGATCAAACATCCACGTGATGCCAGTCTATCAGGTGTTTCGAAATTTACGAACACTCTGATGCTACTTTTTACTTTTCATCACTGCACTTTTGAAAACTGTTTTTTCTTTTCTTTATCATTAATTTGAACCCACTTTTGGTATATCATGAATTATTTTCTTATTGTTGAATTCTAAAAATATTAAAATATTAAGAACGATTTACAACTTTACTGAAAAAGGTCGTATACCAGTGGTATATGAATTGAGTTCAAACCTTATTTACCTAATATGGCATGAAACAAGAACAATTTACTGGAAACTTTTACAAAGTTTATTATTATTAAGTAAATAATTATATGTTTTGAAAATATACATATCCCTCGAATTTAAGCAGTCTTAACTTAACAAAGGAAAAAACTTTTAATAAAGTGATTTAGGCTTAACTTCTGAACTACTTCTAAGCACATAGATCGATAATTAAATGAAATTGAAGCAATGCTTTGTGTTTTTATTTATTATTTAGTTCTTTTATAATAACTGACAGAATTTAATTAAACTATTTTGTTCTTTTTGATATCATGACCACATTCAGATGCATTTGAGATACATCGAGACTTCTTAATAATGTTAATTGAAGAAAAATTGTATATTCAATAATATACTATTATGAATATGATCGCAAAACTTTTTTTTTTTGGTTTTTAATGTGCAGGTTGATAATAACATAGAACAATATAGTTTTGGTATCATAAACACATACAAAAGTCAAGTGTCGAAACATTTTGTTATTAATATTTTCATTAGCTATGATAATGTAAGAAACGTAATATAACAATCGATCACTGGGGAATCATTTAACATCGATTTTATGATAATCTAGTGCTGACTTTTATGTTGTTTTTAACACCTGCTAATGCGTGAGCGGTACAGGATAATACAAACATTTTGTATATTTAGACCAAATGAGATAAGAGTCGCTACATATATGTACACAACAAATCAAATATATTGCAAATGATAGTTACCCAATGTGTGTTACGTGGCACCAAATTCTTAAAATTAGTTATTATCTAAACATAGAAACGGACACATATTCGGCTATCTAAACATTAGATAAAACTATGTGTAGAGTGGTGGAATATTTATTTCATGTAACATAAACTATTCACACTATATTTGATAGCGGCCAAACGACCGTTGAATGAAAATAATCATTTTTATACATCATGATAATATGTTAAAAATATAATACGTCAAAAATAAGTTCTGAAAATAAACAAAAATACTGTAGGAATGTTAATTAATATGAAAATATATTTTTTTATTAACAGTTATGAGTGGAAATAAATAAAAAAAACGTAATTTTAAATTATACAAAAAATATTACAAAAATAATTATAGAGGAATGATTAAGAAATATAATTGGGGTTTCTTACAAAAAAACTCATTACGGCATTGTGTAATTTAGTTTTTAATTTAACATTGATAAAAAAATCCGTTTTTTAGAATTTTAATAGTTTTAGGTTGAACCAGTAGCGGCCGGTCAATGTGGCATTTGATCAATGCACCCCTTGTATATGCAGGGGCGGCTATATTTCATGAAATAATATTCAAAAATAATATTTATACCATTCCCTCATTTACAATTCAACAAAATAAAATAAAATTTAAAATAAAATAAAATAATTTCTTAAAAATATTTATTATAGACAATAAATACATGAAAAATTTAAAATGAGTGAATGGTATAAATGTTATGTTTGAATATTATTTCATGAAATATAACAGCCCTTGCATATACAAGGGCTGCATTGACCGAATGCCACATTAACCGGCCGCCTCTGGGTAGAACAGAACAATTATTCAAATATTAAAAATCAATTATTGTCTTCTGTATATAATGTCGTTTAATTGTGAAGTGAGTAAAGATAAAAAAGCCACGCAGTGAAAACACTGTTATCTATAAGAAACATCTAATTTACATTCTGCGCTTGATCATATCAGGGAGAAGTAAAAAATGGGCGGAATTCTCGAGAGATTTTCCGCAGGCGGAGTGTAACGCAGTGGAAACCTGCGTCGGCGTAATAGGTGCCGTTATCGCTGTTGACACTTTAAAAATAAGCTGTTATCTTTGCTTAGTTAATTAAATGCGCGGACGGCGACTACTTGTTGACGGGGCGCAATGAGCCGCTCTAAGCCGAGAGCTATTTGCAAAGACTCCGAGAATAATTAATACGGGAGAAAATTGCTCAACGCCCAAGGGGAGAGAGTGATAGGAATAAATACAATGATTTTATGCCGGCGAGAGGGCCCGCGCTGATCTTTGTCTCGTGAATCAAAGTCTACAATAGACTTGTTGACGTAAAAGAAAACACTAAAGAGATGGCCTTTATTTAAACAATACAGAAGATAGCGTACTGTCGTCGTTCTGGCAAAAAAAGCTTTGCCGTAAATATTAGAATTGAGTAAATCAATGTTGAATGTTTGTATATCCAGGGTATTAAGCAATGTATTGTTCAAATATTAGCTGTTGAGTTTAGAAAACACACGAATTAAACAAGCAGTCAATGTTTTTTAAAAAATGAAAGTCCTTTGAATTCCTATACATTTTTTTTGGAGTGTGTACTACGCCATATTTCAGGGCTTAAATAGAGAAAAACTTACATAGCTAAGTAGATAGCGAAATACACATTTTCCGAGAACGCAGAAAATATACAGTAATTATTCTACTAACGCGGTTTCGTAGTTTATTTATTAACAGCGTAAGTAGAAGGCTTACTGTATTCTATAAGTAATTTAATGATGATACCTTATATAAATGATATCTATAGTTTAACTATTTATCGGTGTATTTATTTTTTATATTGATGTATTTACTTTTTAAACTTTTGATATAGATGCAATACAATAATTGTCTTTTAAAACATTCAATCAAAAAACATTCTTGTTCAAAATTGATTATTTTTATATTGCATTTTAAAAGTATACAAATAATGTTTATATATCAATCTCTGGCTGTGTAGTCGAGTGTTAACGTCTTTAATAACACGGAGGTCATAAGTTCAAATTTCAGTACGGACAGTTTTTATAAATTGTTTTTCAATCGGTTTATTGTTTTCTGTCGAAAAGCATGGATGTATGTAATGTCTTGAATTCTCTCTCACTCATCTTACCTTATGGCAAGCGTAGCGAGAGCGATTGGCTAACCACTAGTCCTGTACTAGTTATATCTTTCTAACAAACAGTTATCGTATAAAAAATCTGTTGAGATAATTCCGTAATATGTTGTCATTTTATAAAAAAACATTCCAATTGTATACACAAACGGGTAGCCTACAACTTATTTTAAAACGAATTGATCAATCACAAATTTAAGCAATCGTGTCATAGAGCTATTAAATGAATATATACATTGAAATTATGTATAATACCTACGCAATTAACTCAAAAATGCTAGGCCTAGCTAGTTCTCTGAAAAGTTTGAGTCTTTCGGTGAAAATCACATGTTGTATAAAAAACCGCTGTTATCTATATTTTTCATTATAACACCCCTCTTTTGGTTACTATCATTTAATATTCTTTATCAGAACTGTGTGTGTGTGTGTAAGTGGAGAGGGCATTTATTAAAACACCATTTCGAGTGTAGAGTAAACACACGACAATGTTATCAGTGGCTGAATTTACGGTAAAAAAGTGATATCATAACGGTCGATATTACTTGAGTGGCTAAAAACATAACTCTTTTTTCTCACAACTGTTAAACAGTTAATAAAGAGTTTTAGATTTAATGACCATCTGCTTGCTGTAGAGGATACCATGCAATTAAGACCACACATAGACGCTTATTAGAAGGTGTGAATAGAAACTGCTATAAAAAGAAGTGGTTGTAAGTCTGTCACTCAATAATTTACGAAGACGATAACGGAATAGAGACGGGGCAAGAAATAGTTTATTATTAGTAGTAAAAATCTGTCCCGCGCCCAATGTGGATCATATGAACTCCTAATAGAGGTATCTCGTTCTTTTTATTTTCGGGAACTGTTTGTTACACAGTTAATTAACCTCCATTTTTTAAAAAGATACGTAAGTGTAGAATAGAAATATAGGGCTGGATCAGAACTAGTGGTTAACTAATCGCTCTCACTACACTCCGTTACGTGAGGATTGGATAGGTGGAAAAGAATTTTTGGACATCACAAACATCACTTCCTTCAAAAAGAATTCGACAAATCGATTAAAAAAATGGGGTTTGTACCGAGATTCATGCCCGTCAGATCTACCACGGAAGCCAACAATGTGATCGCTGCGCCACCTACCAGTCAGTCACATAAATATGCTTTGGGATGAAAATTTTAAACCGGTTTAAAAACCCCGGAATGAAAAAATTCATTCAAATAGTAGTACTCATGATCGAAAAAGTGAAAATGACGTCGTTGAACATTTAAATACGGAAGCATATTTTTTAATATTAGTTTTATATATATTTTTAATTAATAAATCAATTACTCTCAATAATTAAAATATACTAAAACGAGACAATAACATCTCGATCCAATAAAGATATTGTTTCCATTATGTTAAAATTTAGCCAATGATAAATATGCTCATTTGCACTACGAATACTAATTTAAATTTTATTGTCAATGCATGAAAAATGTTCAATGGAATACAAATTATAACGTCAGGAATCTACAGCGTAACCATTTATTAAATCTGCGAACAGTCACAAGGTGCATATTATTAAAATAAAGTGTTGACTTTAATGACAAAAATGCAACTAACTTTTTCATAAATAGATGGAAATTCGTGGTTAACTGTTTTCGTCGACTGATTCGTACTATGGCCATGTAACGTCTGTAATAAAGCACGTAGTTAGGAAACTTTCTCATTATCGCCAAAATGTAAACGATAAACGAATAATTTAAATCATAGTTTCTCAACCGTTTAAAGTCCGTGGCCTCTTTTGAGTCTTATATTTTTCCATGGCCCACATACCCGTAAATTGATAATTTTCAATTCTTTGAACATTTGGCTCGCTGGCTGATTTCAAAATTTGACACAGAATTTCTGTGACAGAAATTAACGAAATTCTCAAAAAATCCCGGAATTTAAAATATTTTTTAGCTGGATTTGCTCGTGCCCCCTAAAATTATTTTTTCTATGTGACCTCCTTGGAAAATACTGTGGCCCCCGATTGAAAAACCGTACATTGAATGTATGTGCGATATTTTTTTCTTCTCGTATTTTATCATTCTATGTTATTACAATATTTGTACGACAATAATATTATCACATTCTACCCACAGAAGTAATCAATAATGTGTTGCATTGAATGAATAGGTTAACATTAACTGACAGCAAATAGTGGAAGTATTAACAATTAATGGTAATATAAGTATTGCAACTTTATAATTATTCAGAATATTAATTTACCTAGTATGCATACATTTTTATTAAATTAAAACATATTTACTTACATTAAATAGCAATTTAGATATAACAGTAAAGACTTACAATTGTAATAATTATCATGAAACGAT
This sequence comes from Himalopsyche anomala, assembly GCA_031772345.1. Classification (NCBI taxonomy): domain Eukaryota; kingdom Metazoa; phylum Arthropoda; class Insecta; order Trichoptera; family Rhyacophilidae; genus Himalopsyche; species Himalopsyche anomala. The sequence continues at coordinate 14,216,733 of CM062828.1, read as the reverse complement.
CTATTGATAAATAAATATTAACCAATCGGTAACAACATTGATTTGTAATGGATTCGGTGGTTTCTTTATGGAAATTGATTTTCAACGTAGAATCATAATTATTAATAACTTTATTATTCCATTTATTGAGTATCATGGTGAATAACGTATTTGCTTATTTTAAAAGCACCCTCAGACTAAACATTAGTATAATATATAGTATTACATTAAAGTTTATCTATTTATACACGAGACGTCAATACATTAATACGTCATATAAATTATATATATATTTAAATAAAAACGTCTCATAAAAACAAACCATATTTACGATGGATTCGGCGCTAACATTTTGGAAGTTCATTTTTAATACAAAATTAAATATAATAACTCAATTACTCTAATTGTTATGTTACAAATTGTAAAACGTGTTTTGCCCCTTTAAGAAGCATCATTAGGCAAAACAGCAAGGTTTACGTTCAACTGAAAATTGATTCTAATAGTTACGTTATTAATTACAAAATAAAAGTATTTAATTTTTTTCCTTATAATTTTCAATTTCAAGTGATTTTTAGTTTATTCGTAAACCTTGTGATCTTTTATCCGATGATGATGAAGCAAAGCTCGTGTCACAATTTGTAGTGGTTGTAACAAAGTTATACAATTTTATTTTATATTAAATATGAACCATATTTGGACACTTTACTCTTGGAATAAATAGTTTTTTTTAATATACAAGACTGAAAAAGTTGTTGTTTTAAAATTTATGTTAAAGTAAAGAAAAACCTTTCACAATAATATATACAATTAAATAAAGCACAAGAAACTCAAAACGGACAATAAAGATAAAGTGTTATTGCATATATACGACAGAACCTCCATAAAACAGTAGATATAAGTTGTAACGATCGATTGTTAAGTAAAATACGTTGATTTAATAGGTTTATTCGATAAACCAAAATATTATTGTAATACTTAACGTAATTTAATATCCCTTGACATTACATTAACTCACAAATAGGAGTCTCAAGATTGATCCTCAGCTTGTAATAATTTCCTTGATGAGATTAATATCTTGCTCCCTATATTATAAATTTTAGAGAACCGCCACTTGATGACAAAGCTCATAGTAGTTGATGAAACCGCCTAAGATAAACCTGAATTAATGGAAATACATAGAAACCCCTTTAAGGGATAATCTCATCAATTTATAAGACAACTCAGCAGTTATGACGAACGCGAAATGTTGACTAAAACAAACAAGAATATTCAATTTTGTATGTATAAAAGTTTTCATCTAACATAATAATTATATTTTGCGAATAAGAAACTTCGGAGAATAGTTACAAGACAAACAATCGGAGTAAGTAATAAATATTTGTTTGTTAAACTAATATAATTTTACGATTAATATTATATATACTTCTTAAAACCGAATTATACTGAAACTATACATTGCTATAAAAAGTTTTGAAACTTAATGTTTATTATATTTTATTTTATTTAAACAAAGGAATGTGGTGATGCCATATATCGTAATATAGAACAAGCCATTTATTTTACCCTAAGTATCGAAAGTATCATACCAATATTAACCCAAGTCCACTAAAAAATGTGCTTTAATTTTTTTATATCTGCTTTATCAAACCAAAATAATAACACACTTATAGTAAAAAGTCTGTAAGTAACTTTAAGCTACAGCGTTATATGAACGGCAATGAGAAAATTCAGTTCAATAAATGTGATTTTCAAAATTAAAAAATCGTAAAACATTTTTCAAAGGGCCGCGAGAACATCACTGAAAAGGTTCAGACTCACTGATCTAGAAGATACTTATACCACTTTTAGGGTGTTCACTGTCAATACTTGGTGGAAAGGCATTATATTAGTAAAAACACAATATTCCTTTGTACTTCATTCCACTTTATTTAATATGTCAGGACCGGTTTCGCTCATTACGAGCATCGTCAACTGATCAACATCAGTTGACGATGCTCGTAATGAGCGAAACCGGTCCTGACATATTAAATAAAGTGGAATGAAGTACAAAGGAATATTGTGTTTTTACTAAGATACTTATATATTAAAATAAAAAAAGTCTGTTATGTCAAGACAATAAATGATAAAAACCAAAGACATGTCATTGAATGTCATTTTTTTTGTTCGACATGCACGTATGGAACATAAAATATATTCTACGAACATACCTTTTTCTAAAAAACGATAGATGACAGCAATAAAACAGTTGTTTGTTTTTCTGTATAAGCTAGTTTGGCCCTTTGCCACTCATATTACTTATAAACTTTATCTTTATTTATTTTCCTTATTAATATGATATATTAATACGTATACAAAGTTGTTATTGTATAATGCATTCCAAGCGATATTATATTAAATATTATACAGCAATGTTCACATTTATTAAAGAAAAATAAATACTTAGTTTCATCACAACTCGCTATATTATCTACGCAACATATTTGCCGAGGTGAACTGAGAAGAGTACTTAAAAACAGACAACGTGTATTTAAATCAATGTCGTAGGGAAGCGGTTTTATACTTCATTTGTTTTAGATGATCTATAATATCTACAAATGCTGGTGATTAAAATACATTTATTATATATGTACTACAATTTATATCATTATATTTTTCTCATCTTTCATTGTAAGCAATATTATTTTAATTTAGAATACAATACAACACATCTTTTAGGGTAAAAAAGTGAAGTTTATCTCATCGCATTAAAGACTATAATTTCCGATGAATTTGACTTTATTAGCTTATTTTTTTTATCCACTTTTTTCAAACCATCAGTTACACAGTTAAAATTTTCAAGAAAGAAAAAAAAACTGTGCTTTAAAAAAACATTGCATTTTTTTTTCTTTAGTTGCTACTAACTTGTGAAACTTATAAAAAAAACACTTTTTGTACCGATTTCACATTCTTTAAAATCATTAGATAATCATTTCTTAATGTAAATGTCATTTGTATTACCATTATCGTTTGTTTGTTTTTCTATCATCTCCTCCTTGCATCCCATTTTATTTGATTTTTATTATAATATATCAGAATAGTAAAATTAAAATTATTCGTACTTAAGCAAACAGTTGCGAAAGTAGTTGTCTGAGGATGCCTCTGAAAAAGGCGAAACACGTGTCACATTTTGTAACACAATACGTGGAATAATCTAAGTTATTTTTATTTTATATTTTTTAAATGTTATTAAACTGATTCGACACAGTATATTGTTTTATGTATTGTAAATAAAAGTGACTGAAAAGGGAGTGTAAAGATACAAAACTAATCATTTTATTAGCAATCGTTCAATATCAGATTATGCATTCAATCAATTGTTTAATAATTTTTCAACACTCTTCATTAAATAAATTTAAAATATGGCGCCTTCCAAAAATCATTATTAATATGACGCAGTGTAAAACTTCAATATATTTAATATTTTTCATTACATATTCACTGCTTAAAGATTTTTTGTCAGACATTGTCAATATTGTAAATAATTATCTTCTATAGCGACCTCGACAGCAACTATTGCGACAGAGGCTATGCTAGGGGAAGCAATATTGATGGGGAACCGTTTAACACGACGCTAACTGACGCTTTATAGCACGATCGCGTGATACTATTCGACTAACGTTTCCACATACCAGCCAGTTACAAATTTTAATTTTCCCCAGTTTCGCATGATAATCGCAAAACTTTGGCGCCCATTAATATTTCTCTTTCAAAGATTCTTGCGATATAAATCTTTTCAATAAATGGTCACGTAAAAAATAATGTGTTCATATTGACGTATTAATTTAAACGAAGCATTTTCAACCCTCGGCTAGGTAGTAATTCAGTCCAGAACAGTTGTGACTATTTGATGTTAGTATGTGTTTTTGTAACATTTTTTATCGATTCAGATAATCATGCATTACTTTTGCAAAAACTTTATAATATAGTTCAATTTTAAAAAAAGCCCACTACAAATATCGTTACATATATATTTTTAAAAAGCTTTTAATCGTCATTCTATGTATTGGCTTAGTTGGTTTGTTGCGATGGAACTGACTTAAATATAGTATTGTTTATATAAAAATGGTTAGGAGAACATAAATAGTCTCATTTCATATTTCAAGTATTAAAACATTGTTGGAATCTTGATTACATTTCATCATACACTTCATCTAAATTCTCATGTTAAGCAAATTTTTAATAATCAATTTTAAAGTGTCAAATGTTTATTTTTGGTAAAAGACATCGTTTTAATAAATACACATATTTTTTTAACTAATCCCAAAATTTGATAAAATGACTAGTTTTAGGTTAACTCATCGCGAGCTGATAAAAGTGTCCGCGATGAGCGTTACTTGTCGTAATCATAATATATTCATTAATGTGATGATTTTTCATTACTAAAGGTCATTAATGTTAATTTTAAATTGAAGTGAGGTTTAGAAAAAAAGCATAAAAAACAGTTTTTGAATAATATCTCGTTTGAACATCGCAACAGGAATTGAATAATGGGTGAATGATTTATAAAAATGTTCATATAATAATAATAATAATCATGCAAAGACTTTTTCAAAGCGGCATATAAAAAAGCAAACATATCATCAAAGGAAAATAAAACAAATTCCTTTTGGACAAAAGAAAGTCGCAGAGATGAAATAAAACAGCGCAAAAAACTCCTCATTAATGCAATGTTCTTGTTTTGAAATCACATGTTTATTTTTCCTGTTTACTACAGAATAAAAAAAAGATTATTTGACTTATACGCCTTAGCATAATTCAATAAAGATCATCTCTTTTTAGTATACACACAGTATTGTATTGTGTAGAAAAAATAAATAATACTTTTCGTAAATTTGCGTTTCGTTAATCGTTAAATAGAGTTATTATAATCGCTGCTTCAGGAACGGTTCCTCGAATGTACGTTTATAAATAAATTTAGCTAAAAAATATTTTCTTATAATATAAGTCCTCAAAAGAAAAAAATGTTGTTTTAAACTATTATTTAACAATACATCAGTGTTTGTTTTGTTAAAATGAAGATTTGCGTTTTCGGCATGCAAATAAAGAATGTTATTTATTGTGAGTAATATAATAACTTGATATTTATTTATTCATTTAAAATTAGCTCGTGGCATATGTATTACAGATTTTTTTAGATCACGCATGACACTTAATACCTAACTAAGATAAGTGTAAACTTTTATCGTTTTAAATATTTAATTACTAAGAGATACTTGTAATGTATTTTCACTGTGAACAAAATATAAAGCCGTGGATATGTGCTGTAAATCGGTTATGGTGTTATATTGATTATCTCGTTTAAATAATAATCAAATCCGTGTTCTATGTATGACAAATAAAATAAATATCAAATAAGAATTTTTTCAGCACGTATCGTGTTAAATGTCACTGTTCTGAGCCGCAAGAAATTATTGAGTTATGATAAACAGTAGAAAATCAATGTATAATAATTTTTCATTATTTTTTACTGTGATCAGAAGTGGATTTACTCAGCGGAATAATTAAAAGTTTGTTCGTAACGTTATGTTAATATTAAACTTTATCCGTTGAAAACTTGAGGTTATTTCGTCTCGAAAGTGATAAAAAATTGTGGAATAATTATTAAAATTTGGGTTTTATTTTTATAAATAAATGAAAATCAGATTTATGAATAAGCCTGTTAAGAGGAAAATGTATGTCACCCGACAAATGAGGATATTACTAGCAAACTCGGCTCATTCCAAAGTTGTTGAAACATGAACCATGAATGAAAATTAGAAGATAAAAATAAATTTTGAAAGTATTTTCAGAAATCAGTCTCAAACATGGCTTGACAACATCCAAAATATCATTCCAAAGTAATGTAAGACTAAAAATACTTTTAAAATTAACACTGTTTTTCAAAATAAAATTCAAGTTTAATTTTTTAACCATTTTTGAATAAGCCGTGTTTGCAAGTAATACCCTCAAATACAAGATTTTTATAATAACTTTAAAATAAAAAATACATCTAACATTTCTTTGAATAAACGATTTAAGAAAAACTTAGCGTAAAATACAAGGCAAAGTCGGAGTAAATAATATTGAAGGGCTTCTAGTTTCATCGTCTAATCCGTTAATCTTGTTAAGCGGCTGAGATCCCAGCTGATGGTTGATGAGACGCTCCCCGTCATAATAAAACAAGATGCTTACAAAGAAAGAATGAAATTACCATTTTTTAAGCAAACGAATCAAAAGCACTCTAAAAATGGAGTGGCCAGTAGCGTACCTGGGTAGCAAAAATAAATACTTTCGTCATTGAATTAATCATCGAAGAGCTTTCAAAACTCATGACAACCTCTCACAAATAAGCCAAAAGCATTTCCACACCATATTTAAAAAAAGTGATGTCACTTTAAGTTTGGTCGTTTAAGTTGTCTCATGAAGATATTTCACTACATAATTTAACCACTTCATCTGGAAATAAACGGAGATTAGTGGTAAATTGGTAACACTTCGAGTTAAAATATTGTTGATATGGCAATTCTACTTATAATTGTATTTTGAATTTAGTTAAAAAAAGAATGACGATAGAATAATCGGCTTTCGTGGTCAAGTGGTAAATACTTTTCTTAGCAACCAATGCGTATCTGAATATACATATTTATCGTGAAAGCGCAATTTATTTTTAAGACTATTTTTCGCACAAAACTGTATTCTTCAATTTACAAAATTTAGCGAACAATACATCTTTACTTTTCAATTCATCTACCTTTTATCATAAAAACATTGATTAAAGAATTGCTTATCAGAGTATTTTTCTAAGAAAATAAAAAAATATTCATAGAATCATATCGTGACGCGCATCCAAAGGTAAATAATAATTTCTCTTGTCATCCGTTAAGAACGTCGACGAAGAAAAGAAGCCTTCGCGTATAAAAAAGGAAATTGTGTAATTCTTGAGATTTGAACAAAGGAAGAAGTATATATTTTTACAGCAAGGGTGCTTTATAATTTAGCTTTTGCCTAAATGTAAAATATTTCCGAAAAGAATTCGAAATACCGACTATTTCAGAAGCCGTCTTCAAGTATCATATTTAAACGAATACTATTTTTTTTAACACCAGAAAACAAAAATTCTTTCACACTATCACTGCGTTAAGTGAAAATTAGCTTGATGAAAATAAATCTTCTAAAGATATTTGATGTAGGTGAGGATAATTATAGCTATTGTAACCAAGACCCAGAATAGATATTGAAACCAAAAACAGTGATTTATGAGTAGATCCAAAATAGACATGCTTAAAAACGTTAAATAGCTTATATAGCTTTTTTATACATCTTAAATGAGCCATGGAAGTCAATAATCGTGGTCTTAAAACTATTATTTGTGAGAAAAAGAACTACAAAGTTTATGAATTAAAGCAATATTGTATGTAACAATGCCATGAAAAAAAAGCGATTTTGTACGCAAAAATTAAACTATGGAAAAATTGTTTTCATAATAAAAAAAATATTGATATTAGTGACCCAAATTTTGTCGTTATTTATCGTATATAAAAAATAATTTTGTATGTAAATGAATGATATCTGAATAATTTAACAAAATAAAAGTGACACGAAAATAAACAAATTAAAATGTTTCCCCGCTCAAATATTTTATTGAGTATGTCTAAATAAACCAGCTGTAAAAATGAATTAACATTTTCATTTGATTGTGTTTATACTCTACTGTGTTTTAAGAGTGGCGGCAAAACAACAAAAAAGCTTTTTTAACATCATGTTTCAATTAAAAATTAATACCAAATCTATTTAGCGTTGATCAGAACCGACGCGGGCGCCGGAAAAACGACGGCGAGCGCCCACCTAGCGGCGCGCACTCAAAGTTCTCTGATCTAATCGCCAACGCTTCGAGTTAATCTGTTTGGCGAGCCGGAAAAAAGGTTATCCCGATAAAAGAACGTAACTGCCATCAGTGGCGTCGTTATCATAACAGCAACTAGTGTAAGGCTTATTAAATATGCTCATTTCCATTAAAAATAATAGATACATTTAGTTCAACTAAAAAGAAAATGTTTTAAGTTAAGCTTTAATAAAAGTCTAATATTTGAAGATACGTAAAATGTCTAATAATAAAGCAATTCTCTCATCATTGAAGTACGTTGATGTATGGTGAATTATAATAATTAAATGCTATTAAATTTCTTTTAACCACAATTAGGCGATTACATTTTTAAAATATCTTTTTATTACTTTCGATGGATTCGGCGGTAACTTTGTGGAAGTTCATTTTAATATAAAATAAAAATAACTTTGATTATTCCACTATAATATATTTTCTAGCGGTTTAACCCGTCCCAATTGATCCAACTCATTACATATTCATTTCTTAATGTAAATGTCATTTGTATTACCATTATCGTTTGTTTGTTTTTCTATCATCTCCTCCCATTTTATTTGATTTTTATTATAATATATCAGAATAGTAAAATTAAAATCATTCGTACTTAAGCAAACATTTGCGAAAGTAGTTGTCTGAGGATGCCTCTGAAAGAGGCGAAACACGTGTCACATTTTGTAACACAATACGTGGAATGATCAAAGTTATTTTTATTTTATATTATCTTTTTATTATCCACGTTCGCTCCCACTTTGAAGCAAATGGTTTCATAACGAAGGTCTCTCAAACGAAGTTATTATACGAAAACTGCTTGCACTTTGTTGTATTTTCCAAAGACACTAATGATAAAAGAATAGAGTTTAAGTGGCTTACTAACCGCACTCACCATCAAAAATGCTTTCGAACAGAAATCAAGTTGAAGTGATGTTCGTACTGTTGCTTGAACCAATTAGAAACATAACAATTAAAGACAGCAGTGTAAATAAATGTCACATATTTGATAGGCTTAATTAAAGGAACATAAAACGTTGCAACGACCGTGATTTGAGACACATACACTATTCAGTGATACCCTGCATCAATTGATAATTAAACTTGTCATTTCTAGAATCAGAACTGACATAAAACTTTTTGTTTTAATTAAATTAGCCTGCATATTCACTTTAGAGTTTTTTTTAAAATTTAATGATAGCGATACTATTATATAATCTACAGGTAAAGAAATTTCTCAATTTCGTTAGTTATTATGTTTTAAAAATAAAAGTGAATGTTATAGTGAAAAACAAGCGTTCTTACAAAACACGAAATATAAAAAAAATCGCCATTCGAGAAAGGAAAAATAAATCCGCCATTGCAATATAATGTAGCGATGAATAAAACCGACAACAGGAATATGGAATAATTCAACTATGTAGTAGCGATCGAGCCACGGCACTGTACAAAAATAAAGTAAAGAAAAACGGCGGTATAGGATGACTCGTAATATTTCTTCAGTGGGGTCGAAAGTCTCGTTCCTTTTGTGCAATACGTAGGCAGTGGGTGGTTGTCTACGTTTTTGTTATGCCTTTCTATGTGTATTGCAAAGAATACTTATTTTAGATTCACGGAAAGAAATAATACCCATCTTTTCGTCAATGACGTCCAAAAATATTAAAAACGTATTCATTAAAAATTAATGCGTAATATATTAAAATAATATATCGACTGAAGAATGGCAAAAATACGTTATAAACACAGAAAAAAACAGCATGTAAAAAAAACGTTTTTTGATGATTTTGAGACAAAGTCGAAATATTAAATATACACAACCTTGAAGTGCACGAAGACTAATGAACTGTTTTTTATCAACTCAATATATTATTAATTTAATGATTTTTTTAAGAAAAATATTCGTGCCATTTATTTTTTTCATGGATGCAATTTTTTAAACTTAAAAGATAAATTTAAATACTATTTCAGCATTGTATTACATTGTTATTGTCGAAAATAAGCTATTTAAAAAAACTGTGTGCCATGTTTGTTTTGCCTTTCTACAGTCGATATTATGTGTACTGGAATCCGCATCCAGAATATTTCGATTTGGCATGACTTTTTAAATTATTGTATTTACAAACAAATGTTTGTTTTAATTTGACAAGAAAAAAAAAAACATATTTTTAAACGTGAGGTGTGTATTGAAACAAAATTTTTGAACATCCTTCATATGGTAGCGGCTTCTCCCTTGATAAAATAAACGAACATGCTTAGATTTATCTTGTAGATTTATTGTACTGACACGGAACATTTACGCCTTTAGACATCTTTCAAGAATATGCAAGATTTCGAAAATGAAAGCAACTGTACCACTAAATCGTTGGCAATGGTTTGACAGCGAGTAATTATTACTTGTATTAAAAATCATAACAACACGTACGATAACGACCGTGTTATGAATTCTGCATTGGTTAAAATATTCTATGAAAAATGACCGTTTACGAATTCTTTGAAACAATTAATAAAATGATAAAATTTCACTTAGCTATTTATCACAATTATTTATTTAATTTCGCTTAAAAACAGGTTTTCGAAAACTGACAAGCCCTAATTCAACCCAAATTTTCTTTAAAGACATAAAAATGTCTTGGTTCAAACCAATATGATAATATATATCAGATAGGAAGTCAGTGATTCTGTTGTACAGTCAAAATCGATGAACAAAAAGTAGTACCATTGTTGTATAAAAAGTTAAGTACTATTAAATAGTGAGTACCAAAAGAACTTTCTATCGTCGTGCGTACGTTAAGACATTTTTACCCTACTGAAAACTTCGGTGCTTTCTATAAACCTTCTTTTTGATGATTTTTTTGCTTTTAGTGTGACCTTTTGACAACTTTCAGTATAAGACGATCCATAGTAGCGGAGCTTTCGTATAGAAAAATCGCGTCAAAAATTATTAGGAAAAGCTTTATACTCAATGCTCTGAAAAGACTACGTATATCAGTGGAAATGCGACCTTCGTAAAAACGTCCATCGCATTGGTGTTATTTTGACATAAATCTACTACGAGAGTGTCCTCGATTCTCAAGAATAAGAAAACTTAAAGATTTTTTTTGTGTATTAACTATTTTTACTTGTTAACTGCTTATAGATTTCACTGTCGAAATTTAAAAATTAAACGAATTCCCAATTAATATGACGACAATTAATCAAGATTTAAAATCTTTATTGTTACATAAAAATATTTTTACTGTTCAAATTGATCAATAATTTTATAACTGATGTACACATCAATATGTTTTTTTCTGTTTGTACGATTTTAATGATTACGTATATATAATATAAGAATATTTTATTAAATAAATACAAATATAAAGTTTCCAAAAACTTTAACATTAATGAATTTTGTAATAAAACTTTTAAAGACACGCCCAGCTACTTATTCCACTAATTGCGAGTTAAATTCTTGACTGCAATCCGAAAAAAGTTTTAACAAGCATGAAATAGTCTTCAGAAATAAGATATATCTCATTAGCGAAAGTGAAAACAAAATGGATTCACACACAGCCAAAATGGCAGAGTAAATATCAAGTTTAAGATGGCAGCTGTGAATTTGGCGGGCTCACCGAACAAATGATATAAATTAGAACACATGTTAAGTGCCGCGTGCACCAACTTTCACTACTATTTAACACGTAAATGTTAGCAAGCTCTCAAACACGCCTAGTTTCATCTATAATGCTTAAGTAATTTGAAAACTTTTCAATGAAGTGAACAGTGAGTGAAATTTTCATTTTGCTGTTTCATAATGTTTGCATATCAGTTTTAAAATGGACTTATGTTAAACCGCAACCATGAATAAAGTTATAAGAGAATGTCGTTAAAAATGCTGAAAATTTTCTAACTGTTCAACTATTTTCAGTTTACATTGACATGGAATTTAACTCAAAATAAAAATTGTGCACTGAGATGAACTATGCGTAATATAGAAAAAAATAGCACTACGTAAATTTTGCTTAGAAAATGTAAAATATTTTAACGTTAGTTCTGGTAAGCAGAGAGTTCCGAAAGAGATGTGAACAAGTTGACGTGGTTCAAATTCTTGTTTTGTGTCAACAGAGCAATTATATGTCAACTTACTTGACAGGTGATTTTTCAAGCTACCTCACGTATTTGCATTATTGCAATTTAAATAGACCGCTCAAAATAAAATATAAAATATACTACACGCACTTAAACAAATGTTTTTACACCCAAAATAATACATTGAAGTGTCGCAATCAAATGTGAGAGAAAGTTTTTATTATAAACACATTTCTGATGAAAAAACATCGTCTCTAAATACTTCGCATCTTAAATTTATAAATACAAAATTAATAGTGTTTATAGTAATTATTTGGATTAAATTTGAATAGATATATTTTAAAACATATTTACTGTTAAGAATCTCTGTTGTATGTATATATGTAAATGGCAATTGTTCCAACGATAATATCTTTGAAAAAAACAGGGCACAAAAAAGCGTTTCATTGTTTGAAGCTCGCAAAATATTACAAACAACGACATGGAATTACCTCGCAGAGAGGCCACAAAGAAAACTGTTCCAGTGAATGAAAAGTCCATAAGGACTGACACAGGTCCGCAGATGGTTCATTAAAAACTCAGTTTGTGCCAAAGCAAACACAGTTCTAAATGTTTGTGAGAGAAACCAAACCATTTGTGCAGTTTTCACTGTCAAGAGTGGTCTTCCTTTCATTGACTAGACGGAAGAATTATGATGACAGCATATTATTTTGCATAGAAATTTGAAAATAGTTTTCAAATAAATCATAAAATTCAAATAATAAACACGTTTTTTAATCATTAACAAAATACTATATTAATTACATTAAAAATGTTAAAAAACAAGTAAAATATTTTTTTGTCGACGATATCCATATCATGGGAAGTTTTATAGTTTCTTAATATGGAAAAATGATTTTTTATTTAAAATACTGCAAACTACGTACATTAAATTAAAAATGCATGATTATTATTTACAAATTTAAACAAGTAATAAAATGATAAAATTTGGTTACTTTTAGGGTGTTCACTGTCAATATTTGGTGGAAAGGTATTATATTAATAAAAAAACAATATTCCTTTGTACTTTATTCTACTTTATTAAGAAAGGACAGTTCAGTTGACAATGCTCGCAATGAGCGAAACCGGTTCTAACATTATGATGACTATAAATTATAAAAACAATAAACAACTCAATTTTTATGTTTAATGGTGATATTATATAAAAAATGTATTTCTGTATATTATAAAAAAAAACTTTACAAGTTCAACCTTACTGTAAAATTTAAATACTTTTTGCCATCTGTAAAAAGTTTCATCGGATGTAAATAACGTACCCAACAATAAATTATTTTTCATGCAACGTATTGAATTTTATTTGTATGTGATTCTGAAAGTTTGAACCCACATAATATTAAATAACTGGAGCTGTCGGAGGCGCGTTATCATTTTTAGAAACATTAATGGTAGAATTTTTTTCAGCCTACTGGAAAACTCTTACAAAGCCTACTTAAGAAAGTTTGTTTCTTTATACGCCTATGTAATTTTAGTAAAATGATCACTCACTAACATAGTAATAACGTGGTCACGCAATTTAATTAGACAAATATATTTTGGTAAACTTTTTATTTCATAGGTGAGAGAATATTTTTTAGAAACTTTGTTGCATTTTATAAAGCTTTTTTTGTCTTCTTAAGTTTTTGTGTAAACACATATGTTTTATTTCGTTTGATTGTCACAAACGTTAGCCTCATTTTTAAAACAGGAGTCTTTTTATTTGTGATATTACCTCTTGTGTCTTTAATAATTAATTAACAACAGTATTTTTCATCGTATAGTGTATACCAGTGATCGCCAAATGGTAGTTCGCAAGCTACCGGTAGCTCACCGAAGCTTTTTCGGTAGCTCGCATAGGATATTCTATCATATTTATAAATTTGCCTACAAAAATATATTATTGAGAATAATATAAAAGAGGCATTTTTAGGGGAAGCAGATTCATTATTTGCGAAATTCAAAAACAAATTACATATAGTATCTGCAATTAAATCAACCCATATCTCTGCCAATACAATATAATTTTAATGTATTCACATTTTAAAAACATTGCTTTTCAATCCAATATTGATTTCTATCAACATGAGATTTTGATATATATTTTTTCAAGATGAATTGTTTTTTCGCATGCCAGTTAAAAACAGTCAAGAGGCTAGATATTTTTCGTTTTTTTAATATGATTCGAGGCCACCTGGAGTACGAAAGATATTAATAAAAATCATTTCCAGAGTCACAAATATTCAATTAAAAAAAAAAGACTCAAATTTTTATTCACGTTACTGGGACTTTCTAAGACCTATGTAGATCCATCCTATCGCTAGAGAAAAACTCTTACCATTAGACCACAGAGGCTGACAATATTTTTGAATATTTTTTTGTCAATCACCTCAAACCCAACAATTTAACTAAGTGTTGTCGATTCATATAAGAGAACATTTCGTTTGCCTCGCGGCTTTACCGACACGTTTGCGGATTCAGAACGAAAAAATGTATAAATAAAGCCACCAAGCTGGGATTATATTTATGACGTATGCGAGCCCGCGACTAAACCGTGCCATATTATGCATAATACTATAAACAGGGTGGCTAACGACATTTTTATGCTACATCAAATGCGGTATTAAAAGTAAAATGAAATCGACAAACTTCATCAACATGAATAAATAAGTGTAATTAAATTTATCACGAAACAATTTTAAAAACGATAATTGTATATATTTATTGTTTTTTTTTATCTATAAATATCGATTATAAAATGAGTTAAATATACCAGTAGCAATTTGCAATATTTTTTAAAGTTAAAAAAAATAAAGCTTTGACATTCATCTGGTTTTACAATCAGATGTGACGATTCAAATTGTGCAAAATATTATGACAGCAAAAGAACTTTATTTTATATATAAATTTGTAATTTTGTCATTTTACTGGATGTCTAACTATATATTTCTAACACTTGTTTTATCTCTTTATTAACCATCTTTAGAATACCTCTATCGCAAAGTTATTATTTATACAAAATAAATTAGATCTAATTAGACACTGACGAATAGTGGTACTTTTCTACTACCAGACGCGAGAAGGGAAAGATGAGACACATAAAAACAGAGTACGAATAACAATATGTTAATTACTTGTGTTTCGTAAAGAAAATCTATTGATGAGATTAAAAGTAGAGGGAGGCATTCAGTGTTTATTTTTTTTTCCACTTATAATTGATTTATAAAAAATCTAAAACTTCCAAAAAATCTATTCTATTATTTTAAATATAATTTTGCGTGGTTCAAAAAATGTCAAAATATGTGCCATTTTTTAAAAAATATTCACATATATAATGCAAACAACAAGTAAAAATAACTTTTTTAACAAATAAAAGTGAATTTTATTTAGACATTATAATCAATTAAAAATATAACAGAGTAAAGAAATACTTATAAATTGTTTTTCAACAATAATTAAGCTGATGCTATATTCAGGTTTGTACGTCAGATTTGATTACAAAAATACCTGACCTTCTTTTATTAAATGTAACATATAAATCGAATTTAAGAAAAAGTTTTTTCGGTATCGTATCGGATAACTTTTTTTTATATAACTAGATTTCGATTGCTTCATCTGCTTTCTGACTTTACAGTAAATTCACGAAACACACTGTCCTCTGTACGCTGGCAAAGTTATGTAGACATCAGTCTTCTTTGTTATAGGGATTAGGTAGCCGTAAAAGTACAGCTAGGCCGGGGAGGAAATACGATTATACATCGTTTCAAAGTTTGTCGTCTGAGTTGTGTGAAGTTGTCTTCTCCACGAGTTTCCCACTTTGCCGGTATGTCAATAAAATATGATGAATTAATACCGACCGAGAGAATCGGAATTTTCAATAACTCTATCGGCGCGCCAAAGTTTCAAAATGTATTTAAAACTTTTTCTCCCAGCCGAGAATATATAATAATTTATTCAGAAACAAGTTAAAAACTGCATGTCAATATTGAATTTACATCTCTGCATGGATTTATTCAAGCTTAAAGTGAAAGAAAATATCCATTAGGATTTAAAATAAACTCGTAAGTAGTAGAAATGCTAAATAGTCAGTCTAAACACATTCATCCAGTTCAGTGTCTGCCAAACTGAGTGCCGCGGCACACTACTGTGCCACAAAAAGTCTCAGGTGTGCCGCGGTTGAGGAGCCTAAATGTTAATTTTAAATAATGCCTATTCATTTAAATTTTATTAAATTTTAAATAAATTCAACATCTACACATTCAAACAAATATTTGTCACGTTCATACATCATGGTCAACGCAAAACATTTTCTTTTTTAAAGATATTTTTCTTATTTAAAGCATTTTTATTTAGTGTGTCGCGGTACTAGTTCCATTCATCAGTGCGCCGTGAAGTAAAAAAGTTTGACAGACACTGGACTAGTTGATGAAATTTTGTACGTTAATGCTTAGGAAACGTCGAAATTTAAATCAACACTGTATTTAGTTGTACATTTTTTAAAATATTTAGTTTATAAATGTTTTCATTAAATTTAAATTCTATATCCATCACCGATGTGCATACAATATTAATCTTTGCCTTAATAATTATTTTTTTTACTAATCATAATAATATATTTTTTTTAGTGTGTGCCCATAATTATTAATTTTAATTTCAGTTTTTTATGCATTTAGTACACTTTTTGAATGTAATAAAAGCCCGGTACGTTTTTACTGTGAGCCTACTTGAAAAATGTTGCCAGCTGAAATTATTATTACTTAATAAATATGCATTCCAAATTTTATGTGGGGCATAAAAAAGTTGGTATTTATAAGAAAATTTTAGTCGTGAAACGGGTTGCGATTAAAATGATGGCCGCACCCCGCGTTCTTTTGCGGGTGCAGCTGAATCCACGACGCTGCACCAATGACCGAGTGTCATGCGAAATAGTCGACACAAGTAAACAGTTATAGGACATTGAATACAAATTATAATAAGTCAAATAAAAGACCAAGATTAACAAATTTATGTTTCAAGCAATAACTGTATGTTTTACGTTAAGATTCTTTTTCTTGTTGTGTTGTATATAAATATAAAATCAAAATTACCGTGTTTATTAGTCGATAAACCATACAATAAATAAATATAAGCAAAATTTCAGAATATCAGATCAGAAAAAACAAATTTGAAAGAATCCGATCTACGAACACGGTTCAGTATAAGATGTTCAAAAAATATTTTCGTGTACTCGCTAAAATTAAGTTTTGGAACATTTTTATTTTATCACTTTAAAAAACACAAAATATCATATTATCTACATCTAAAAGTATATATATATATTAAGAAATCGATTTACAAGCCGTTTTTAAAACCTTATATTACAATCCATTCGACCAGAAACCCGTATGCTACACTTTAAGTGATAAGACTGCCAAAAGTGCCGGGAAAGCATATTTAATACTGTAATAAATTTTCTGCTCACAATTTTAACGTTTTATATAAAATATTAATATTCATCATAAAAAGTTATCGGTAACCTGGTGGAATTCAACCTATTGAAGGTAATATCAAAGTAATAGCGGAATAATTATGTTCAGACCGTAAGTGAAATTTTAGATGAACACTTGAGAAGAAAGTCTCTTACGGAATATTTCACGATCTAGCGAGTTAAGCTCTTAAAACTTCATCAGCAAGTTTGACTGGATTGGGTTTGTTATATGTGAAGAGGGACTTGAAAGTTTTGACGGTGTCGTAAGAATAATAGGTTTTGAATTTTTGATTAGCGCATTTATAAATTGACTTAAAGAACTGCATATTTAAGATCAAAATATTTGATATAAAACAATTTACTGATCAACAAAGCTAGTGAATAGACATGTTACTTGTGATACTTAAATAATTTTATGAGATGTGAAGTAAAGAATTGAAAAGACAGATGGTTACAAATATTTCGAGACATTTAAAAAATGCTTCTTGGTTGACTTGACGATAGTGAGTAAGCTTTATTCCTATATAATATTAATAAAACATACAAGTATTATATAATTTAAGATTTCGACTGAAGGTGCTTGGTGGAATTTCAATTTCAAAGCTCTTTAGGCAAATTATTAGTTAACAATAAAGATAAAATACATTACCTAAATAAATCTGGAATTTATAGATTACAATGCTCTTGTTGTAATAAATTTTATATCGGCAAAACAGAGAGGACTTTAAACATCAGGGTATTAGAACATATGGCAGCCTTTAGACTGAAAAAGGACACGTCTACTTTTGCTAATCACTTAATTTCGGAAGGACACGTGTTCAATCAGGAACAGGGGATAAAAATGTTACACCCAAATACGGACAGTCATAAGCTCTTTTTCCAGGAAATTTTAGAAATTAATAGGGCACAGTTACATAGTCTTCCGATTTTAAACGAAATATTAAACCTTCCTGGCTCTCCAATTCTATACCCTATATAAATAATATCATAAATAATATCATAAAACCTTTGCCGACAAACAAATAAATATAATTCTAAAAACCACTCACTACTCAAATCTTTGGGAATTCCCACGAGCTTACCCTTTTCGCCAGCGATGGCTTTAGACTCAGTGATACATTTATTTAATATATAAACACGAAACATCCATTTACTAAGCGTCAGTTCAAGTTCATCCGTGCGCTTGAACGCCTGAAGATGCCGAAAGGCGAAACCCGGGTCGTTAGTGACAAAATCTGTGGGAGTGTACATAATTTGAATGATTCAAATTTACTAGTATTATGTTTTTTTAACAATGAATATCAATGGTACTTATTTTAACTTAATATGTACGAAGTTTGGTTCTAAGCAAATCAGCAACAGAAAAAAACTCTTTTTTATTTGCTTGAACGTAATGTGCATGAAACAGTTAAAATCGGTTTGAAGTAGGATATAAAATTTCCAATATATTTTTTATTAGTTTGTTGAAATTTCCGGAAATCAGGAAATAACATCTGATTGGGATTCCGAGGACTGATAAAAAAACACTAAGCGTTTGTGAATTTCTCATTTTCAAAGGTGAGACAGTTATTATATATTATAAAATATGGCCAAAAAAACTTTTATTTAAAATTTAATAATACATACACCGGGAATAAGTAGCAATTATGTGTTTTTTTTAAATATGAAATAATTAATCCACGAAAGCTTTATATTTTTTAACGAGTTGATGTGTCTTATTCTCCTTGCAATGTCTAGATTTGATTTTAATATTATAATAAAGTCTTAAATCTAGAATAAAGATGTTAAGCAGTAAATTTCAATATTACAAACATGTATATAAACATGTCTTTTGAGCAATAAATTTCGAGAATCTAAAAAATTTAATGGTGTACGTGACCATATGGATAAATTTTTTCGAGATTACCTGGTCTAGAAAACATGGTTTCAAATACTATATTAAATGAATGAACAATATGAATACAAATTCTATTAAAAACTTCCGGAACTGCACTTTTAGTATTGACGTCAAAAAATGATCGCTAAAATTTATGATAAAAGCGTTAGCAAAAATGCTTGCAAAAGATATTTTAGGCAGAAAAGATATAAAAGTAGATGATAGATGCGAGTGAAGAATTTTGATTTATACGCGAAAAGTAACGTGACAACATCATCTCAGACAAAAAGGCGCGCTCGGCCATCTGTAGAAGAAAAATGGCTTGCTATATTTATGTAATATGACAACTCCTGTCAGAGGAACCCTGGCCTGTCAGTTTTTATTGTAACATACAGTCAACCGACTGCCAAAACGAATATTATATATAACTTCACAAATGAGTGTAGTCATAATATTCTTATTTTATTCAATATCAAAAAAACCCGACAAACAAGTATACTACGATAGAAAATATCACGTGAAATTTTGAAGCCATTAAAATATTTTACACAATTTTGAATGTTTCCTCACTGAAAGAAACTAGTCATGTTAATATTGTTTATAATGTTGAGGAATAAGTACAAGTAACTTTAAGATTAAAAACTTGCCTATTTTATCCGCAAGTAATTGACACTTTTCGAGTAATATATTATACAACACTTTGTTGTAAAGTATCTAGTATTGAAGATCACGAATTGAATACATTGTTGACAACAATAGCATGTTTCGGGAACTCGAACACTTCATGGGGAAATTTATACAGTTATCATACTTTCACGCGAAAAATATGAAATAATTTTTTTTTTTTTTTCAACACAATATACGATACATAAATCATTAAATCTTTATAAAAATTGGCAAAATAAACCTAAATGTAAGATATCTTCTATTTGTTCTATAATGGATATTCGTAAAGGTAAATCGTACGGATAGGTAAATAAATGACTGTTATTAACGTTCGTTGAATGTGAACGTCTTAAATATATTGTGTTAATGGCTAGCAACGGCGAACCTCAGCAAAAACCTCAGAATGTAAGACTATCTATTCAAATTTATTCCCGTCCAGTGAACTCTGGCGGACAGTTCACCATTAAGTGAGATCAAACACGGCGTCGATGTAACGACCGTCTTATAGAGCCATTCGTCTATGGGAGCCGTGGACTATCGCTCGCCGCCCCCAGCTCGAATGCCCCAGGGCACCGGTGCATCTGACGAGGCGTCGGTGTCGGAGTCGGACAAATACGCCTCGATATGCTGCGGTCGTAGCGGCGCCAAAGCAAAGTGGCTCGCCTGTTTCGCCCACGTGTTCATAAAGCGGAAAATTAATCATTCGTATGTTTCTTCTTTAATATATGAATCCATCAAAAAACTTGCCAGCTCGGTTAAAGTAAAAAATTGCAAAAAAAAAGAATTTTAGAATATAAAAAATAGATATTCTTTAACTGTATAATAAAAGTATTATCGTATGCAACATTATAAATGATAACAATATGTACTTAATTTATGATACATATTATAAATGCTTGTGTGTATCGAAAAAAAATAAACTTGAAATATTCACACAATATTTATTCAATAATAACTGGATGTAGCAATAGCGACTAGTCAACCACTAGTTCTAAAATCCTAAAATAACAAGATGCAGCGAGAGTGATTATCCAACCACTATTCCTGTCCTAGAATTATCCTTTCTGTCTCTACTATCTTCGAAAAAAGTGAGGTTGAGCGACTGAGTAACGAACAGTTCTGGTAGAAAAACTTCTGTTGAGATACCTCTATTAGGAAGCCATATGCTCCGAATTGCGCGCGGACATGGATTAAAAAAAATATTCAAAAAAAATACCGACCGTTTTTATATTTTGCGACAGTTAAATTGTCCCAGCATTTTATAAAATTTTAACTACGCCATTATTTAAAACTAAATTTAAAATTATCAGCGTACTTAAAATATACCGAAAACACTATTCACTAAGCAGTTAACTTTGTTTCATTATTGGCAAAAAAATGAAATACAATTTGGAGATTTAATAATATTTTTTTTACGTGATGAAAAAATGTGTTACTCTGGAATTAGAACAAAAATAATTGACCACAATTTTGTGATGTTAAATGTTATGTTCATATCCGAAAGGTGAGTAATAATATTATATCGGATAATTGTTATGAAAACTAACTTTAGCTAATAATAGGAAAGTTTTCCGTAGGTAAGGAAAGTTTTTGTTTACAATAAAAGCACACGCGTACATTCGTATTTTGAAAATTTGCAAGTTTAAGGGTGAGAGGTTATTTGCATTAACATGCATCGCCAGCGATGTAGGCCAATATTTTGACTTATACAGCCTTGTGAAAGCTTTACCCATTGTGTTTTACACACAAGCATGTGTGAGTGCGTGTGGGCACACTACAATTGCCGTATAAAAATTGTCAAATAATATATGCTAGCTATTAAAATTTGAAATCTGGAAAAAGTATTATATTGTTGAGATTAAACCAATTATTATTTTTTGCTACATAATTTTGTTGTATAGGTTATATATTATAACAATAAAAATATACCAAATGATTTTTTTTATTCGGTCTGTTAAGATTTAATAATGGCACAACTGAAAAAAATATATTGCAAATATATTTTATGGCTATGCAGTATAATATAATAGCATTCCTTTTTGGCTTAAATATTTCAACAACAAGATTGAGATAGAAATTGATATAAGAGAAGAAATTTTGTGAGTTGATTACTTCATGTTCTCTACTGATATTGAATATTGTCAGTTTCAATAAAATAAAATTACAATATTTTTTGGAATTAATCAAAAACAATTACTGGCCAGTCAATATTTTTGGTTAAATGCTCTTAAAAGGTTCAACCCTGCACATTTGTCTGTATGTGAAAGTATTTGTATGCTTGTGATGTATTTCCCAGAGAGAACACCCCTTTATATTGTCGGGCGTCCTTTGTTAGTCTATTGACGAATGGAAACGCGAAAGCTCTGAACAAGACGTATGTACATCTCATCTTTTGTACGTCAATATCCATTAAACATATCACAATATAATAATGGCAAATTCGTTTGTTCGAATCATGCTTATTTTCATCACGTAAATAACTCATATTTAAATGTGTAATGAGAACATATTCGTTGAGGTACAGTTTTTAACCATTAGATTTTTTTCTTTATTTCCACGACTTAAGGCGCAGATTGTATTGACAACTTGGTTAGGAATTTCTTTCATTCAGTTGAGAAGTAAAATTAAAACATGGCGATCAAAATTCGTTCGGACAGAAGACGGTATCAATTATTAAAACGAAAAAAATAACTTTCGAATGGAAAAGATATTGATATTGTCATATAAATTCAAGAATTTAAGCCCCAAAAATGGGGAATAAAATCTAATAAGTCACAGAAATCACATAAAATATTATTTATTAACGGTTTTAAAATAGTTTAGAAAACAACAGATTCTTAACTTTTCCGGTTTTAAGCTCAAGAAATGCGACCCCAATACCCACATTTTCTTAAATATCTATTTTAATATAGGTGATACAATGTTTATAATTAAGGTATTCTTATATCATAGTTTTTTGGACCTTTTGTAGTTTATATAAATACGATAAGATAAGAGATAAGCGCCCGCTTATCAGCGATCGTTCGTAAGATAATAGGCTGAACGCCGCTAAGCAAAGCGCGCCAGTAGCACATTGATATTTGCACCGAAACGACGTATATTTTACGCGCAACTTAAAATATGATTATTTATTAAAAAACCACGGATTTTTATAAAAAATGTATGAGGAATGATGCAGAGAGATATTTTAAAGCCCTTAGACTATTTATTTTTTTGAAATTCATAAGAATAAGGCCAATAATGAGGAAACCACTAGGGTCCCTAAAAGACCCCCATCGGCCGAGAAGTATTTTTCTAGTCTCCGAGCAGCGAGAGTTAATAACGAAAGAATATTTAAAATATATAAATTAGTTGTTTATTTCAAAATTCAAGATAAACGAATTGTACAGCTACATTTTTTTTGATAATGACCCGGTTCTTTTACAAGTTTTTAATTGGCAGTGCTCGGTGCGTGGAAGAGAGAGATATTATCTTAAAAATAACAGTTTTCCGTATGCTATTGTTGTAAATATATTTTTTGCTTAAAAATAAAAAAATAATTTCGTTGGTAATGATATTGAAGCGTTGAGTAATAATGATTGTAACCTACAATTATCGTGAGCTGAGACGTTAATTACGGCCAGGAACACTAAAACTTTATATATCATTGCTTTTTTTTTTTTTTTTTTGAGAGAGCTTAATACTATAATAACGCAAAGAATTTTGTTATGTAGTTTTATTTCGTAATTGCATTTTTTTTTTAAATAACGGATTAAAACAAATTACTTCATAACAGTGTAGTTAGGAGACCACGAACAAAGTAAAATTTAATGATTCGATATGTTTTAAGCAATACTTTTTAAGAGTTTGGGAATCATTTGACAGAAAATTATCACAATTTGAATACAAATATTTTCTTTAGAATACAATAAGAAGTTAAAATGAACGGCTTATGGTTTTTGAAAATCAATAAAGTAATTCAAACGAACCGTAAGTAAATAAATAACATTTTGAATAAGGTAGGCGGCTCACCATTGTTCAATTATTTTCGTTGAGATTTATCATCTCAAATATTGTTTCTAACACTACCTGCGTTCAGTAAAAAACTAAAAGAAAAACAAGACTTAATTTGTATTTTTTTATTGGTTTGTTCGTAACTCTTGCGATCTTCTGTATGATGATGTTTCTGAAAGAAGCGATCCACGTATCACAATATGTATCGTAATAAATGGAGTAACATAATTATCATTTTTTTTAATAAAAAACAAACCCTCACACAAGTAACCGCTGAATCCATCGAAAATATTAAACATGTCTTATAAATATTTAATTTATTTCAATAAATTATCATAACATGTCCTTATTTAAGATTAAATCCTGACAAAAAAAAACTTTCAATCGTTTAGGTTGTCGTATGCTTCAACGCTAATAAATGAATAAATTTCAAATTGTATCTTAAGCAAACAATGTGAACAAAAAATGACAAGTAAAACTTCCCAGCGTAGCCTATTGTATAATTTTGCTACGCAAGTTAAAGCATAGCTAAAAAAATGTTTGAATCGGTCTGAAAGCGACTTTCAAACAATCAAAATCACTTGGGTCCCAAATTTCCGGAGTATTTTATAAAAAACAATATTTGAATCACGTGAAAAGCCTATTAGAACCTATGAATGCCAAGCGGCAGTAAAAAAGAAAATTTATGTGATCGCGATTGTTCACGCAAGAACTTATGATAAGTCGATAAATCAAGCTATTATGAAAAGTTGAGTCAGGTTTACAGAATTTTTTGGAGAATTTTTCGTTGTAATCTTAAGGAAAATTAAATGATAAATTCTTCGTGTCAATTGTGAAGTAATAAATTAAGCAAAACGAAAGAGCTCAAGAAAATAAATATTATGTCCCATTGAATAACTTACTGCTCGCAGTTAAGAAAAAACGACACGTACAAAATATTCTGACGTAAAGAAATTTAATGTCATTGGTACATTTGTTTAAAATACTATTCATCTTTTTTGTCGTATCAGGTTCAATCAGAACGTTTTTTTTTTAAATATAACTAGTGGAATATTGTCAATATGAGTAATATTTGTATTAAATTTTGGTTGGCTACAATTACTTATCGGGATCTGATTTACAAAATACGGGTGAAAGTTTATTAGTATGAAGAATGTAAATAAAAAAACAACCTTTTACATCCATCCAACCAAATCGTCAGCTTGAATATTATTTATTTTTGACGAATTAACTGCATTTTTTATCTATTAAAGCATGGGTGCTCCAGCATTTCAGAGAACGGGTCACATTTTAGAAATTATTTGTCATTCGGGCCAAACAAGATTTACGATTAAGATTAAGATTTAAGAAAACCATTTTAAGACAGTTGATAATGATTTATACTTGTTAATTTATAGTTCATATGGCACTGTTTTTCATTAACCAGCTGGATAATATTAAGATCGTGCTTGGTTGTAGCCAAACTTAAGATTGCGTGTAGGTTTACGTCTGTTAGTCGGTTGCGTTGCTTTGACATTTTCAAATTCATAATTGAGGAAGTTTGCTCGCATTTTAAGTCGATCCGAATAAGGATGAAAAAAGTGCAGCGTTATTACAGATGTTTAGATAGCTATATTTGAAAATTGTGGATATCCCCATCCTTCTAAATATTTTGTAGTTTTGTGCACGACTATAAATCCAGCAATTCTACGTGGAACGTCGTAGTGATAAAGAAGATTTTGTTACTCAGATATTAAAATTGCTTATTACGTAGTTTTTTCATCATATCATTTTAATATGTAGAATTATGATTTATATTTTCAAAACGAGCTTAGTGGGCTGCACTTTGTGCATTCCTGTTTTAAAGAATACCAAAAATTATGTACACCACCGTCATGATTTCGCAACAGGCATCAGTGTTTTCTATTGAATATTCAATCCTCAAAGTGATAAAAAAAATACAGCACTTAAATTTATAGTAATCTTTGAATGTTTATTACTATAATTTTGAAAGTGTTACATTAATTGTGTTTTTTGTATCAATACGTATAACGTTCGATGTGTTTATTGCAATAAAAAGTGATCTTTCGCTAAAATTTATAGTGGTTTATGATAAACCAGTACAAACTGGACATAATGGAATCATTGTTTGACTGAAATGAAATGGGCTCGATAAAAATTTCATTATTTCGAAGCTAATTCGAGATTAATCACCCGACGGGCAGATTATTAATCTGACTATAATAGCCTATTTGCCATACAATGCGTGCGATAATAAACTTGGCTCACGGCACGAGATCATGTACATCCATTTTCGTAAAGGATTACAACAATGAAGGACCTTCAGCTGGTAACGTGGAGCCCGGGATAAATTGCTCGCAAAGAAGCGATCCGCAACGCATTGTGTTTCGACGTCGGAAGATTAATGGGCTCGCGGGTCGTCATCTCGTACGGTGGGCTATCGACGCTGCTGTTGGCCTGTCAAACCTCGCTTCGCTATTTTTCGGTATCCGTAAAAAGAGCCGAAGTATCGCGGAGCTTTTTACGTTTCTCAGCCGCAAACAGTATTATTTTGAATAAATTTATAAATAGACGAAAAGTTTCGTGATATGAATGCGGAAGATCACTCGTGAAACGCGAACTATTGTTAGGTACGGTATAAAAAGGTTCACAAATTCTAAGTGCACTTTTTTGTCTTTTTATCGATTTCAGATATATTCAAAAACTGTTACTATTTTCACCCTACACTGAATGAGCATGATTGAATAATATATATTAAATTTCTTAGTCGTTGATTATAATAAACAATTTTAACTCCATTTAAAAACGTAATATGTAACAAGAAATCACTTGAAGATTGAGTCACTTAGTCATTCGAGAGAATATTAAAACGGATGTAAAAATGGCTTTTTCAAGACCTAGTCAATGAGTATTACGTGACAAAAACGTCATCACAGATATCTTTAACACGGGATAAAAAATATAAGCCGACTAAACTAATCAAAATTTGAAAACATACTAACTAACAACATACGAATCATGCTAATAGTGCTGGAGATTATTTCTACGAAAGCGATATGAAAAAGTGTTACTATTTGACTATGGCGATGAAAAATGAAATATACGCAAACAACTGTGTACTGTGTATTTTTGTGTCAAATTCACGGGTCTTTGGAATTACTTTAAATTTTAAATTTGATACGGCGGCCACAGCATTTCTTGATTGCATTCATATTGTAAGAAATACGGATTTAGCTAAAGTGTTCACAGAACGCAATTTAATTTGTGTACATCTCGTTTAATTGACAATCGCAAAATAATTAAATTGAAACGGCTATTAGTTAATTAGGCACCATTTTCCGTCAATTCTTAAACTAGATGTTTTGATAGGTTAATAAAATAAACATTTTCTAGTCGTCCAATCAAATGGGCAAATGTAAAAATCCAATTACCGCGGTTATTTCACTCGTCGCAATGCTCGTCTATCGCGGCGGTTCATAATATGTTCAGTTGGACAGACGCCAAGCAGAGGCGGTGCGATGAAGTCTGTACGAGGAGGCCATTTCACTTGCACATGCAAAGATGTGATCAAAACACCGCGGGTGGCGGACTGGCTGTGTGCTGACGACGCTACCACTTTGCTGAAGGTGCGTGATAAGGTGGAACCTTCACATCCGAGGCCAAAAGATAGCAATCTGAAAATTGAGATTCAGACACTTCCTTCGAAGACACTTGCCAAGAACACAAAACCGCTTTGCAGTGTGCTGTGAATTGCAAAAACTAGGTCACCGTTTGATTTTCCTATTTATTAAATAAAATCGAAAAAAAGAATATTGAACATCGACCTATTTAATTATATAATAGATTATCTAGTAACACCTAAAGTTTTTGAAATATTTACAATATTACCTATTAATAGGATTAATTTTAAAAAACATATCCACTGTGGAAAGGAAAAAAGACGTAACCCACCCATCATTTTTTTAAAGCAGCCACAAAAAAGTATTTTGATGATTTTGGGCCATAAGACAATTATGATGTAAACATAACCTTAAAGTGCACGTAGACTTGTAAACTGGTGTTTAATTGACTTAGTCTAATATTTATTTAACAATTTGTTTAGAAAAAACCTATTTTCAGTTTTTTTTCTTTGTTGCAAATTTTCAAAGAGCCTTCTTAAAAGCTAAATTTACATATTAATTCGGCATTTGCAGCTTAAATCCTTTTGATAGAACGTGTATCAAGTTTGATACATTGTGATTATCGAAGAAAAACTGTTTTGAAAAAACTGTGGATTACGTATTTTTTTCTTTGCAAAGTCCATATATTCTCTATTTGATGAGAATCAGCTATTCAAAAATAGGTTAATTTATTGCAAAAACTCAAAATGATTAGTATGATCCATAAAGGTCTGAAAAGTTTGACTTGCGATTGTTTTAAACACTATAATAAATTTTGAGTAGTATTTGTAATTGAAAAAAATACACAAAACGCTTTAAAACACGTTCCAAAAAGTACTTATTTGTAAAGCCTAGTTAATGAATTACATATTTTTATTACATATATTAAATTAATATTAACAGATTTGTGATACTAGTGATTCTTAAATGAAGTGTGAAAATTGTATAAGTGTTCTGACGAAAGTTTGGCCATATCAATCATATCTGATAGTTTGCCACTTCTGTTAATTATTAACAGTTATAATAAACTGTTGTAAATTTATTTTAAGATGGATTCGTTACACTTTTTTTTTAGAATGAGACTCACTGATAGAATTTCTTCATACATAAATTTTCTGTCATATTATATGGTACGTTATATTTAAAAATAAAGAATAACAAGTAAACAACGCGATAAAAAATAATATTTGTAATTATCTGTGATATGATGACGCGGATAAAAGAAGAGATCTTTTAGAGTGTGTTCAACTATGTGCTACTGATCGAAAAAAGGAGCGACACCTATTCATACACAGAGTCTTGTGTATGAACAGGCGTCGAAGTGACAGTAGTGTCATAGCACAAGCTTTTTTCTTCATCATTCATGAGCACACGTTATTATTTTTATTTTAAAGTCGAGCCGTGACACATATCTCTGCAATGCCCCATCGAAAATGTGTCGCGTGAGACAGTTCCGTGTTTATAAAATATTTGTTTTAAAATTAATAACTCACATTTCATTACTGCGCTGAGCTTAATACAAATTGTATTTTTTTCATTTCTCGAACAGTTAAAAAAGATTAATGAACCATTCGAGTATTTTTTTTCAGAGAGATTAAAATAGCCGTAGTAAACGTATGGAAATATAAACGGAAGAAAAATATGATGCCACTCAATGACAAAAAAATATTTTACGAATGAAAAAAACAGAGTACCAATAAAACAAGAAAAAATATTAAAATGTGAACATGAGAACGCATATTAGATGCTTTCAAAATAGACAAAAGACATATATTTTAAAGTTAACCAAAAGATGAGAAAAACTTGTCGACTTGGCGTATATGACGTATATAACGCCATTAAAAGCCGATTTAAAAAATAATAATATGACAACCAGGCAAATGAAAAGTGTTAATAAGTCTTCATTAAGAATGACGTATTTAAAAGCAGTTATTATTGTCTACGAATTTAAGAAAAAAAAAAATTTCAAGATCGATTTTCCTCTCATACAAAATTACTAAAAGTGTGCTACTACGTTATTCGTTGTGAGTATATCGACTTCAATATTTTTAAATTTATCTTGCCTTTGAGTGTCTACGTAACTACATATTATTTTGAAAAAGACCGATCAATGCTTAGCAAGCTTTTCGAAATAAGAACTACTTTAAAGCCACAATAACTATACATCTAAAAAAAATATTTCTTCAATGTGGTTATAAATCTCCAGCTAAGTATATATATCAATAGAGCTTGTTGAGATGACAATGTGTCCAAAGCTTAATGATTTTTGTTAAAAATTAATCATTAATCAATTGATATAATCAATCAATCAATGGCAAAAAGATGCCAACAATATTTGTTAAGTGATTAATGAGCCTAATTATATTTTTTCAGTATCTTTCCATTTCATATTTTTTTTAAAAAAAAAAATATACTCCTGCTTAAAGGAAAAAATACGGCCAACTGAAAATAAATATTGTGAATTATAAAAAAAAAAGTTTTACGGTGATGTATTGTGATAAAGCGTTTGTTGTCTTTTAAATTATGACGTCAGTATGTTAGCCAACAGATGGCAAAGAGCAAAGAACAGAAATTGATTATTTGTGCTGTGATTCACCAACACTATTGAACAACAAACAGTTCAGAAGTTAGCTTGCGCATAAGCGAGACGAAGCAGCCAGGTCGTCAGTCGCTCACAAGTCACGTATCGCTTCGTCCGTGATTACTTTTTACATGCACCATTATTTGGCAGTCCAGGAGGGAAGTTCCCGTTTCGCTGTCAACGAACCTACAGCCGGCCATGTCTGCGGCTATTAAATCAGGAGAGGACGTGCCAGCGTCAGCGCAGGACAAAGGGAAGCAGAAAAGAGGCACCGGGGAGGCTTTTGCGCAGCGGCGTCGCGACGAGGCTTCACCGGAAGCGCCGTTCACTTCTAGCGGAGGCTATCGAGAAAAAATGCGAATTTACTATGGAAATTCGCCATGCGGCAGACTGATTGATGGTCCGTGTGTTTTGGGGTGGCATTGTTTAAATGTCGAAGTGGAATCACAATGATGTATGCCAAGCTACTTATTTTCATATTGTCTATTTCTGATGTTATTAAATTTTATAAGCGCCATCGCTATAAAATTATGATTCATAGTTTTTACACTGGAAGCATAGTTAGTATTGATTCTTTTTTATGTGATTCAATATAGTCACATGGTAATGTATTGGAACCCTATATCGAAATTTCTTATGAAAAAAACAAATAGGAATTTTCTGGGATATAAATAAGTCGTAAGTATATCCACGAAACCAAAATGTATTAGGATTTTTTTTAAAACTATGTCCGCTCCCAATGTGGAGCATATGAACTCCTAATGGAGTTTATCTCAACAGAAATTTTTCTACAAGAACTGCTTGTTACTCAGTTGCTCAACCTCTCTTTTTACAAAGAGAGTAAGAATAGAAGGATAGGGCTAGGACAGGACTAGTAGTTAGCTAATCGCTCTCGATAAGCCCCGTTTATAGGATAAGATGGGTGAGAGGGGGTTAATTCAAGACATCACATACATCCATACCTTCGAACTGAAATTCATGAATCAATTTATAAAACTGTCCGTACTGGGATTCAAACCCGTGACCTCCGTAGCCGAAGCCAATGACGTTGACCACTCGAGCACACAGGTGGCAATGGAATACAATTAAAGAATAAAATAACATAAATTTAAGAAGAAAGGATAACTAAAAATTCGTTAAATTAAGATTAAGATTTTCATGTACATATGACAATTACAAATGAATGACTCGGCCCATAAATGAGTTAACTGAATGTAAGTGATTAAACGAACCAAAACCGCTAAAATCACTAAGTTTACTGAATAAAACCTTAAAAGTATTTTAACTTTAACAACTATTTTTTTTTCAGATAAGCTTTTTTAAGTAATAGAATCAGACTTCACGATTTTGTTAAAAAATATTGACATGATTTCCGTACTAAAAATAAAGCCAAATTTTTCCTTATTGTATCAAATATATTGATGTTAATTAATATTCCGTTAAGAAGTAATAATGCTCTAAGTTGGGTTTTAGTTAATATTCAAGTCAGATAACGCGATTAACAAAAGACCCACGCTATAAAATGAATTGTTGATTTAATTTTCAACGAATGTCCTTAAATATATCGATAACAGACAACTTAAAGCGTCTTTAAAGTTTTTATTTTGTAGTAATATTATATTTTTTGTCTATACTCTCACTAAGGATAATTTATTTTCACTGGAAACATTATATGAATGCTCACCTTCGATAGATCGTCCTGTAATAAACGTGACTTGAGTCAGGTCAGTATGGCACACATTGTATAGTGTTCGAGACAAAGAACTGGGCTGGGCTTATATGTGATGAACCATTTTATCACTTAAACTAAACGACGCGGTTTTTAATACCCCGTGGATGGTGATAAAGAACGGAAAATTTATGGATGGGTAGCGGTAGCTGAGTCAAAACGCTATTCAAGATCTGATAATAAATTTATTATAAGATTTTAATCTAACTTTTATGTCTACTTGAATATTTTTTTGTGATGGATCATAACTGCCTGCCTCATCAATATTTTAAGTTCTGCAGAGTTTGTCTTTTATAATATAATATATCTGCATGTGAATTATAATAGTATATTAAGAATAAAAGACTGCTGAAACGAACATTTTGAGCATGAGATTATCATTTACTTTAAAGATTTTCTTTTTGGAAGACATATGTATGTGACAAAAAGAACTGATTTGAATGCTTAATAAATATACCTGAATATGAAATATTTATAAAAAAATTATTACGAATGTATGTTTTTTTATTACGCAGATGAATTCTTTAATAATGGTACTGACGTTTCCTACGTTGTCAGTCGATGATAAGGGGTTATTGATTAGCGGATCGCGACCAACTGATTTAAGACATTACATAATTGCTTTTGACGCAAAGTGACAACTTAAATAAATACTATCAGTTAAATGTTTGATGACTCATCTGAAGACACTTTTTTTATGGATGGAGGTTCAATTGTTTTATATAAGTCATTAAACTCACGTATATTTAAGACTTTAGTATAATAAAAGTTTTCACACAAGCGAAAAATCTTGCATTGTTGATAAATTAGACTAGCGCGTTTGAACATATTTATGAATATGTATTTAGCCCAATTTCACCATATTCGTGTAAATGATTCTAAATTTAATTAATTATTGAACAAAATAATTAATTATAAAAAGTGAAAAGATATAATTTTTAACTAAAAGTTTGTATAACCAATGATTAATCTCTTGATCTTTCATAAATTCTGATTGAATGCCCAATGCCAAATTATTTTGTTCTTTTGATGGATGTTTTTACAGAATCTGGATTTCTGTAATGCTTTAGTTTGTCCCGATCCACTAATAATACGATCCTGAATGGGAAAATAAAAGTGTTAAGTTAACTACTAATCTTTTACTAGCCCCATCATTCTTAATAACTCCATACTATCGCTGTAAAGGCAGGCTGAGCGATTGCATTACGACATGTTATCGTTAAACAACTTCTGTAAATTGATTCGATAAGAGTTGATGTTTAAAAAAAAAATAAAAAAAAATATTCTGCATTATAGTTAATGGTTTGCAAATGTGGCAAATATTTAAAAATATTATTCACTCGATGAGAGATTTTTTTAAGCCACACAAATTCATCGAAAACAAAGTACATCGCAAGTTTGAGATCTTAAATTACAAATGAAATTAATTGTTATTTGATATCAACATTGCTTTGGGACTTGAACTCAGACTAATCTGATCGCAAGGTAAAGTAAGATCACAGAAGCCAAGAATTATCTTCAGCTATGAGATCGTACTTGACTAAAATAAAATATTTTAAAAATAAATAAATTAGTAAATAAGCGCTGAGTACTATTAAATGATTTTCTTATGATGATTACGGAAGGATACAAAAATCCTGAAAAATACCCCTGCATGGGATTCGCTGTGATATTTCCTGTTGAACTTATTAAATTGGCCAGTGATGTGTCCATGACGTATGTAAGGCAGGCACGTAACCGGAAATCGGCGATGCATGACGTCGACCCTTGTCCAAAGTCGTAACCCGCTCAAGTAGAGTGGCGATTCGCGATACGATCGTCTGGTACCACATACCGTATAACTCGGAATAACTTATCACACATGAAAGGATCTTTGGGGATGCTGAGGGTCCCATGTACGGACAATCATTTATACCTAATAAGCCGCTTGAACATTGTTTGCAAGTACGTTAAGTACAGCTGATTACTGTAGTAACGATTCAAACAATTACTGATTTTATACATATATTCATAACGGCAAACAGTTCGAACATTCGAACGAGTATTTGCAAAAAATTGGTTTTTTCATCAATATCATAAAATGTATTCATGACAATGGTAAAATGTACAATTATATTTGGTATTGTAACAGCTGCACTGTGTGATATCCCGCATAATACCCAACAAAATTATGAAAATAAAGAGTGCCAGTGAAAGTTAAAAATACTTTGTTTAACAATTTGCTTGCAACAATTCATATTTAAAAAAAGTGTTATAGTTATATTGCACACACACACACATATATATATGTATACATAGTTATACAAAATAAGTTGAAATATTTCTTAGAAAAGCTCGTGTCAACCTCAAGTAGGCAATGCCACTAAACTTCAAACTGTGGATCGCATAAAAACCGTAAAATCAAATCACAAAGTGCATAAAAATCAAAATAATTTAAAAAAAATTAGTGAGTACAAATTATAATATTAGGTGTACAACTTTGCTCCCGCCGTTTTTTCCGAAATTCGAGGTTTTGATTGTAAAAAACTTGTAAGAAATTTATGATTGAAAGTATTGTCCATGAATGACTTTCTATCAACTTTCAGGTAGCGTGCGAGAATCCCGTTCATCATAATCATCAACTATGGAAGCGATCCACGAATCGATACTTCTTTAAAAAAAAACATCTTTTTGATGTTGATTTTTAGCCAGATGATGTTGATTGATTCAGTGAACAATTTATAACAATTTTTGCCTTTCAGTGACATTGACCTACTGCACACAAAAAAAAATATCACGCAAAACCTACCAGATTTAAAAGAAATATTCATTGTTGTAAATGAGTTATTTTCATTATTTGGCCCAGTAGTAACAAATTACTTAAATAAAAAAAATCATTCCCATTCGTAATTTTATTTCAAATAATACTTTGGTGTATGACGCGGATCTCAATGGTCGTGTATTGCATGCCACTTGCTTTCAAAACCGATCAATCTATCTTGGCTGAATGTTCCGTTGCCTCTACGATTTGGACGGTATGCGTCTACGCCAATTTTGTGAATAGACGTACCAGGTAATGCGGCGCCGGTCACTGTGTGCGACGATAACAATAGCACCAACAGACAATCAGAAGATTTATATGGATCACAAAGTACTAAATCTATTAGAACCAAACAAAAACAAAGACATATATATAGGAAGATGTATTTGGATATATTTTATTAGTCAATTGAGTTTTAAGATTTTTTCAGTTAAAGAAATTTTGTGTTTTTTTATTAAAGGTATTATTAAGATTATAAATAACTGTCAATTGTATTGGTGTGTTAAGTATTTTTGTAATTTTTATGCACATCAATTATATCAGTATTTTTTTTATAATGTATTATAATCAGTAAAAATGTCTACCTATTAGCTTATAGTTGTAATTGAATGCAAAGTATCTGGAAATAATACAGCAATTTCTAAATGGAATTCCGTGAAAATGTACAGAGCTAGTGACTACATAGTAAAAATTGGTTATCTTGAAAATATATAACGAAACGGTAAGCACACGACAAGATTGTTCAGAATGGCGATTTAATATCTTGATATTAGTAAATAAAACCACCCAAAAAGTAGAATGTTTGAATTTCTTTATTTGATGAAAAAGTGTTTTATTATAACAGAATTGTAAGATAATATACATAAAAGTTCTGTATGTGACATTAGAAATTTGGAAATAATTAAAACTGAATGATATGAAAATAAGAAAAATTGATTTAAATAATATAATAAATAGTCTTACGTTAAGTTGAAAGGTAATAAATACTTGAAGAGAACTAAGGTTAATTATTATCCCAAGTCTAAGGGTATCAGTTGAAAGAAGCTCTTCAATTATATCAAAGGGTTTTTTTAGCAGACTTAAGTGTAGTTCATCAGTCGCGAGTGATTGCGCTTAGGTCACTTCTGACTACAAAAAAGTAAAGATACATTGAAGGTTTATTATGGTACTACATATGATACGCAAGTAAAAATAATACGAATACAGTGTTGAAGAATCTGAAGTAAGTAATACTAAAGATCTTATTGCTTGATCAGATTCCTGTATTGGAACCAAAAAATGAAATATTTAAGATTATTTCAAAATAACTGTTTTTTCACGATTGTGCTTTGATTAATATATATTTGTTAAGTCAAATAATAAATGATGCGATTAGATCGGAACATCCTAAATAAATGTTGACAACGCCGTGGTTAGCTGGTGAATTTGTTAAATGCGAAGAAAAATTCATACGACAGAACTGAAAATTTATGCGACATGTTAACACATTATACAGAAATAACATAACAAGGCCTGCAGCGTCGCGTGAAAGAATCAAATATTTTCTAGAAATACCAAGGATTATTGAGAAGACAAACGTGCCGCTTTCAGATTTAGCAGTAGTAATGTTTTTTTTACCGTCTATATCTTAGATGTTTTATCAGTATTGTTATTTGAATTCTTACAAAACACGTATCAAACCAAATGATCGTATTTTTATTTAAACAATCTTCAAATTCAGAAAAACTTTCATCAAAAATCTCAAACGAAATGTTATTTATATTTATTAAATAATCACTATAAAAATACGTAAAAATGTCAGTATTGCCGACTTAATGTAAAGTAAAAAGACGCGCAGTTTTTTTATGAGTCACGTCAAAGGATACAAAGATGTTCTTGTTTATAACACATTTAGTATGCTACTCATAAAAATGAGAAAAGATTCCTTGATACATATGGGAATAAGACCATTAAAAGAACTGCCTGTTAAAGTTTACTGGCAATCGAAATATAAAACGTTGTTTCGGATCACTGTATACGTTAAAAATGATTATGATTCACGGGTTAAACTGTAATAGTGTAAATGCACCCAACACGAATCAGCAGGCCTCAATAAGATCTGCTTGACTGTACAAACGATGATGCACTGTCGTGAGGTTTCCAAAACTGGAAATCTCCGTTCAAGGTAGACGGACTTTGAAAGTTCCAGAAGAAAGTGAAATATGTATCGTATTAATGATTTGATTAAAACAAGTCAGTCTACATAATCGTGTTATAATAATTCTTTCTTACCTTGTTGTGTGGTTATTATTTTTAGAATATGAATTGCCGTTTAAAATAATGTTTGGTAGTTTGAAAAAATAATCTTAATATTAATAGCGCTAGAAAATTCAAAAGAATTCACATGATGTTTGTTACAAGATTATATTTTTTATTGTC
Organism: Himalopsyche anomala; assembly: GCA_031772345.1. Lineage (NCBI taxonomy): Eukaryota > Metazoa > Arthropoda > Insecta > Trichoptera > Rhyacophilidae > Himalopsyche > Himalopsyche anomala. The sequence continues at coordinate 14,179,576 of CM062828.1, read as the reverse complement.
ATACGCTCAGGAATAGAAATGATTTTCAGGAAAACATAATTATCTGACAGTAAAAAAAACAATAGAATGCACGTGTCAACTAAGTTATGACCGAAGAGAATATTTATTAGAATTCTTTAAAATTCAAATGAAAAATTTAGGTGGATAGCCTGAATACTCGATTAATTTCAATATGCTATTTAACGAAGACAAGAATTCTAAGCTCCGTCATAAATTATTGTTTGAAACAGCCGCGCTAAATAATTATTCAAATAAATGAAAATGTAACCTTTGCTGCTCTTTCATTAATTAAACAAGTCAAAGCTTACAACACAAGCAAAATATGTATATAATTTTGGGAACGTGTAGTATTGAAAAAAATGAAAACAGTTAAATAAATAAAATACTTTTGAATTTCATGATGTATTGAAGTTTGAATTATTAAATTAAAAACTATGTTCGCTCCCAATGTGGAGTATACCGACTCTTAATGGAGTTTATCTCAACAGAAGTGTTTTTACGAAAACTGCTTGTTACTCAGTAGCTAAAATACTCTCTTTTTAAAAGAGAGTAAAGTTTGAGAAGAGTAGACGTTTTAAAGTGTGTTGTAAATACATTTTCACGTCTTCAGATCGAGGTAGTCAATCTTTTTTTTCTTTAAAAATAAAAATAAAATCTGTTATATTTTTTTTACTATTATTCATTTATATTTGGATAATTTGGTGTGCTTACTTTGGTGTAGTCAATGTAAATTTTGTTACTCATTGAATCAAACTTCACTACATTTTTGGTATCGAATAGTACACAAAAAGCCTATTGAAACAGACGTTCAACATTAAATTAGCAAGAGAAATCGATTCTACTCGGTCGTTTGTATACAAAAAATATTCAAATACGAGGCTTGAATTTTTCAATAGCCGATTCAAGCCGAAAAAGCTAAATGCATAAAACCGTTGAACCACGAAGCCGCACATCCAACACTGGTATAGCATACATAAAAAGCTTTGATTCGTAATTGTAAAAACTCCAAGTAGAAAATCAAACGAGCGTACGGCCGTTTCGATGGTATAATATCAATTAGCGTTATTTTCATAGCCTATATTATGATGTCGTTTGGCTCAAATGGTCCGCGGCACAAAACCATCGTGAGTGCTCTTAAATTTTTACGCGATGGAGTTTTAAATCGTCAATCGCAGCAAGCCAACACTCTCGTAGCGAGCCACTTATATCATTCATATTTACGTGACCAAAATTATTACCGTATCGTGATAAAATTCGTTTTCGCTAATTACAAACCAACACATGCCATGAAATTTGAAATAACCGATAGATGATGATCGCCAGATTTATATCAGAGTAATTAATTCACTCACATTAGAAAAAAGTCATCTGGCTGAAAAATACACACACGGCTTAAGTTATGCAAAAAAATATTGTCAAAATCTTTAAAAAAATCCGGTAACTGAGTAAGTTTAAAAAGGCGATAGAAATAAATTTATTTTTATCCTAATTTATAATTAGAAAGTGTAGATATCATAAAGAACATTAAGGTATTTCTTTAAAATAATGCTCGTGTGGTTTTATTCACGTGAAAGTCGGACTGGATCTTCAGTATTATATAGAATCTTATGTGGATAATATTGTTTAAATCACGACGTATTTACGTGCAACCATGTAACATTTGTGTTCACTTGACTGCTTGAACTATCTTACATGCGTTTATGTAACAAATAGTTTACTTTACAAGCAAGTTTCAAAATGACAAAAGATAGAACGAGGAAATGCTGTAAGTAGAGTTAGCGAAGGAAGAATATTGGTCTCGCGGGGCGCCTAGACGCCCTTCCCTCCGTACATGGCGCTAACGACTCCGTTGCCGACGCCGTGCAAACGAATTCGCGCCCGATGATTTACGGTCAATTTTATTATGCATATCCAAGAGCATTAAGCGGATTAATGTTTCTTCATTATGACGACTGTTCGCCTCCGAAATCAGATTACTGTAGCTGGCAATTCATTAGGCTTAAACTTCTATCCATAAAATGATTTACGCGCTTAGTTTATTTTCCAAAAGGGGGCGAACGCGATTTAATTAGTAAAGTATACACTACATTATGTTGCAGGCATAAATTAGAATCATTGTTTATGAATGCTCAACGTAATAAATAGTACCAAATGGATGTTTGAGCAATTTTTAAAAGATTAAGTGAAGGGAAAATTTATGAAACGGATAATCAAATAACTCAAGTATAAAAGTAAAATTTCAAATAACTAATTCAAATGGAAACTACTACAACATAATTTCTGTTGTATGTTTCAATTGTTAAAAAATATATTCATATTATTTTTTTAAATACTTTATTAAAGATGACAAAATAAAATTATTGAAGATCACTTATTGCTACTAAGAAAATAACTAACGTAATTGTTACTCTAAAACAAGAAAACAATATTATATGAAATAAAACTTGAAACTATGATATTTTCTCTAATATTTTCTAAATCGTTAGGCTGAAATACGATATTCATATATTTTTTTATTTTATCTGGGCCTTTAATTTAGTTTCCCTGAATTACAGTAACAATTGCAATCACCAGATTCAACATAATAATTTTATTTTTAAGTATCCATAAAATATTCGAAGCGTTAAATTAATGGTTTTATTACATTTATAATGAAGCACTAAAAATCTCAAAATAAAGAATGATATATTTTTATTACAGCGGTGAATTATAATTACAAGTGTATCGAAGTTAAAACATTGCAGTGTATACAAAAATTAGGAACTGACAGTTTCGATAAACTTTTGTCGAATGTTCCTAGCAAATGGTTATAAGTGGTAGCTGTGAATAAAGCCGCAGCAGGTGGTTGTGGATACAAAGAATAGTAACCTAGGATATATATTGTCACTATTCTGGCAGAATTTTGTAAAAAAACTGACTAAACAGCAAATGAAAAATTTCAGCTTTTGTGATAAAGACTTTAGCGTCGATATTTAATGTAACATAGATAATGATAATATATAAAAAAAATATGGATGCATGATTGTCGGTCTGAAACAAACAAAAGTTTAAAATGAATAGACAGAAAAAATTGGGAATTTTTAAATTAGCATTACAAATATTATAATTGTCTATACAGGTAAACGCTTCTTTGGCAAAAAGGTATAATTAATGCACCAACAGAGTTATATATACAAAGTAAAAAAAATATATAAAAGTATATTCTTGTACAGTTAATTCTGTTTTAACAGTTTTGTTACTTACAAACATCTACCAGAAAGGTGACGATATTATATAAGTATCATTAAAAAAGAAATAAGCGTATTATGTTAAAATCCTAAATAGATTATATAACATATTTTATTTTAAAATATTATTATTAAAAGTTTAACATATATAATTACATTTTAAAGTTATGAGTCATATTGCTGTACGACAATTTATTTGAAAAAAACTCTGGATGTTGTCAATCTAAACATATACAATTTAAGATTTCGACTGAAGGTGACAAAATCTGTGAGTACAAACATAGTTTGAACGATTCAAATTTACATAATATACGTCAAGGGTCTGGAGTCATTGAAAAATAAGATGACTCCGATCTTAACTTAACACGACATTAGTTGGTTTTTAGGCTAAGTAGCATGTAGTGGCGCCACTTTTGAGTCTAGCAATGTAAATATACATTTTTGACTCCATAGTACAGATAAATATATTGGCAACGTTATTTTGAACTCAATACGTGTCAATTTGGTGATTCGTATCGTACTATAAACATAAATAAATAAGATAATGGCTTATTAGGACGAATGACATGTCCAGAATATTTAAAGTAAGGCCTCGTAAAAGTGAATAAGTATTAAGTTTTACGACATCTTCCAGTTGCGTTGAAAATGGCAATATCAAATATGACCCGACCCTATGATTATTGCCGTGAAGCAATTTCACGATGACGTGGTAGATGAAATGGCTGCAACACGAACATAATGCAGGCTGCTTACAGAGAATTGATTAAATTACATATCGGGTGACATTTGTCAACCGGATATGATGGAGGGATGCAACATTAGTCGTTGCGGTGGGCTTAAGGTGGTCATATTACGCGAAGGGTTGAGCTTATTGTAATTTTGTATGGATTCGCTTTTACCTAAAATGTATTATTAGCATTGAAATACAATATTTTGAAGAGTTAAATTTCATATTTATATTTTTGCTTTGAAAAAGAGCATGAAAAAAAGACAATAAAACTAAATTGATATCGATTTTAATATAACTTTTTAAAATAACAATATTAAAATAATATTTGTTTTATGAAATTTATGTTGCAATTTTTTAAAGATATAAAATATGTGTTTATATCATGTATCACAAAATCACATGAATAAAGATCAGACGATAAAAAATATTGTCGCTTAATACACGCTCATCAAGAAAAATAAAGGAGATTTTTTGGTATTCCCCTAAAAATTTTCACGACCTTTGAGCATCGCGTAGGCAAATAAATTATGCGTGATATGACAAAGTAAAAAAAATATAATGGAAGCTACGTGAAAAATTTGGCGAGAATTTTGTTCACTTGTGCCTTCATAAAATAAGATATTTTCTTTTTGCGAAAGTTCCGAACGAAAAAACACGCGTGGAAAATTAGTTCAAAAATCGTGTCATAATGTCGCAAGTTTTTGGTAAATTGATATGAAACGAAATAAAAGTCACATTTGCTAGAAATAATTAACCATGTTGGCATTATTTTTTGTATTTCTTTTCAAACTAGGATTCCTTAACTTTCAGTAATTTAATAATTGTATAAATATGATCATTTTTGAAATTGCTATATCGAAAAAAAATAAGTTAAACCTAATGCAGATACGCGGCTACAATCAAATTAAACGGAAAGCTAAACTGTACGTACACAAAATATTAAGCGACTTATATTAAAAGAAGAAAATGTGGTATATTAAATACATCAGTAATATCATACTCAATGTAGTACCTACCACACCACGGTCTTGATTGAGAGCCCTCATCTGTAGTATTCCGTAAAGCAGAAGCGTTAAGTTTGTACTTTTTTTTACAATGATTGCCAGAAGTATATTAAAAATAGTTAAACAAAACTTTATTTTAATTGCACGCTTAAATTAAAAAAACACAGTTTTCACGTGAAATACCGTATGTATAATACTATTCTATAAAAAAACATTTCATAATTAAATGAATATTATACTATAAAATCCTTATACGTAAAAACGACTGCTGATAAAAAAACGATCTTCATTATTTTTAATATAACTTAAATGTAAACCGTTTAACCATTATTAGAAAAAGATGAATTAACTATACGATCCGTCCGGTAATTGGTCGAAAATAATTTTAAGAGTCACTCTTCACTTAGTTACGTGTAATGCCTCTAATTTTGAGCGAATTATGATATTTTATTGTATGATACGATTTAAATTCGATGAGGTGTCATACATGACATCAAAATTAATAGAAATTGAAATATATTATACTATATATTTTAAGTAATTCATGATTATTTAAACCACCGCTGATCAATATACGTTACTACTTGACAATTTTATATCAAAACCACGTACATTGAAGGCGTATTTACATTTTTTGGTAGACGCAAACTATTCATGAATATATTTTTGTAATAAATCATATTTAACGTACGCGCGGTAAGCGTGCTGATTATAATGAGGTGACATTCAAAGACTTACGAGCCCCTAAAAGTTTCTCCTGTATGTGTACTAATATTTACTGCAGAATAAAAGAATAATACAAAGAACAATTCGTCACGTACTTAAGCTCACGAAAATGTTGACAAGTCGATTATAAAAATGAGACGTATAAGAAGCAACTCTAGTCATGCTCAATTTGTTTCATTTTGGCGAAAATGCAAGGCGAAAGAAACCCACTCCCGGGGGCGATTTTATCTTTTCGTTTTCGAGCCCTCACTGATTTGTCAGTGTCATTACGCTAATAGCGTCCTCGTTTGGACCTTTCAAGTATTTTTACTTCATAGAAAATTGCGCGCATGCGTGGTCGCCTGCGACCCAATTAAGCCAATATGTGGGATTGCCGACTTGCCTGTTTCGAATGATTACATCTTGCAATATTTGTTTCTGAAGAAATAGAAATGCCTTCAGCTGTACTCCATATATTTCCGTAACATTTTTATATTATTCAAACGAAGCAGTTTTTTTTAAGAATATAATAATTCTAGATTATTGTTAGTATAAAATACAAGTTTTTCTATTAAATATTATTAAATAAATAATATGGGAATTGGAATTTAGTCTTCTTTAAAAATATGGCATATGAACTCACATAGAACATTTCGACAAAAAATTGTCATCTGCTAAATCTTTCACTTTAGATATGTACAATCACACACAATTGTTTGAATATATTTGATGCGCCAACAAGAAGATGGTTTCTAATTTACATAAATATAAAAATAATTAACAAAATTCAGTACTTTTTCCACATAAAATTTATTGGGTCAGGACCGGTTTCGCTCATCGCGAGCATTATCAACTGATAAGAAAAATATAAAAACAGTGCTATTTATACAAATTTAAATTTAAATAAAAGGTGTAAGCAACTATTAACAATGAAAAGGATTAACAAATTACATTATCATTACACAAAATTAAAATGCTTAACGCCTATAACATACAATTCAAAAATCGTCAAAGACTAATAAATATAAGTGGAAAATGATGTCAATTATAAGCCCAATTAAAATTTGGGAAAAATTTTAAACAAAATGAAACTCTACTATCTTTTGTAGATAACTTTTTCTCACGGCTTAGTATTTGTAAGAAAATAGTGAAGACAATGTTTGATTATTTTTTAAAGAGAACAACCCAAATAAATTAATAATCAAACAATTATTTTCTTAAAACCTTAGGTCAATTATGGACACCGTGCAAGAAAAGCAATTTCCTTTTTTACTGAAAACCGAAAGTAAACCCATCGGTGTATCCGACGTCGATGTCTTAAGCGAATATAAATTGTCACAAAGCTCGACACAAGGAGCAGATGAAACTCGAGCTTTTTCCTGATCTGAGTGGTAAAACTTTCGCATGTCATGCGGTAAATCTTTCCCGACGTTGCAACGCTTGCAAATTTGACTGTTGAACCGGGACATGTGAACCGCTTGGCGTCAGCGGCGTCGCTTTCGTGGCTGGGAGACGTCGCCACATTTACGTGGTCAGGTTTTGACACCGAACACTGATCGACGACAGAATATATTGTACTGGGCTAAAACAACACAATAAATCATCAGCGGAGAGGAGGGATAGTTTATCCAAAAACTCTTATTAAAAAATGGATTTAATAAGCTAATAATTGTATCAAAGAAAAGTACCCTAAATTAGTAGTCATATGATAAAAATATTCTTACACTAACCGAGACAGACGATAAGTATTTTTCAAAAATATTACAATTGAGCAACATACATAGACAATTTGTACAAGAAAATAGACATTTACTTAGTAGAACTCCATTGTAATGAAGTAAAAAAAAGAAAATTACTTATTTCTAGCTATTCGGTGTATGTCTTCATAAAAACTAGTTGTAGTAAAATTTGTAGACCTACATATTTTGTTTTTTTACCCTATTAAATTTTAAGTCGTTTAAAATATGTGAAAGATAGCTTGGTGAAAGACACTCAAAATCAACCCGAGGAGAGAAAAAATCACACGCGCAGATATAAACCAAGCCAGGAATATTTTGATTCAGTGATATGAATGGTTAGAAAAGTGTGTGTTAAGTGCACCATTAAAAATATCATAATCTATTGTAAAAACCTAATTTACAATTTAAACATGCTTATATTTTGCTTCAGGTACTAAAAAAGTCTTTGATAGGCATATATTAGGTATTTTGTATTAACTGTTCAGTGCTGTGATAAAAATAAATAAAAATAAAAACGAATCCTCGAGAAGTAATGAAGATATAATCTTACATCTTTCATGTTTTGCCAATTCAGCTATATCGACAGTACACAGCGCGTTTTAGATCGTCAGTTTCCGTTTGCAAGAGAAGAATGGAAATGTTGATCGAAGTGACGTGCTTTCGTATGCAAGGCAGATACGTCTGTCAAAAATGTCACACAGTCACATTTCTTTTAAATACAGTCATCGACATGGAACAAGTATGCTTATGCAATTTAAGTTGAATAAGATTTTAGTAATTAAAAGAAGTATGCTATCTTAATGAGTCGGTTATTAGATATCGCATCGTATTATATTTAACCCAATAATCGTATATTTCGTTTTTGTGGTTATGAAAGATGTGAAACAAGGGTTAATAAAACAACCAATTTTAGAATTCCAATATATTTGAAACTCGGCTTAAGCCGGTTTTCAAAGTTTCACAAAAAGGGTTACTCGATGAAAATAGCATTTTTTAATTCTTCGTTTATTTTACACAATATTATAAAAAACACTATTTTATTATTATGTGAATTTTGCTATGGAGTAATTCTGTAAGTCTAAGTAAATAAATATTTTCAAAATAAAATACAATATTTTTAACGCATTTATTGACGTATACTGACAATGAAACTACGTATCATTTTTGTTTTAACTATAGCTAAGGCAAGTTAAAAAATAAATTGTCGAGTCCTATGCAGTGTCCCCTCTAAGGCAAGAGGTCAGCTGCGCGGAAATTTCAAAGGCTTCGCGGACCAATCAAATATTAATTGAAAAACTGTCTTGTAGAGCGCGCCAACTCGAAATGAGTGCGCGGAGGTTTCCCAACTACTGCGCGGCCGCGCACGCGCGCAGTTTAGAGGGAACGTTGTATGGCGCAGCGGTTAGCGTTATGAGCTTCCGTGCCGCATCACACGGGTACGAGTCTCAGTACGAACAGATTTTTTTTTTGATTGTTTAAAAATTCCCTCCCACCCTTTTCAATCCTTTCATGACTGGGCGTAACGAGAGCGATTAGCTAACCACTAGTCCCGTCCTAGTCTTATCTTTACCTATAGCCTATCCTACCTTAGCCTATCCCTACTACTTTGGTTAGAAAAAGAAAAGTTGAGCGGCTGAGTGACAAAAAGTTCTTCATATACTCCACATTGGAAGCGGACATGGATAAAAAAAATGAATTTTAATTCTAATGCTTGAATTCAGGTAACCGAGTTAAGAAAAAACCGGCATTCGAATGTCGCAAATATTGATTGAAAACCGACTTTTCAAAACTGGTTTTTGAAAACCGTCAAGCCCTACGTAAACATAGAATTTACATAGATCCTACAAAGATTGGATTTATACACATTGTTGGTGATGTAAATTTATGCTAGGAATTACCTTAAAACAATATATTTAACAGCCGAACATTCATCATATATTAATTACACCTCTTAAAGAAAACAAGCAGAACTCAAACGCGAAGAAGGTCAAGAGCCTGTTTTTTTTAAAAAAAAAGTATACGTAAAATATCGTCGGGAAAAACAACAAAAGTAAAAATATTTTGCGCTTGTTGTAAACGCCTACCCAAACAAAACCAGCTGCCCTAGGCAGGATAATGTTGAACTTGTTCAATAGAAAAAATACCAACAAATTTTTTGTATATTTCATCAGACATACGGCATAAACATGTTTATTTATTATTATTTTTGCGAAAATTCTTTTGATAAATCAAAAAAATATATGTAAGTAGCATTAGCGATAACTAGATTTTTATTGTTAAGCGATACAAAGTGTTCATAAGTCAAATTTTATTACTTTAAGGATGAATCAAACTTTTGCTACAGAACATAAATAACCTAGAAATATCAATTTTATATAGAATAAAGCTTATTTGTGTAAATGAAATAATAACAGCCATTTTTTATGACTGATGTTTTTTTTTATTATTAAATAAATGATGGAAAGTTAAATAATTTTTTTTATAATGAGAAAAAGATAAAGTATTTTTTGTCATTTCTTTTGAAATATATTCCGTGTTAGTAATGGGGCAATCAAATAAGTTGATGAAACCATTCATACACAAAATTAAATTTTACAAAAGCGGTACAGAATTTATTTTAAGAGAGGCACAAAGCAACCGAAATAATACAAACAATCAATCCGGCGCTGGTAATGATATCTAGAATTACATTTGACAACTACAAAAGCGGCCGATTCGCATGTAAATAATGTAGCTCCTATTGTTCTAGATGTAATTAGCTGGCGTGAATTACGCTTCTATTAATTAAACTAATTACAACGTATTTTGTTTTGCGTCACTTCACCCCTCCGTATTTATCCATTGCAATACAATTTGTGTTGACTTTGGCCAAAAACAAAGAAGTTGAAAACAGGGCCTGACTATTGTTTAAATTAAAGTTGATTCTTTATAATGAAAAATAAATTGAAATTTCAAGTACATACAACCATTACTCAAGAGCCCATGATAAGTGTAGTGCAAGGGTGCCCAACTGAAATCACTTAGTGGGCCAAATAAAATAATGCATTTCTCTGATGGGCCACACAAATAGTTACAATGACTTTACAATAATATAATATTTTTTATATTAATGATCAACAAACACCTCTCAACTAAAATATTTTTATTGTCTTTTAAATTTTTTTTACCATTTATTTTTATTAAATGTCATTTTTTAAATATCGACCGGCAATTTGGACGTCGCGCATCATTTTCATTAGTCAAACTGCTTCAACATTTAGATTTTACGATTAACTTTGATAAAAATGACTCGTAGCGATATCTGAAGCCAAGTAAGGCTAAAATGCACACTGTGAATTGCCTTCATTTCAAAAAATTATCTTCTAGCATATATTTTTGATAAAATTCTTGTAGTCATCAATGAAGAAAATATACTTTTTGTGAAGTTTTTATTCGAAACATGCTTGTAATTTATCTGCTCAACCCCTGTCTTCCAAAAAGTATAGATATACCAATAAGACTAAAATAAGACGTGTTTTTAGTTATTTCCATTTTTAGGAACGGGCGGGTGGTGGGAGAGGATCTGAGACATCTGAGACACAAGCATCTGTATCTTTAAACAGAAAAATACAAAAATAATTGCATTACAATTAAATATTTGCTGTTTTCTATTTATGATTAAACGAAGGTTTATGTGTAAAATTTAAATCTTTTTCAGGAGATTTCTTTTCTGATTTTACTGGAAACTGCCATTATAAATCTTTTTGGAATCATATTTTTGGGATATTAATAGTCTATCATGTGATTCCCTGTTCACTAATTTACGAGCGGACGTAAAACCAATATTGATAATCCTTCTAATGGCATAAAGCACTAATTATTTTTTACTTTAAATACATGAACATAGTTAATAATTCTAAAACGAAATATGTTTTTTTTTTAAATTTAAACTAAATGTGATTATATTTGTCGACATAAATGTATTTGGTCTTATAATAAAAAGAAATATCTTATGAATCACAGAGTGGTGCGTGAAACGATAAAAGGTACGAGAAAATGAAGTGCAATTGTGTACAAATTTTACTTTAAAAATGAAGTACCACTCTATGCAGTGACGCTAGTTCTCTTTTAGGCACAGAGCCCAACAGAAAACACTCAAGCATTCAAAAAAATATTCGAGCAAACTGAGTGTTGTGATTCAAAAAGGGATTAGCTTAATGTTGATTGTGTTAAAATAATGTATTTTTGAATTCAAAAAGACAGATGGAATGCAATGCTTTTACTCGTATGCCGTTCTATCTATGACTTGTTTTTAATATGGTATATAGGGTTATGAAAATTCATCCACACGAATAGAAATACTATTTTAAATGACAAAGCGATATGACAGCATTTCTTCTATTCAAAAAAAAGTTTCTTAATACAGACTTGAAAAATAATATTGCTATTTACAATTTACAATACAGCACAGCCGTCTGTGTGGTCAACGTTGTTGGCTTCGGTTACGGAGAGCACGGGTTCGAATCCAAGTACGCACAGTTTTATAAAATGATTTTTCAATCGATTTATGAATTTCTGTTCGAAGGCATGGATGTATGTGATGTCTTGAATTCCCCCCTCCCACCCATACTATTCTATGAACGAGGCGTATTGAGAGAGATAAGCTTACCACTAGTCGTGTCCTAGCCCTATCCTGCTATTCCGACTCTCTTTGGAAAAAGAGATGTTGAACAACAAGTAGTTCTCGTAGAAACACTTTTGTTGAGATAAACTCCATTAGGAGTCCATATGCTCCACATTGGGAGCGGACATGGGAAAACAACATATACAATTTTGTATTGTTTACCGTCAACCCGAGATTTGTTTTTTTTAAGCTAAGTAAAATTTAATTAATGTATGTACATAAGTATAATTTTCTTATATCAATTGGTAGTTGAAAATGCTAACAAACTATGTAGATTTTCTCAATATTTTTTAACCAATTTATCAAGAGTAAAAATATGTTTTTTTAAATAAAATGATTATGGTTATAATATTTGGTCACGTCAAACTCAGATAAGAAAGTCTACATTCTTCAGTTTTACTTATTCAAGAAATACATGTTAGGGATTATTTTACTATTTAACGTTCTGTAAGTAGGGACTAAGGAGATTATAGCAACGCCACGAAGTCTTAGGACTGTAGAAAAAGACTAAAGTATAAAAGTGTTAACAACTAAATATCTCAACAAGAACTAAAACAAATTTTGTGTTGGGCTTAGCCTTGTTAAAATATTGCTACTGCCAATAATACGAAAGAAAAATTATGTTGTAAGTTATATTAAAATCTACTATATTTTTATAAAAAAATATAATAATTCATAAGAATAAAAAAGGAAAAGTACTGTCCGTGGAACTAATGACCAGAATCGTTATACCATATACATTTTTCAGGAGCAAAAAAGCGGTTAGATTTTGAGAAATAGTTTTTTTTAGAAATTATTGCAAACGTAAAACAGCTAACAAAGTGTGACCTGGTTTTACAATAAAATATGAAATATGTTTGTCCCATAGTAGTTAACGCTGAATCTTTCATTCTCATCTATTAACCGGTCATGGTTTCAAGTCCCTGTATTGAAACATTAATTTAGATTTTTATCCAAAGTTTGTGAGTGATGTTTTCATTTGAGCACATCAAGTGATTGAGATACAAAAAGTGCTTTCATTACCCAATAATGATTTAATTATATTATCATTTCTGAATTTAATAATTAAATATCGTTTTTTTTGAGATGATAAATTTGTCAATACTAAAATAATGACAATGAAATAATATTATTGTGAAACTAAAAGAACGTAGTATAAAAAATATAATAAAATATTAGTATATTACTGACAATTTGCATTACAGATATTGCATTAAGGTTCAATCCATTGAAATGATATTAAACTTTCCAATAGTATCAACCTAAAACAGGCACACGATACCTTTCTCATTCGATTGAAAACAAAGACAACATCAGCAAATATTTCCGGGAAAGGTATCCCTGTCACAATATTTGCCCACTTTCCTGTCGGACGAGATAGAATGTGGGAGGAAAAAGAGACTCCCAAACTGTGCGGTTGTCGTGGGCCATGTCGTAAATTATCATTTCGCTCCTCTCATACTCTTCATACACTCGAAAAGGAGAGTTTTTCCTGCTGAGCTTTAAGCATTGTTCGCATATTTTGTTGTTCGCATTCGGCGGCCTCCGTACAGAGACCGAGATTTTTTTTCGCCGAGACCGATCGTAAATTTGTATTTATGAGGGTATCTTTCTGCGGTAGTTCATTCGGGTTCAATTGGGGATGTTAACATGCGAAAAAACTTTTATCATGAATATACATGGATCGCAAATAATGATGTTTCAAAGATAAACTCGGAAGTTTATTTAATTTCCTTTTAATTGGAAAATAGCTAATAAGAAATAATGCAGATAAAATATTCACATGAACATTTTTAGATTTGGCTTACCAAAATATTATTATGCGAATACTTTTTGTTTATGTTTTGATTCGACCAATTTTGTAACATGTTTATTTAATCAGATTCTAGCCAAATTAAAACTGATTATAGTTTTGAAAAAAAGGCAATCATAAGTAAAGAAGAACTGTTAAATTTATTTTAACGGTTTGCACGCCTGATACAGTGGTCGAGTGGTAAACGCTGCTAAGCGTTTTGCAGACTCGGTAGCGTGGTCAATATTGCAATTGTACAAGTATTGATCGTGCTGCTCCGTAGTCGGCAATGTATATACATAATAAATGGTGATAGGAAACAGATAAATGTGCTTCTCTACATCAACCCTGGAATATTAGAATATACATTTGTTTTTTGTTTTGCGTTATGGAAGGCGGCCGTGAAATGGCGGCTTCATACTCTTAACGAGTGGTAGTAGGATAATCAACAACCAACTTGTGTAATTATTTGGTAAATTTATATGTATAAATAAGGTTTGTATGCATTTTTTTAACCGCTTAAACTGATTAGATACAAAAATTGTTTGCCATAATTTATAGACAGAACTCGACAAAGTATTTAATATCATTTTATTGTTATTAAACGTTATATGTATTCTTTTTAAGACCACCCGAAATGCCTAAAAAAAATTCTTCATGCAGCTAGCCATTATAATAAAAAAAGAAATTCTAAGATCAGATTATTTTTCAAATAAAAGTTCGGGACGTATTGTGTTGCATACGATGCGCACTTTGTAAGTTGCAGTTTCTCCCCACTGCGCTGCACTTCACTCCGACAAAATAAACAATCCTGAAATTGAATAGGAATTTCTCTACTGCAGTACTTCAAAGCCCTTGAATACTGCATCGTATATTTGTCTGTCATCGTTTTTAATGCATCAAAGAATTCCTTTATTGTTTCTGTCAAATGAAAACAATGTGACATATCAAGAAATATATACAAAATAGTATATGGAATTCTACTGTAGCAATTATTTTTGAATCTATTAACTTTGTAAGGGCTTACGTTTATAACTGTTTTAGTAAACTCTTAGTTAAGTGGTACAGTCAGGAGATATATTATCTAGGGCCTCCAATCCCGGAATCCTGTACAATTTGGTGATCCCGAAATCCAAGGATTGTAACAATACTAATCCCGGGATTTTGGTATTGAGGATAAGAAGTGAATTTTTTTTGCAAAGTTTGTAAAAACAGGTAACCAGACCAAAATTTAGAAATCCACGTGAGACCCAAAAAAATGTCCTAATTTTTTGTCATTTCGGGAAATCTACAAATTCCTGGCATTTAGAAAATGGGCACTGATAAAAAAATCTCTCATTTTTTTCATTTTGTGATCCCGAAGAGATTCACTGAGATTGTTTTTTAGAAATCCCTGAAAAAGCTAAAAAAAAGTCTCAACTTTTTCATTTAATACAATCCGTAAATTTCCAGGATTTCAAAATCGGCGACCAAAAACTTTTGAAACCCTGAATTTGTCCACGACTCAATGGTGAATGTTCAATCGCGAGATTCCGAGATTACAAAAAAGATCCGGGATTGGATGCCCTAATATTATCTACTCAATAATTTTATTTTATGTCTAAGAAATATTGCCATAAAATTACCGCCAAATAAATCAGAAATGTTGTTATATTTCAGTTAGGATTGATATTTCAAGAACCAAAGCTGGCCTTGATACAACGTTAAAAGAATGTAGAATATAAACTGTTCACCTATTAAAACTATATCTTAATAACAGTAAATATTGTCTTTTTACGGTTGGCTATCGTGGTTTTTTTCTTGTGGAAATACCAGAGAATATTTTAAATGGCATAGTACACGCGATTATAATTTAGAATTATGTAATGTTTAGTAGCCATTGCAGGATAATCATATTTGTTTTATTGACATAGACTAAACATCAGAGGCATTTTGTAAAAAATCTGTGACGGTCCGCGGGTTGAAATATTCGTAAATTGATTTACAATCGATTCATGAATTCAAAATTTAAAAAAGTCACTTTTAAAAAACTCTTTACACGCATGTTTTGAAATGTCTGTCGATATAATAATAATACGAAGAAATGTTACAGATTCGTTATTGTGGCCATGATATAGCATTAATATTGTAGCTATGTCTGTACATATATCATTGAAAGTAGACCGTTGGAATAGAAAATTACCGCAATAAACATTTCTAGACGAATATAATCTCTATTAATTAAATATGTTCACAATGTATGACAATAGGGGCTTATGTCGACACCTAAATCCCATATCGCGTCAGTAGCATGTGGAAACATAATCCCGGGCACTCCCGGCAGACTGCACCGGCAAAATGTAACTAACATTACTGTTACCATTAGCGTCACCAAAACTAGGGGCCATAGATTATTTTAATACACTTAAACTGGTTTAGTATTTCCATAGCAGTTACAAATAAATAAACGTCATTTATATGAAAATATTTATACTCATGATTATAGTTCACGTAAGTGGTTGTTAAGCTTATATAACCGCTTAGTTAAAAATAAGTTAATCCTAAAATAGTACACATAATGAAAACCAATTCAATTTGACTATAAAAACTATAAAGTAAATGAAATTAACTTTATTTTAATAAAATGTTTTTTTTTTTAATAAAAAATCTTAAACACCTTGTTCGACACTAACTCTTTGACTACAGTTGATCAATAATATTTGATGATGTTTGACACTTCAATGTTCACAGTTTTTTTTTAAACAATTATAATAACATATTCTTATGAATAATAAAGTGTACGAATATAAAAAAATAAGCGGACGTCCATATGATATCCACTCGCGTATCTTAGTTTGAAAACCACTGCCGAAGGCTTATATCGTTTAATGTGTGTATAAAATATACGGATTTCTAAACGGATATTTCGTTTAAACAATTATAATTGATACATAACCTTGCTATTCTACTAATTGAGTTACTAATTGTGTCACGTGTTTCACCTAATTTCGAAGCAACTTCATATTTGTCTATGTAGTCTTCTCAAAAAGGCAAAACACGTATTAATTCACAATTAGCTCCATCAATATTAAAGCAACGCTATAACATTTTATATATACTTTCTCCCCTCTGTGAAATCATTGGCGCCCCAATGGTTTTAAAATTGTATTCCAACACGCAATTAAACAAAAATTAGCCCTAGGCTAAATCCGCGGACGTTCATTGATAAATTGAATTAGTTTTGGCAATGTGCAACGAATGTGAACTCGATTGCCGATCACAGATACGATAGCAATCGATTTAATAGCACGCTTCATAATATGCAAGATAAAAATATTTAAACTACCATTTTAACAAATTCCAGGACATGAGATTTAAAAGAAAATTTATTTTCGAGTTACTTTGAAGGCAGTAATATCCAGTCCCAAAACAAAGATTGTCATAACAAATTAAATACAGATACTTTGTATAAACATTTATGTTATTTATTCACATGAAGTATTGTGACAGATAATTCTATGAATAAAAATAAACGGTTAAAATACAATTTTCTATGTAATTAAGAATGATTAAATGGGCCCATTACAGGTTAAGTAAGCCAAGTAGTCTTTTCTTAATGCGTATGAAATACGGACTGTATTATTTCATGTTTACTATAAACTGTTATTTAATAATCGACATTATTGTCATAACTGTTGGTTAAATAAATTGTTAAAAAATATATTTCAAACTATTTGAACCAAAGATAAAATCAAGAAATACTTTTTTTTAGAAAACGTTGGTAAATAAATAACGGAATAGGTAAACAGAAACGCAAAATTGCATCATAAATTTGTATATATCACTACAAATTTAGAGTGTATTTAAAATTGCTAAATTTGAATATTTCCGAACACAAAAATTTAGACATTTTTTTAAAATTTCCTAAACAAAAACATGGTCAAAAAAATAATAGTAAACGGCAATATATTGCAAATTCTAGTTACTTGTGAATTAATAAGTGACCCCAAATGACGTGATATGTTTTGAGTCACAAAAATAAAATAGATGACTTAATATATACAAAGAAAAATAATTAACGTCTAAATATAGTTCAAGGAACTGAAATCTTCTAGTAATAGAACTAAACTAATCCCATTAATTTTGACATAGCCTATGAGAAAGCTCTCACGAATGTTTGCCTAACCAATACTAATTGGAATTAACTTTGATAGTACTCAATTTGAAGTGTCTTTATATGACGATGTAATAATAAAGGAACAACAAGATGTACGTTGATAATACTAGAGCACTATAAGATTAAGTCAAGATAATTGAGGAGTAAACATTCAAAAAGTGTTTTGTCACACAAATGTTGAACTTGGAAAATGATGAAAAACGTGTCATTTGATAACGTAGCCCAAGTTCTTAAAAAAATGTTATTAAAATTAAACTGTTTATGGAATGAATTTCAATCTACGTATTTTGTATAATCTAGAAATCTTGGATTAGCTAATTTTTTGGTTTGAAATTTGGACAAAACACTTTTTGCATGAAACTTGTGGACAAAACACTATTTGAATGAAAATTAAGAGTTTTTAGTTATATCGTTATTAATATTATTATATTTTATTAATATTATAGAGCACGGGTTCCCAACCTATGGGTCGCGACGGGTTTTCTGGGATCGCCAACTTTTTTCGATTTTGGATTTAAACAACAAAACTAAAATTACCTTTTTAGAACCTCGACTGAAGGTGCTTGATGGAAGTTTATCTTTAGATTAGAACTATTTTCATTATGCACGTTTCCATTATAATTTTGGCAGAACACAAACCGGGTTTCGCCTCTCGGCATCTTCTGGTGCTATCCAGTGCGCGAATGCACTCAAACTGACAAGTAGCGGAAGTTTTGTACTGTCTACATAATGAAAATAGTTATAATCTAAAATTACCTTGTTAAAAAAAATGCCCTTTTCAATTGCATCGGGGCCGCGGGTCACATGGCTTTTATAAAAAGGGGTCTCCACCCAAAAAAGGTTGGGAATACAATTATATACATATTATCAATGCTTTTTTTCCCATATGATGCGGTGGAACGGCGTTCCGGCACCTTTTTTCTCGATATTTTTAATGTTTCCAATCAATTTTTATTTTCCTTTGAAAACTTTTTAATTTTTCTATCGAAAGACGTTTGAAAATATTTCTTTTAATCGTAATCTCCCCAAAAACGTAAAAATGGTAAACAAAGAATTATTAGAACTAAGATAAGATAAGATTTTCGTTTTACATCACTTAAGAATTAGAAGTCTTTATATAATTTATTCAGGGACTTAGTATCCATTATTTCCCAATCTTCGCGCATCAAATCGACCTGGCCAATTTGCTTATAAACTTCTTGATATTCTTCCGGAATCAAAATGGGTTGTTTTTCACATCGCACTCTATCTGCTGAGCTAAAAACATGGACTGCTAGTAAATAGCTATGACAGTGTACAGGGGAAAACAGTTCGACTTTTTTATTATTGTTTCAGCCGTGAATATGAAATGCATTATTGTTTGGACAATAATATCTTTTATATTTTGTGAAACACATCTATCACACAACAGTCGAAGATTGTTTTTCCTTGTACACTTCTTTTCTCAGCTTTTTCTTCTGTCCAGTTATAGAGACACGGTTTTGTGGCATCAGGAACAACAATGCAGAAATTATAAAAAATGGGTTGTCATGGTCGTCTCTTTATAGGCACTGTTTGTATTGAGGAAGCAATGGTAGTATATTATCTCAGTTTGACAGGCTGGGAATATATTATAATAAGGTTTAAAAACGTTGCATCCACTAAATGTAGAATATATTTTCTTTTTGGGTTCAGATCGTTTGCCGCACGGAAATTTTTCTTTTCTAGAGCCAATATTGACTTGTCCAATTTACTCTTCACTATCTTCTTGTATCGTATATATTTTAATAATAAATTTGGTATTTAAAAAAAACTCGTAGAAAGCACAACTTCCGTTAACAAATACAGTCAGTAAAGAAAGTACATGTACTAGTTCCAATTTTCATGCAGAATGTGTTTTGTCCAAATCCAATATGACGGCTTCTACGCTGTGATTGGTTGAGAGGACAAAACATCTTTTGATTGAATTTGGGTGTTGGAGACAACACGTTTTGCATGAACGTGTTAACTTAATGATTTATTTTTTATAGGAAAAAACTTTTTTTGAACGTTAATTTTAATTTCCATTCATAGATTTCATTATTGACTATCAGAACTGATATTAAACAGCATTTTTTTAAATTTGTGACAAAACACTTTTTGAATGTTTGCTCCTCAATTATAGGAAGCAAAGCTACCTAGGTATTTTGATTAAAAACATATAGTAGAACATTAATAATACACGTGTGACACGCAACTTTTTTTTATCGTAAAATAGTCAAATCCCTTTAAGATTTGTAAAAAAAAAATATTACCATAAATAAAAGCTATACCACAATTATTGTTTTAGATAAAAGCGTAAAGTATTTTTTTTAATTCAGTATACAATTCATAATTGCCCGGAGGAAAAAAAACATGAAAATCAATGCTCCTAAATTATTAAGTTTCTTTTCTCTATAAAATTAATGCATTTTTTTAAAAGCATACTGCCTTTTCCCAAATTTATTATTCGAACGAAATATTTTTTGGCACCGGCCTTAGTGACGCTATTTTCTTTTCGCATACAGATATATATTATTACAGCTACTTCTTATGTTTTTTTAAATACTAGTAATTTAAAAAACGTAATTTATAATCTTTGAATGAGAAATTTCTAATATCCCAAACGTTTCTACAGCATTTTGTGTTTAAGTATTGAAAAAGAAACATATTTTCATTTGGTTTAATACAAAAGATTTAATTGATCAAAAGAAAAAAAACAATAAAACGGTTGAAAATTAATGACTGTTCAAGTATACGTCGAATTATCAGAAATATGCTACTCAAATGATATTTAAATTTACTTTAGTCTATATCACGTATTCTTTTAATTAACTTTATTGCCAATGTTTACTCGAATTTAAAATGGAATGAGGGCTGTTTTTCCAAGAGGTTCTTCAGTACTTCAACAGGCAATGTTAAAACAAACAGTACCTACGTTGGTATATTATGACGATGTATTGAGTTAAAAGCATCCGTACAGTTTGTTTATGGTAAGCAGTAAACATTTATGATAATTTTGGATCGTTAAAACAGCAAAATTGAAAAACAAACCAGGCGAAGTTTTTATTTCCGCTTTGAAATAAATGAGTGAGCGCACTCTAGCTTATAACTTAGAGTAAACACATTTGTTTAATTTAAGTAAACCTTTTCACCAGAAATTTTAAACTGTAAATATATAAAAAAAAACAAAACAGTATATATAAACAATCAATTGTTATCATAAAAAGCGACTTTATAAAATGTCGTCAGTTTCATTTTCTATCCTTTTTTTACAAACTGTGTTAGCCCATCTTAAAGTATTTTTTTTCTAGTTAAATCAACAAATGAAAACTTTTGTACATTGAATTTTCAATTGGTTTATGGAATATGTATACAAAACTATACATGCATATTAAGTATTAATTTCGTATTGGGCACAGAAAGCTTTGGAAAAGATAAATTATTGAATGATTAGTATTAAGTATTAAACTACCTAGGTTAAGACGGCAATTAACTGGTGGCTTGCTCTAATCTTTCCATGTTTGGTAAAAAAATCCATTCTATATTAAAACAATACTTGAATTAAGTGAATCATGTTTAAATAAAATATCGCAGTAAAAGAATGCATTAGTGTATGACATAAATTTTAAAAAAGAATACAAACATTAACGATCACATCAAATATGCAAAACTAAATTCTCTAAGATAATGCAGTTTAAAGAATTTTCTGCAGAAGACATTTTCTTGGCTCAGATGTAAGGCGACGTATGACTCAAAATTAAATTTTAAGCGAAACAAATTTTACTAAAAATAATACGGAACGAGTAAAGAATGCTATATCTTTGTACACATTACCACTACATTACTGTTTTATATTGAAATTTCATTTATTTTTAGATAATCATTCAAAATGATAATCACTTAGCTTCAAAGATATACAGACGCGTTTAATATCATAATAAATATTACGTGTTGAATTTATGGCTGTCTAAGACATTTAAAATTTCAATAATAATTACATTAAAATTGTATACTCAACATGGAAGGTAACCCTTTTCACGATCAGATAAAAAATAAACTAAACTATTTCCAGAGAAGTAAAAATAAAAAAGCTCGAGTTATATTAACGGAGACAAAAATAAATTGTCCATCCTTATTTTCGTAGCGCTTGAACAAAGAAAAAGGGTGAGTATACTTTTATAAATATATAATGAAGGGTTCTTGCATAGTGAAAATAAAATTCTGCAAACCAGCTTAGCTTTCTTTATAATATTCCCCACTCAGTAAAGGCCAAAATCGATATATGCGTAAGTTTTCTTTTTGACGTGACGTATAGTGAAATTCATATACAAAGTTAATTAATGATAGAAAAAATAAAATATGATTATATACATGCATCGTGACACTATCGAAAACCTTGGATTTTTTTTTTAAAAAATAGCACGTTTTTTATTTGTGCGTAAATAGAAAAATAAAAAACGTACAATAGTCGTATTCAAAAAAATATCGCTAAGCATTAACTAAGCTTTATGCTCTCATTAATATTTACCAAAAGTCAAACAACACAAAATAATGTTACCTACTTTAATGAAAACAATTTTTTACTTTAGTTTGACAGTATCAACAAACAAACATAGGCAAGTTTATCCACGATTCCTTGTAAAACAATCATAAATACTTGGCATAAAATGGTCGAAGAAAGATTTTATCGAATCATTTTATTTTTGATTTATGGTTTTTAGAAATCAAAATTACATGACATCATACAACTGATTTTGTTTATCAAATATAATCAATTGTTCCAAGTGACGTAATTTAGCTAATACGTTACAGTTAAATTATAATTTGTATACCTCGTTTTTACGGCTGAGGTTTAAAATATTATAATTGGCATTTTTCCATAAATGAATTTTAATTTTTTTATTAAAAGAAATGGCTGCATTTCATATGTATATATTTATTCTTGTTCACAATCTTATGGATAAGACTTATTTAAGTGAGCGGCAAGCTTGAAACCTGTTATTTTTTAAACTATTTTATATAATTTATCTTATTCAAAAAAATAAACTACGAGGCAATTGAATTACAATCAGTATTGGTTAAAATGTTTTAATAAAAGACAAAGTTTTCGAGTCTTGTCATTTTGAATCCGAGCATGTAATTGAATAAAAAGATAATAAGTCAGAGTTAGAACTTTTCAATAAAAGGAAATAAAAATTCCAATACCTTTTGCCGCTTAACAGATTACGAAGATAATCTGTTAATTTTCTTTCCAATAAGTCAAATAATCAAGAAATTACTTCAATGGTTGCAAGAATCTCTAAGCTTATTTTTGAGAGTTAGAGAAAAGTGTGGCGCGCTCCACGCAACGGCGATCGGGGATTTTTTCCACCCCCGTCGATTCAATTATGCGAATAACTCCCCACCTTAGACCCCCACAAACCGAACCCCTATGAAAGGTACGCTTTCTCCACTGGCGTAGTAAACAATAAAAAGTAATGTTCAGAAAAAAGCACCGGCATATATGAAGCAGTTATAAATTACACGATATCGCGAACGATCGCCGCATAGAGATTATATCAACTCGACTTTCTGGTTTATTGTTTTACTAAATGGCTTTAAGTTGGAAATTAAATGAAAAAACCGAACAAAATTGATTCCTTAGAAGTTTTAACACCGGCTTATCACAATGCGAATCAATATATATTTAGCAAACGTGACTCAATATATTATAAGAAAGAAATGTTTAAAATACTGAATAAAACATTTAATATTGCTAATAAGGGTAAGCAATGAATCTGCTACTTAAAACAATGTAGACTTAATAGCTTGAAAATATATGTAAACATTCAGTTAAATATATATGTTTCAATAAATGATTGATTATTTATGTACATACATATATTATAATATAAATAATATATATAAGAAGCAAATGTATATGAGCCAAATATTTTAAAGTGTAAAATCATACTTTTAAAACACAAAGAAAAATGACTTCACATACATACTTGAGTAAGATTTTAAATTTGAATAAAAAAAAATCACTTTAAATATAGTTTTAACTGTTATTGATTTCGGTACATGTTTAATTGTAAAGAAGAAACAGTTGTGTTTGGAAAACGAATAAGATATCAAATGTAAAAAAAATATATTTTGTAATGTTGTTGTAAAAATCAGCTGACACAATATCGGAGGCGGTTTTCTTGAACGAATTCACTGGAGAGAAAAATTAAAATGGAAAAATAATTAAACTTAAGCAAACACAGTCAGAAACAGGTGGTAAATTAGCAAGATTTCCGACTTTATTAGCCGACTGTTACTTGTATAGGTACTTCACTGGTTTAGCAAGAGTAAATATCTAAGGGGGTAAAACTTTTGTGCGTTTTAGCATTGGATGAGAAATGAGATTTGTTATTGTTTAATTCGTGTGAAGTGATTGGGAAACATTATCAATTTTTAATTTCATAATAAACAAAAAAAAATTCTCACAAAGATCAACTAAAAAATCAAATGTAAAATATTAAGAAATGTTATGTTTGGCAAAACGGTAAAAAAATACTTAAATACTTAAATATAATAAATTAATCAATAGTTTTCCAAAAAATATTTTCAATCAATTTTATTTATTGTTTCAAATCAAAAGTACAGTACATGGCATAATAGCTGACACCAATTCACCTTTGACAAATATACTTAAATAAATAAATACATTTGTAAAGGTGTATTTTTTAAATTTAATTATTCAGATTTATGTGACGTATTGATATCGTTTTACAGAAAGTATACACGAATAATTATTTCAATTCATTTTCCAAAAATAGTTCTAGAAGTTATGTATGTATACAAATTAGTAATTTTATTTTAACACTTATGTCAGCTTACTCTGGACTTTTATAAAAAATACAGTTTAGCGTATTTAAAAGATAATAAAATAATAAAAATAATTAAATTTTTCAAAGTTACTTTAACAAAACGGGGAAATTTTCTCATTTTGTGCATCCATTTACAAAACTATATGAAACTTTTTTTTTAGTAGATATCGTTTTAATAAACAAAATATCTTAAAAAATAAAATAAATTCAGCCTGAAATGTTTTGCATTATGTGTGATATTTTACAAAGCTATTTCTCAGCTCTCATTTAAGCTTCTAGAGTTCAAGGCGGGTGCCGTTAGAAGGAACGTCTCCTAGCGGGAGTAATCCGTTATAAATCAGAGGATGAAGAGGCGGAGGGAGGAAGACGTTGGAAGTAATGCTGGAATGAGGAGGGTCAATTTCAGGGCCGTGCAAGCGGACTAATGTAATCACAATAAGTTTTCCTTGTTATACTTACTAAGTTAGCTTTTGTAAATTACTTGGTATGAAGAAAAAAAGTTTTATCGCATGTATAGATAAATGCCACACATGTATAAGCCACGCTACTATTACATGCGATGTTGTAAACAAGTTTTTTTTATAAAAATAAAATATTTTTATACATCAAGTGGACGTGATAGAATTAATGTTTTTTCCATAAAATATCTGTTTGGCCTTTATAATGGCATTTAAAAATAATGTGACGAAGTATTGAGAAAGAAAAAATATATTTGAAATAGAACAAGATTTTCTAGAGATAAAGTTTAATTGTGAGTGTACACGTAATCAATTACATACAAAGACAAAGAATGTGGTCAAACAAACGCTCTTACCCTCTAATAAAATGTAAAAACTGTAAGTACGCCTAATCTTAAGACGTTGTTTTGTGGTAAATTTAATAAAATTTGTGATGCCAAAAAAAAACAAAGAATACTCAATGTTTCTTTATATCACATGTTCAAATCTGTAGTCGCTTGAAACGTGATAACATTAACAAACGAAAAATGTTCCTACGCTATGGTGCACAGTAGAATGGCTACACCTTGCAACGGTGGCACCATCGTCTGCATGGCTCTTTGCCATAGTCGTGACGCTGCGTCACTTGAGCGAGAATGAAAAATGATTCCACCTTTGCCGAACCATTTTTTCTGATAATCACAAGGGCGGAAACTTACTGCGGAAAACAAAGAGCACGGCCGAGTTGAGTTGCCTCCATGGAACGTTTCCCGCCAGGGGAAAATCGCACATTACTCGCGAAAACTTTCCGACTTCTTACGATATGATTGATACAAGTGTTCAAATTGTTTTCTCGCTCCGGAAAAGAGGAAAAGAGATTGGAGTTCAACCTTTACCTTTCTCCTTAGACAATTGAATTCCACAAAGGTTTTGAGGCTTTTGATGTGAGTGAGAATATTTTATGAGCAATATTTATAGATGTAATAAATATACGAAATAAAACTTTCTTTTTTATTGGATTCGTAAAACAGACCACCCACTTACTTAGTAGCGTACTTGAGGGTTCGGCATATTTAAATCGTTATTTTTTATACTTATGTAAAATAGTTTTTAATAAAAAGTGATGATTTACTATCATCACTTTTGAAAAAATGGTGTTTGTATAATAATTTACTTATGATGCGTACGGTTGACTTAGACTAAAAACTGATTTATTTATTTATTGTTGGGTGGTAGAATGGCCGGTCAAAAAATCACACAAGGAAATTTAAATCAGAAAGAACAGCTTCTGATTTTTTTTCATTAAAATAAAAAGAATAAATTACGTTTTTAAGCGTGAATAAAGCATCAAAAGACAAGAAGGACAATTATTTACCAGTATGGTGTACGTTAGTATTGATTTCGTGGTGTTTGTTACAAATGATGCCATTGAAGCAATGAACATTATCAGTTAAGGTTTTTTTTGCCAAGTTGTTAATGACTCAAATAACGTTATATGACTACATATTATATTTAATTTACGTTGTAAAAAAACGAGATAAATACAAAAAAAAAAACTGTTTCAAAAATAATGGCGTAAACAAATATAAAGTAGAAAATTTAAATTAAAAAATACTGCTCTGCAGTTGTTTATTCTAATTATATACAGATTCTGGTTGATATTAAAATGTAGTGAGATGACAAAAATAAATGACTAGGTACATACAAGTACTGTAGATAAAAACCACAGGCGAGGCGAAAACGTAATGAAGATTTTTTTATCACCTTGCTTAAAAAAAGAATGATCATGACCAAACAAAGAGGCGAAAATGGCAACTCGGTCATTAAATTTTAACGTTGATACCATCGTGTCGCATCGCACCGGAAACTCGAGATTATTGGGGCGGAGTTTTTATCTAAAGTTTTTTGCAACACAAGGAATTAATGCGAATTACTAATTTTAATAAATAAAGGAATTAATGTTATTTAGTTCCTTTTTTTTGTGCTGTGAAAATATGCATTATAACATTCTATATTTGTTTTTCCCATAAACTTTTTAGTACTTATTATTTTATTTATAATAGCTGTTGCAGATGTTTTATTTAACAATAAATTATCATAAAATAGTAAATTGTTTTCTTTAAGATTAAAAAATACGATAGTTTATTGAACAATTTCAAAAAAAGTTAGTAAGAAATGTATAGCAACATATCTATCTATCAAAGTAAGCGCTTCAATTTAGCTAAATAATTACAAGCAATTCAATGTCAAATATTGGATTGCTTGCCAGTGCCCAAATTTAATAAAAAAATAATTGTAATATATAATATATCAAAAATAAGTATTTTATTTATTGTTATAAGCTATTTCATCTGATTCCTTCATCAGAACTATCAACCATTCATAAAATAACAAATGGAGAACTATTTCTTTTCATCTAATTACTATCGAGTTCTAGCAATCTATTCACTATAATTAATATATGCACGTCAGGTCTTAAGGAGCACTACTGATGGTTACTAAATCCTTAGTTTTCCTACCCTTCTTTACTAAATTTAAAATTTTTAAATTTCATCGGAAACTAAATACAAATAAAAATATTCAACAAAGACACTTGAAATAAAGTTGTCATTTTAAAGAGGATAGCAATTTTAATATCCATCTTCGTCACTGCTGTATTCTGGCATTACACGATGTTCCCTAAGAATTTGTTCTTAATTATTAATACCAAAGTCATGTATAGCAGCAGATTCTTCTGGATTCACCATTCGTTAAATGATCTGCTTTAGATTATTGCGTTTTATTTAATTATTATTAAAATAATGTACTTTTCTTAAAGGGGTTAAAATAAAACATGCATAAATCAAGGTATGTATGAATACTATAAGAATAATGATGTATTATACCAATTCGTTTTCGAATAATTTAATTTTAGTGATAGTATATTCGTATCTTACAGTGATTGTAATTATTATCAGTCTTTGCTTCATATTACATACTGCAAGCCTTAGCTCCGCCCTATTGTGAGTCCCTTTTTGCGGCGACGAAAGTGGTGACAAGGCTCACGATCTCACCAGCACCTGTCGGGTAGGGCGGGGGCGGGGAAAACGTAACGTAACCGACGCCGGGCGACACAAATCCCTTAATAAGCTGTTCCCACTTTATCGGCCGCCGCGGCGTGCCCTGCAATTGTTTAATACGGCTGGAAACTCCCAGTCAAAAATGTCGCTTCACATACGAGAGAATACAGTCAGCAATAACTATTAACACAACAATAGTGTTCATGCATATTCACAATCCGTACAATGTTAAAAGAGCTATGTTTTAGTTTTTTTGTGAATATTTTTACGTATATTTTATGGTTTGCATGGTAATTTTTATTAATGTTTGTATAGTATACGTATTTGTCGGGTCAGTAGAACAGTGCCCAAAGTCATTTGCTTCCGTGACGGATCTCACGGGTCCAAATCCTAGTACGAACAGCATTTTTTCAATCGATTTATCAATTCTGTTCATATACATGAATGTTTGTGATATCTTAAAAATTCCCTTCCTCCCTTCCAATTATAAATAATGGGGCACAACGAAAGCGATTTTCTAGCCATTAGTCTTGTCCCAGTCCTATTATTTTTTCCTATATTTTATTTAAAAACAGAAAAGTTGAGAAACTGAGTAGAACTTAGCATGCAATTGACCATTATTGTTGCCTATTTGTGATGATTTTATTCTCAAAAGATTTTTAAGATAAAAATATTTTTTTTCTCAACGCTTAACATGTAACACGTGATATAAACATTCTTTTCAATGAGACACCGAAAGATTAAACTTTTAAAAAATTACAATATTTTTATAAAAACAAGACACTTTTTAAGGATTATTGATATAAATATGTAGTAGACTTTCAAATATGAATTGAAAAAATTAAATATGGATTATAACTTTTTGTGGCATTCGGTAAACACATACATAGTTTGCATATTTGAGAGGCGTCTTCAAATTCAAAGTAAGTGGTCATATTTTTAAATGATTTTTGCCGCTTATTGCTTGAGAAAATTTTCCTAAACTGAAATGCTTTATCCAAATGTTCGCAAATAAGATGTAAAACCGCGATAAATTATTGAAATTTTTACTTCAACGGACGTAGGTTCAGTTTTTTTCAAATTGAACTTTATTTTAAGGGAAAATTTATTGCTTGGAAACCCGGAAAATTTTCCAACAGTGTTACAACCCTTTTCATGGTACTGAAGTTTGCTTAATCTAGACGAATGGTGTGATTATTTCCTGGAACTATAATTTTCTGGGTGATTTTCGTTGCAAGAAGTTTTAGGTGAAAAGGCGACAACTTATTCAATGAAATGATGACTTCAATTGACTGATAATAACGTAAATTATGAAGCCTAAGTCAGAAATTCTATAAACATTTATCAGTATCGCGTAAACTCATTAAAGTTAAGCAAAGCCGTTTTGTTTAATGTGCTTCAATATTATACTATGTTTTCTGATTCTAATTATATTTGATGTCATACATTTTTCAAAGTAAATTAGTAGTCTGCCGAGCTTTAACGAGATACATGTTCAATAATATACGTAATAACCTGATGTTCAATTGCTGCCAGATTTATATTATATTAAAATATATCTAACGCTATCGACATCAATTGATAATAGCCTTTTTTACATTCATAACAATTGCACGATGATCAATAAGTATAATAAAATAGCTACTTACTACCATCCAATTTTATTGTAATAGCCGCAGTGAATCACATTATTTTTTCCAATGATGATCGTAAAAGTTTTAAGCGTTATGATATATTTTTATTAGGTAAGTAACTAACTATTTTTTTTATATTTTAGATTATACGAAAGAGATTTCATACCAACAGAAAATCAGCATGTCGTTGACAACTAACTACATTGAATATTTTTTGCGGCGTAGATTGATAAAAATCAAACCCATTATGACAGTATGACATACAAGTTTGGTTCGACAATAAAAAAGTCTAAAATATAAATTGAATAATCATTTTATTGATATTTAATAATTACTTTATTATTAGTAAGACAATAAGTTACGTAATAATAGAGATTTGAGAATTTAGTATTGTATACACTCGAGTTTCTGTCGGTATGACAAAAAATAACAAAACTATTTATTCTTGAATTTTCATTTGTCTTTTCATAAAGAATTTTTAAAAATTTGATGTGTGAACTGAAAATAAAGAACAATTCGTAAAATTAATAAAATACTTTGAAAGTAGTATAAAATGAGAAATATACATTTTTCATTCATATAGATGTTTAGTTTACGATTCTACGTAACAACAATGAGAATTTGAATTTGTTTTAGGAAGCGGTAGAGCGAAACTCACTAGTATGCAAAGTTATTGCCGAGCGACGCGACCTGTGGGCTTAAAGTGGAAACAAATCATTTCCAAAGTGGGTCACATTCGGTTTCGTGGAAATAAATTGCATTACCGGACACAAGGGAGGGACAAAAACAGTAACGTATGATATTAATAATTAAGTTGGATAACAAAAAGGTTGGGTACCGCTACTTATATGAGTGAGTGTGTTCGTGAAGATGGTAAATATTTCATTTTGATATATTTTTGTTGACTTTTACTTTTAAAATGCGAGAAAATGTAATACATTGTACTAATTCTGACTTAAGATTAATGTTTTACTAACAACTGAATTATGTAAATAGGCTAACGCTGACATTAACTAAAAAAATGTACGAAGCATACTGTTTTAAAATAAAAACACACAAAAAACAACACTCGGAGTTAGCGTATGAATAGAAATATTATACCAAGATGAATTCGAAATTTTCGCACATATTAACAATATGAGAAATATTTTTTTTATTATAAGGTAATTTTGTTACTGTGTCAAATGACGGTGAATATTATCATTTGGAGCTTTTTGACACTTTACACTGATACACTGTT
Source organism: Himalopsyche anomala (assembly GCA_031772345.1). Classification (NCBI taxonomy): domain Eukaryota; kingdom Metazoa; phylum Arthropoda; class Insecta; order Trichoptera; family Rhyacophilidae; genus Himalopsyche; species Himalopsyche anomala. The sequence goes on along the minus strand of CM062828.1, from coordinate 14,148,336 downwards.
CGATAAAGAATATCTTTTTTGTATCTCTATGAAAATATATTCAATGATGTAATCGAGTTATAGTTATAATTTATACAAATAATACAACAAAAATAAAGTCTGTATGTGTATTAACGAAAAAACTACGCAGATGATCCTAAACGAGTGTATCACAGCACTCTTAAATACAGAAACGAATTCACCCACCCTCAGCGGGCTTATCGAAATCGTGCAAGCATTTTCCGGGAATACCTCCGTCGTGTACTGCCGCCGCAACACATAGCCTTCCGCGAATACTTTTCTCATCCAGAGATAAGCAGAAAATGCGCGACATGGAGTGTTTTGTGTTCCTAGTCTAACCTCAAGCACGCTGGTCTAGCCCCGCCGAGCAGTAAAAGCTCTGAAATAGGAGGCATTTAAGTACTTAAATAATAATACATACTTTATAAGTTTACAAGTTTTCCGTTTTAAGGCACCACGGCGGCCTGCTCCGCGAGGACGTTTGTGTATTGTGTGGGTATGTGGAGGTTTGAGAAAGGCCGCCCCCCTAAAATGTTTAAATCAGGAGACATCAACTCTTGTTACCTCAGTAACTTAGCATTCTTGAAAATTATGACGAAAATACTGCTGATATAAATAAATTTATAAAAAATCTTCAACAATATATAAATACATTTAAAATTTTGGTTAAATCTGTGAATAAAATTTCACAGAATTTTATTAGTGTTAATTTAATTTCAACCACCTTAAAACTAGGCTGATTGAATAATTAAACTATCAAAATAGATGGTTTTTGATATTGCTTATGTTTTGGAATCCACGCTTAAAAAGAATACCCGTATACGAGGATATCGAAGCGATGGTTCAAAATAATATTAAAAGTTACTGAATTTGCCACAAATGTTTTTTCACCACTTTGTTCCAATAGTAAAGACTCAATCTGAATGTGCGTTAGAGTTAATTGAATACAAACATTTAATTTAGATTTCAATCATTTATTATTTGACACCCATATTGACGTATGATTACGTATAGTAAATTAATTTTGTCATCTATTGATTTGTTTCAGTTTTTAATGAAACTATTTTATTATATCATCAAAAATTGTTGCAAACTCGGCATCACAGAGGAATCCAACAATATCATTAAGATAACCCGACAAATTGTAATAAGTAAGTTATTGTCAATACGAAACCTAGAAGTCCGAATAATATTGCTGACACCTAATAACTGCACGTTATTGTGTTCGAGTATCACGGAGAAAATTCAATTCAGTTTAGGGCGGCACAATTGCAAAAGGATGTAATATCCCTGACTAAAACGCTTAAAGGGAATTTATGAAGCAAGGGCCGGACGGGTCGGATGGCGCCCCTAATAAATCTTCAATTCAATAATCCAATAATGGGCCGGAGGGGGCATTGCATCAGGGTGTTATACTTACACGTAGGAGCTTAACACTCAGTGTTTTGGTAAAATTAAAAAGTTTTTTTTGTTTGCGTTTTACAATAAATTAAGCGTATTTGTTTTTTTTTATTTTTGATCTTACGAACAAAAAAAAAATGAAGCTAATAAAAATAATATTTAAAAGAAACGATATTCACCATGAATTTATCATCCATAATGATAAAGCCATGTTCTAATATAGTGGAGCGATTGAACCTTTTTGTAAACCCACTTTGTACTCTCGTCTGTTCCGAGTATTAGTTAAATGCAAGTTAATTTATGTAAAGCAATAAGTAATCTTTATTTATTTGCGAACGTCTTTGCTCAAATGGTGTGGTCACATAATAATTTGTCGAATATCATTTATTGAATTTATTAACATTTTGATGTATGTTTTTAAGTATATATTCAAAATCTAATTGACCTATAATAACACAGAACATAAAGAAAAACTATTCTTACAATAAAGGTTTTTATTTACTTAAAATTTCGGCTGTAAAAAACAAGTATTTATCGCACAGGAACTATGATTTCACATACAACTTAGTGCTGTATATTATACATCGGAAATATCTTAGGAAAAGACGCTAGACCTTAAAGGAAAAACAAGGTGGGCGACGAAAATGATTTAAAGAGGAAGTATAGGGTAGGGGGAAGTATTTTGTGGCTAAAGGCTTCCGTTATCGATGGCGCTCGTTAAAATTCAAAGTAGTATGGTCAAAATTCATTGATAATTTCAATTTAAGCAATCTCTTTTTAGAGCATGATACAATCAAGCAATAATATGATAATTTAATTCTAAAAGAGTATTATAGGATATAATGTATGGCTATTTCATCTTCACGTCACCGTCAGTACTATTTTAAAACGGATTTTTGTTTTTCATATGTATACTTTCTCAAGAAAAATCGCTTTATCATCTTAATCACATCATAAATAATAATAAAAAAAACTATACAATTGAGTGCGACAGGTTTAGTTTCAATTGTTCTACGAAAAAACCGTGCTGTGAAAAAAATACCATTTGTTTTTTTTTAAGAATCCGCTTTCTTGGTACGAAAAAAGATTTTAAAAAACCATCATATTTACTATCTAAAAGGTATCGGTTAAATGTGTCACTGATTAAAAAAAATTAACAATATATATCATCTCAACAATAACATAAGCACTGTGCGTATTTCTTAATGAGAAAATAAATACAGATAATTATTTGATAATTAATAGGGTATCATAATTACATTTATATCAAATGACAGTCGATCAACCCGGTATTTCGGTATCCGGTGTCCCTTTTTTCAAAGTCGAAATTACGGTTTCGGTAAAAGTCAAATATCGGAACATAAGTATTATTATAAATAGTGTATTTAAAAGCGGTTATAATATGCTTTGAATATAAGAATGCTAATATTATTAGTTAGACCTTTAAATACGAATTAGTCTTTTGAGATCATATAACATTTTTGCATGTCACAAAAGAGATCAGAACAAAGAAATATTTTACGACAATTAATTAACTATTTCAAATAAGTCAACTGGTGTAAAGTTTTAATTTAGTCTAACCGTTTGATATATATATAATAAATGAAATTCGTTGAATGTCTACGGCGGAGAATTCCGTAGTTTATTTATGGAATTTGGTGCGAGGGCTTACAAACTGTGGTTTTAGTACTGAGTCGATGCCGTTGAAATGATTTGATAACTTACTGTGAAGTTACTCCTTCCGAATATCAACTACCCAATTAATAATGTTGATTCAAATGTTCACAGTTGATTGCTCGAATTTAAGTGACTCGCAATTTTGGCAAACAGAGTCAATCGAGAAATTGTCTTGAAATATAGAAATAACATTGTAAAATACGTACCTTTTTTACATGTCTGAAATGCGAAATATTTTTGATAAGCAAATATTTATCAAACCCTCCGTTATATTCAAGTAAAACTCAATATGATTTTTGGTTATATTAATTAGATGGACAACGTCACATCACAAATGAAATCATTGATTCATGTCCATCAAAAAAAAAGAATGAAATCTATCGATTTTTCGTAACTATGTCCTCTCCCAATATATTATACTTAAAATATAGTACAGAAAGTACATAAAGATTTTTTTCTTTACGAGAAACTTTTATAACATATTCGTTCAACCTCTCTAAGATAAAACAAGGACAAGACTGGTTATTAACTAATAGAATTAGATTCTCATTGTTTTTAGGAATAAATAAAAATAAATGTTTAGTTTGTGGTTAGGTTTTCAACTTGGAAGGCTGCAATTAAGATGGTCACGAGTTCAAATCCTATTGTGGACAGTTTTTAAAAATGAATTGATGGATCTCTGTTTGAAAGCATGGATGTTTGTGATTAGTGAACTCCCCTTCCAAGCATCTGATCCTAAAAATACGAGTTATAACGAGAACGATTGGTTTACCACCAGCCATTTTCTAGCCTCATCTTTCTACTTCTTACTGAGAAGATATGGATATGGTTTTTCGAAAAAAAATAAAAATAGTAACAAGCAGTTTGCGCAGAAAAACTATTTTGACATAGACTTCATTAAGAGTTCATATGCTTTTCATTGGTAGCGGACATGGTCAAAAATACTTATTTTGTATTTTAAATATTTTGAAATTACAGATAAATCTAACATTTTAGGAGTTTCAATATTTTGGAATCAAGTTTATTTATCCCTAATAAATACTTAAATCGTGCTCTATTATCATATGAAAGCTGAGCACTGAAATTAAGGAATATGTATTAATTATTGCAAGCTTCGTGGTCGAGTGTCTACGCCGATGGCTGATAATACGAAGATCACGGATTTGAATTCCAATACGAACAGTTTTTATAGATTGATTTTTAATCAATTTATGTATGAAAGCACGTATGTATGTGATGACTTGAAATCTCACCTCTCACTCAGGGAGTACTCTATAAAAAAAACGTCTTTAGTCCTGTCATACCCTCCAACTCTTCTATCTCTACTCCCTGAGAGAGGTTGAGCAAATGAGTAACAAGCAGTTCCCGTAGATAAGCTCACTAAATGATAAAATATTTCAGGTGATGAATAATAAAAAAAATTAACGAATGTGTATTGAAAGCAATGAAGTTTTGTAAACTTTTCAAGGAGTTGAAAACAATTTATTTTCAGCCGGTAAATAAACAATGTAGTAAATTAAATCCACATGCCGCCCTCTGCACTTGTGTTTGGTTTCACGATCTGACAACAGATAAAGAATATAAGGAAAACAACCAAAACTTACGACTGCGCTTCGCTTTTTATGTAAATTAAATGAGTTTCACTAAAAAAACTTGCCCATCTAAATAATGGCAAAAGTTTCTGTTTGGGCTGCATTTTAAAAATGGAGCTTTCAAAAATGTTCGTGAAAGAAACCCTTGTTATTCAATAGTATTAGAGAACTTCACTGTTTTTACAAGTAATGTATTCTTTCATTAAAAAAGAAATGATTGTTTAAATTAACAATTTAACTGACATAACAAATACTTGTAAGTACATGTAATGAATTAGAAAAAAATTAAAACTTTGTACGTCTCTCAATATAATTTTGGTCTTTGAATTCATCATAACTAATTTTTAGGTACTCAATATATATATTGTATATGTAAAATGAATTCCTCTTTTTTGGTTTTATATCTAATGTAGATTTGATGGTTTATTTTAAGATAAGATTTTATACATAAAATACATTTATTTCTGTGTATATTTGAAATAGATTTAATTTTGAAATTTAATTAGCCAAAATCTGTTCACCGACAGTAGCAATGAATGAAAAGTCAATAAACAAAATCTGCGCAGCCTTCAAGGCTTGAAGGGAAGCCCGCCAGGCTGCGAGCTTTCGGGCGAATATTGGCAGGCGGTAGTCGTATGCGGTCGACACATCCAAGAGAGGCATGTCATCCGGCGGATCCATTGACAAGGGTCCGACGGCTGATGCTATATTAACGAACAAAAGTTTAACGCCGGCTCTAGTCCACCGAAGTAATTAAGAAAATTTTACGTCTCAGCCTAATCATTAATTATAATTAAGTGGAAATGCTTCATGAATAATGAGCAATAATGTCGCAAATGACGTTCATAAATTATGTTGTAAATATGAAGCTGCCACGATACAAACATTGGGCGTGGAACCTTTATTTTAAATAAGCACGGTTTTATTTGGGATGATGTTGTTATTTTAAATAATCGTTTAAAAGCTGTGCTAAACGGTCGTGATTTAAAACGTATTAGTTAAATATATTAAATTAAAACCAAAGAGTTAATCAGTGTCATTCCTAATAATGAAAAATATGAATAAATTTATCTTTTCAAAATAAATTCAAATGGAATTCCGATAAAAATCAGCCATAATTTCATTAATAGATTGATAATTTTATACAAACAAAGAAAAAACTGCTTAACACATGCAGGACACACAGCAGGACACATGAATGCAAATAATGTGTAATGCAGTACTAGCCTTATCAACAAAACTACATATGTTAATCTTCATTACACGAAGTTGAAAACATATAAAAATATTCTTTGCATTAAAGTTATTTCGTAGATGTAAATACTCATAATTTTAGCAACAAGTAGTTTCATATAATATCATTTCGTTTGGAGACTGAATACATAAAAAAAACCAAACACGACGAGCATCAAAGCCAATAACGGGAAAAATATACATATCTTCATGGAATAATGTACCACATACTTAGCGCTCAAAAGCCTCCAGTCAAGATATGGCCGACAGAATAGCCGTTATTCCGTAATAAAAATAAAACTAACGCGTTTAATAAATAGCCTGCAAAAAGTTTTCTTTGGGAAAAACAGCATATAAATCACTAGGCAAACACTAACCGACTTTACCTTATTTTTTGCGCCTATTTTTGTTTACTTCCAATTTAAGAAGAGGATTATTTATGCCAAGATAAAGTTAGTCTTTCCGGTTAGTAGCTGTAAACAGAAATATAAGCAAATTTGTTTAACAAGGACAACTTAGTATCTAATTTATTCGTGCAGCAAATGTCTATACACATAATCTTTATGGAAAATTGACGGCGGTAATGAGAAATATTATTTATTTTATATCTTTCGAAAATAAAAAGTGTATATAAGCCGCCAAATACAATAGTAAAATAAAAAAAGTTGCCATGTTTAACGTTGTCATTTTTTTCGTAATTATGGCCATTTTAAAAAATTTGATGTCCAAAAATGCCAATAAATGAACTAAATTTTAACCATATAAAGTATGACAGAGACGTTAATAGTGATATATTATGTGAATCTACTACATTATGCTGGAAAAAGTAATTTGATTTTAATTATTTTGAAAACTGCATTTACCTATATGAGTGCACCAAGCAAGTGTTTTCAACATGATTGAAAATTATTGATTGTAAGGACTGTTTCGGTAGTGCAAACATTAAAAAAAATGCACATTAAACATTTGAATGCAACACTATTTCTGTCAAAAGAGAAAGGGGGGGTAAAATGCGCAGAGTAACCTTTACTAATCATTGTCCACGTCACTCGCACGAGTCATCGCTCAGGAATCTGTTCACGTGCGAGATTGCATTTGATCGGAATTTAAAGAGGGGCAATAACGCAAGGGAATCGGCATGCGAGGGTGTTAAATCTACGCGGCTAGCGGAAACGAAGGTGGAAAACACTATAGAAGGTTATATGTATTAAATTGTGTGTAAGGGGGGGCAATGGAAAAAGAATGAAAAATTGGAAGCGTGTCATGACTAGTGAAAAAATTCAGCAAGTGCAATGTACAGCACGTATGAAAGTCATTAGCGATCATCTTATTTATTCCGATACATAAAATTGTTTTTGATGAATTTATTGTTTTCAGTCAAGATTTTAAACTGTTTATTTTAAATAAAAAAAAAATACAGTTAAGTCCAAAAAACATTTTAATCAGAATATCTTGCTAGAAATAGTCATGAATGTTGACTTCACTACACTTTACACACGAATCAAGTGTTTGAAAACGTTTTTTATACCGAAAAAAGTATTTTTGAACGTTTTTTAAAGGGTTACAATCTGCTTTATTTTTCTTAACAATGTTCTTTGTTAACTGTATACGAATATAAGTTAAAATCTCCCACAGTCTGCGTAAATATAAAATGAGCTTAAAAACTAAATGATTGCGTTTGAACGATTCAAATTATGTACATTCACACAAGTATTGTCATAAATGATTGCAGTACATTTCTTTAATATAATTCAAAGATGTTTTGCGAAAAAATCCTGCGTATCAGTCCGAAAACGATGTTATGTGTAACAAAAGAAAATATTAAAACGTATTAAAGTCAAACCGTTTTTGACAGAGAACGATTTTTATCATATATATTTTAAGATGGACCGTGAATAGTTGTTTTGCGAAAAAACTAATATATAAATATAATAAATTGTTAAAATGAACGATAGCATGAATAAAGTAGAAAAAATAGCAAAATCATACTATTTACGTTTAATGACTAACGAATTGAAATGGTTGAAAATTCCAAGTCAAAGATTTTAGTACACGCTATATGTACGCTCTATAAGAATGGTGGTTAGGAAAAGTCCGCGAAAGTACTAGATAAGGACCTCACAATCAAGTCGATTATATTTTTTCATAGGGGACCAAGCTTGAAACCGCGCCTGCCGTGATAGATTTAAAGCATGAACATTATTTACTGGGGGATAATACACGTCAAGTATCCAGCATCATGCTCTAGTGTATAATAAAGCACAGCTTTTGTTGCACTTTTAAAGCTTTGCATTTGTTGATTTCGCAGAAATAAAATTTTGCTGAAGAGTTTTATTCGCACGTAATTTAAACAAATGAATTAGAAACATCATGGTTAACGTTACTTAAATAAAAATTCTTTTCTATTAATAATACGAAATTTTATAATTGGATCATTGTTTTCACGACTTTTGGAAGTCTGTTAAAGTACCACACATTCAAATGAAGTATTATTTTATACATTTTCACTATATTTTGTCTCCGTTAAAATATAAAGTCACTATAATTATTAATATATGTATTACAAATGAAATAAATGTACCAATATTTCATATTATTCGATATAATAAAATTACCTATGAAGTATTACAGCAATATTTAATAAAAAAAAGTTGAACAGGCTTACTATAAAAAAAGTCAAGTAAAAAACAATTAAATTTGTGAACATTAAGGAGCGTAAATAATTTTATATTAAATAAAGCCTTTTGAAATTGAAATAAAAAAATAAAAAAACCTATTTTCTATATATATGTATACTCACAATTAAAAAGATTCTAAAGCAATTTTAAAACCTACTGTAGATAATATCTTAGTATGAAAAACTGTTTAAAAACAATGATTAAAAAACAGAGATCTTGAATTGAACAGAGTAAAGTACATAGTATAATCCCTATACAATATTTATATGAATGTACATATTTGATCGAAACACCTGGCGCATATGGAGAGGGAGGGAATGCATTTTTTTTAAAAAAATAATAGCGGATAAGTAGCGGCGCAGTGGCGGCCGAATAAATAATGACGTTTTATGTGATGCACTTAATTTTTTAATGGATGGGAGGCAAACCCGCGTCAGACACCGAACGCTACTGCCACCACCCTTATGGAGCAGCAGCTGTGGTCAACCTCCTGATCTAGGATATTTTAGAATTACGTTTAAAACAATATTTACTGCTAAAATTAAATAAAAATAGTTTTCTGTGACGATAAAGCACAATAAATCAACAAATTAAAAATATATTCGATTGATTCGAGGGAAGATTTTTTTTTTTTCAAAACAAAATATATATAAAAAAAAAATAACAAAGATTTAAAGCACGTAAAATAACAAAGTTATCAAATTGAATTTTATATCCGTTATTGGATTTACTTAATTGCTGTTTTGTTAAAATTATTTTTAAAGTAACATTTTGTTTACATAGCACATTTATTTTAAATTATGAGCTGAACAGGCTTAAATAATCGAAAAAGTTTCGTTTACAACGTAAAAAACATTTTAATTAGCCTGTTTAAATATCTCTAAAAAATAAATCAAAAATCAATGCATTTATTTTCAAAATAATGTTTTAATAAATTAGTTATTATTATATCGATAAAAATAATCAAATAGTGAAATAAAAAAATAAATTTGTTAGAAAGAGTAAACTTGCCAAAATATTATTTTTTACTCTTAGTTTTAGGTTTGACATCATAAATTATACACATATCCTGCGTCGTTCTTAGTTTTCAAAACTCATTCGGTTTTATATTTCTGTCAACTCACTTGTATGCAAAAAATAAATTTTTGGCTGTAGGAAAAGGTTATTATGGGCTGCCCTAATGGCTTGGCGGGAAAATTACTTGAATGCGAACAAAAACGAATAAAAATTGCTCGGGGGTGATTAATGCTCGTTGAATGACGGCGTGCCCTGCTATTTATTTTCAGATTTCTTTAATTTTCAAAGAGGGGAAACGTATTGCAGAAGAGCAAACCCAAGATGAAAATATAATTTCTGCATTAAAAATGCAAGCACTTTTAAAAACTCCATTAATTGCATCCATTGTAAGTGCCATATTAATTTTTATTTATTAGTACTAGCAAGATGCAATAAAAAATCTTTTTACTTAAGAAATAAAGGGGAGTTTTTTTCTTTGATAAATTATGTTTTTTTAATTTTTTTTAGTTATTAAATATATTTTAAAATAATTATGATTGCACACCAAAGCCAACATTGAATTACGAAAAACATACTATGAGCCCCCGAGAGGTGAAGTGAGCCAAGTGGTATTTTAGGGAAAAACTGAGTTAAATACGTTGCAATACTCTAAGTATCATAAGAGTAAAGTAATGATAGTGTTAGCTCCCTAAAATAAACATATGTAATCCACCTAAACATCAAATAAAGACAAGATTGTACTTGAAAGTCCAATAAAAAAGTTTTAACATTTTACTGCTTGGCTCACTTCACTACTAAATGGCTCACATGTTTGTGTGTCGATATCAGATTTCAAGTTTATCAATTACAATATGAAGTTTATTTCAAATCATCATACTGTGGATTATTGAAATATGTATTTTTTTAAATAATATTTTTTTTTGGTTTTTGTGATAAATTGAATTGAAATAAAATTTTATTTACTCAACATGTGGTATTTTAATTATAAATACGATTTATATAAATCAAGCATGATTTAATATGAATAACTTTCCTGAAGTAGTAATCACAAATGTTTTATTATATAAAAAATGAATGACAATAAAACGTTTTTTTTATTTAATTTGAAGCTATTTTTATGCTGTTATTTTTCAAAGTATCTAATTAATACTGTCTCTTTAGAAAGAAAACAATGTGACTGTATATTTTATTATTGTATTTGACTAAAAATATCATTAGTGTAAAACTTAATAATTAATATTAATTAATATTTTAATGGCAGATCTATGAATAAGGCGTATTGTATTTGACTTCTCATTTACAATGAATGCCAACGTTACAATAGACTAGGAAGCCGGGATTGTTTTGCCGGTAGACGAAGGTATAACAATCGTTCTCTAGAACCAACGACTCCACCGGATTGTAACCGTAGCGGGCATCTACAGCGTAGCGTCTACGTCGCTGACAGATGTATTCAAAGCATGCTGCTACGAGTATATTCTATTAAATCTATACAAATACTATTTTTATTTTCGATCGATGCATCATAACGCAAGACAAATGAATGATTTGTTATGAAAAATAATACGTATTAAGTCTAAATATAATTACAAATCAAGATGTATTACTACAGAGTTTATGTTATCCGAAAAACCTTGATAACATAATTTTTGCCAAAATTATAATTGCGGCTTAAGTCAACAAAATATGTGTTACTATAAAACGGCAATTTCGTAAAATTACAGAATCCTCACGACTATCTGATTGGATTAGATTAATATTTAAATACTTTTTACAAACGAAAGTATTTTATCCACACCAACTGATTTGAATAAAGATATTATCTTTTCTACAATAAATATTATTATAATAATTAAAATCTTTTAAATAAAAGTATTAATTTAATGATACAGTACATCTAGTAGTTTATTATAAATTCACTTGTAAAAACTTGTAAGACAATGAAACAGATAAAAAAGCAGTTTACAAAAGCAGAATAATATACAGAAGATATTAATAAATACATAGTTTTGGCTATTTTGTCACTCCAGTTTTTATGTTACACACTGTGACACGCGTTTTGCCCATTTATGAAGCAACTTTAGATGAAATCTCGCAAGATTAATTAATTGATTTTAATAGTTATATGCACAGTCAATTTTTGTATTTTACCCCCTCAATATGTCCATTAGAGCAGGGAAAATTACGATCTTCTTCTTATAATTTATATGTTAAAAATCATAATTATTTTTTATTTATTCGTTTACTTTGGAATCTTATAAAAGATAAACACGTTTTCAAATTTTATTTTATATTAAAAATAAACATTTACAAATCTACTGCCGAATCCATCGAAATATTGCAGTATATAAATTTAAACGCAATGTTGTGTTGAACATCATTTAAATTCCTAAAATTCAATTAAAGTAGAATAAATGACCGCGAAGTGAGAGTTAAGCTCATTGAATCTATGTATGCCATAGTACCTAGTGTAGCTACATTCCCAAAGCGCTGTGCATTCGGTGAAACACACCCGCTCGGGACCAGAATCCAAAGTGATCTACGGCCTCAGTTAGATCGGGCATATGAATGTTAGCTCGCCTCTTTCTCCTTGCCGTTACATGCCCGCAACCACATTTATGAGTTACCGATTTTATGCATTTGTGTCGGAAGGTTGTAAGAAGTCAAAATGTACGCCAAAACTTTACAGCTCTAATAAAAATGGGGTTCAGTGTTTAAATTTAACGTACTCATATTTAATACAAACGCAGCCAATCCATTTTTTAGATACTAAAACTGAATAAAGTCTCAGCTTCTTAGTGATTAAATAAAAAAATATCGTTTTAATGAATTTAAATGAAGAAAATAATGAAAATGTTTTGTAGATGTTGAGTTATTATTATTAAAAACGATCGCTGTGTGATGTTGAGCTAACTTTGACGTTCATTGTCCCTTCCTTATTGACTTTCAAATACAATATAAGCATGAAAACTAAAAGTCGTCGACAGTAATTTTTGAAGTACCTCTTTGTATGACCTCACTTGATGGATAACTGACGACAGAAAAATGGCATGTTTTTCAAATCGAATGCAAAATAAATGATCAACTTCTAAAAATGATTACTCATTCTTTTTCTAAGATCAAAAGTTCACTGGCAGTTATAATAAATGAGATAAAAAGTCATTTTTTCAAAGCGTTTCACACGTGTAGTGTAATCTGTTCAATTCAAGTAGGAATTATTCCACTTTGTAATACGGTTCACACAGTTTTATTTATTGAAAGAAAATTATTAGCTGAAAATGAATTCAATATAAAAACAAAACAAATAACAATAAAAAATAAATAAAAAAAATCATTTTCTGTTTTATATCCAGAAAAATAAATATTGTAATAGACAATTGATGCAAACATATAACTTTTAAAAAACTACTACTTTTAGTAAAGAAACTATTACGTGTATTTTACTAAACAAAATTTATTGTGTTAAAAAAGAGGAGAATTTTTAATAATGAATAATGAATAAATAAATTGATCAAATAATGTAATGCTAATGGAACTAAAATCTTATATTATTATATTTTCATTTGTTGGTAAAGCATCACAAAAGCTTAGCAGCGTAAGAGAATAGTAAAAAATTCTTTGTAACGAATAAATAAAGCTTAGCGAACGACAATAAAAGACAAACTTTCAAACACTTATACAACGGTAAAAACTATTTCTGAATAGTACTATTGTGTCACTGACGCGCGGGGTATGTCTAAAAACATTGGAAAGGTAAATTTGTGAAGTAAGCTGATATGCCAGTCTTCTTCGTTGCAAAAATACACGTTTTACGTAAATATTTTGTTACGGCATGTACAGAATTTAGTCTGCGAGCATATTGAATTGATAATATCAATATTTGTACGACGCCTACGCCGTAGCATGGCGTAGCGGAAAACGGCAGGCTTCACGTTGCTACGGCAGCGGTTCCACTTATATTTCTATTCTCTTGGTGTAAAATAATACTAGGTTCAGTAAATTTTCTTTGATGTATTAATTACGTTGCCATGTTTATATTATAATTTTTGGGTTAAGTGAGGTTGAAATATATTATTGATATGAAATTAAATTTATAAAATATGACAAATATCAAATCAAATTGTTACATCTAAAAAATCGACCAAATGACCGCAAAATGAAACTGAGATATTGCCATTAAGGAAGGTATTGTACAGTTTTTAGTACATAAATGACTATGAAATTATTTTGGTTAACATTAATATTCAATATAATTAAAAAAAGATCCTTTTTTATTAAAGAAAAAATAAAGCATAATCATACTCAGCGACACAGTTATCAATTGAATATTACTTTAATAACATATCTCTTTCAAGTAAATATCCACTAGCAATATAAATTAGAAGACGAACTCAAATTTATAAAACATCTGATGTCCAGTAAAATAAAAAATGCTTTTATTCATGTAAAATAAAAAATGAAAAATATTCAAATAACGCAGAACGCAGCACGCAGCCCGAAAAACATGAAATTATATTTGAATCGAAGTTAAAACGAAACGAAAAATGAAAAGAATTTATAACGTGAGTTCTGTCAAATCTTTTCAAACTCTCGCGGTCTATTATACTGAAAATCACATTACAAACGAATTCTGAGCGAACATAATTTTTATATATAGCGTGACGGGTCTCGTTTAAAAAACGTTTCGAGTCTGAAATAAAAAAAAACCTAAAGAAGGGTCGCAATAAATACCGAATTATATCAGAGTACTATTTTAAATAAGAATACGGCCGGGTAATGTCATTTATTAAAAAATGTATCCTCAGCGAGATGGTTATTATTACCATAAGGCACGTGATTCGTGACGTTTGGCATGCCAACCAGATAATAAAATATGGATATATTACTGAGAGAGGGACTGTCAGTTAGAATAAAAAGAAAACTAATGATTTTTGTAACATCCAACCACAGGCACCAAGGATTGAAGGAAGTCTTTCTTCAACTAAATTATAAGATTATAAATAGTTGATAGTCTTGTAACACTATCTATCAGGTATACATACTTTAATGAACTACATGGAAGCAGTTAAATCATCATTGAGTTTTTAATTTTATTGATGTATCATTTTAAATCAGTTTGTTAAAATTTACGAAATTGTGATTATGTTTGAAATTACCATTAGTCACGACGTCAACTTTATTAATCTTTGATGATCTTTGTAATTACATGTTGAAAGTGTTGAAAATTTTAATTTGTGTTAGCTTAGAGTCACCTATTTATATTTTTGACTGTAATTTTTAAATTCTTTCCAATGCCAATTGTTTTTTACACATTTTTATTTTAATTTGTTTTTGTATAAATAACACTGTTAAATTAAATTTCTTATCTTTCAGTTAATACTGCTCGCCATGAGCAAAATCGGTCCTTAATGTGTACAAAGGAATATTTTGTTTTTCCTAATACTTTCTTTCATATCGTGTTGTCAATACATTTGGCGTGTTTAAATGTTATTTTTTTAAAACATTTAATACATATCAATCGGTATAAAATAAAATTATTTGATGGATGTTTCGTTTCTAAGAAGAGTTTTCAATCAAATGTGATGCTGCTTGGTTTTGTAAATCTGCTTCCTACACTAAAATACATATAAGCTTTGTTTGAATGTTGATATGCAAAATAAAATGAACATTGAAAATCAAAAAAAAACACAAAAATATTGATTTGAGATCTTAAAGGTATAAAAAGAAGAGTAGATAGTTTATTTATGAATAAATAAGTCTTTGGCGTGTTATTTAAATAATGTGAGAACTATAATTAATCAAAACATATTTTTTGTAAATATTTTCGATTTTATTCCGTTTCTTTAAAAAAAATGACATGTTTATAAAAACTACCTTGAGTGACACTACCGTGACAGAACCTTTAAAAATAATAATTTAAAATAATCAAAGAATTGAAAAATAATTTTAAATTTACATAAGTGATTCTAGAAATTGAAATGTAATACACACCAGCTCGTTGACTTATTTCATCACATTGGAACATTTTGATAAGTAAAAAAAAATACAATTTATTTGAATACAGGCCGCCTTAAAGGCTAGTGACATAAAAAGAAAAATATTTCATTGAAATGTCATAGTTGATGTTTGCAGCTTAATAGGGTTTTTGCAAACGGTTTAAACTCACAAAGAGACCTATTTCTGTGAGAAATATTGCGTAAAATTTTGATTGTATCATAATATTTTGTACAATAATAATAAATGTTCCCTCTAACGCACTTGATGTTGCGTGAAACTCAGTGTATTATAACCAAAGAGGTAATAACAAGAATACTGTATCGTAAAATATAAAATGAACGTT
Organism: Himalopsyche anomala; assembly: GCA_031772345.1. Classification (NCBI taxonomy): domain Eukaryota; kingdom Metazoa; phylum Arthropoda; class Insecta; order Trichoptera; family Rhyacophilidae; genus Himalopsyche; species Himalopsyche anomala. The sequence goes on along the minus strand of CM062828.1, from coordinate 14,132,398 downwards.
TTTTTACCACTCGCAAGGTAAATTTTTTCAGTAAACCAGTGTTTTTTTGGAAACATTCTTTTAAAAACGGAAAACTACCTCTCTGAATACATCATTAAAAAAAACACTTACCTGTGTTCTCACCATAGTGATATTTTTTATGTATGTGATTAATAGTGATATTGTAATAATTTATTACTTTCGTATAAAAAAATTCGATTGTTGAAGATAAGTATAACTTCGCTTGATAATTGCTGATTTATCATTTGACATTATGTATTTGCTTTACTAAAGGATAACGACAATAAAGTTCATTTTACTTACTATAAATGTATTAAATTAAATTTTATACGTTTATAAATGTGACTCAAAAAACCATTGCTTAGTAAAATATGTATTAACAGAACAACTTTGAAATTGATAGGCATAGCTCGAAAGGAATCAAGTTGATTGGAAAGTATTTCACCAAACACAGTACGGAAAAGGTAAAAAACCCTTTGTTGTCTCAGATTTGGATACATTTCTTGTAATCCCCGACGACAATTTAAGGTTACCATTATTTTTTATCATTATTTCAGCAAAACATACATAACGTTTTATTTAATTTATTCTTAGTATAAAATATGGAATCGCTCATTTTTTACAACTCTTTTAATTGGACTGGTTAAAAAGTGACTATAAAAATTTAAAAAATCAAACAGAACGTTGCCATAACGTCAGCCCCTTGAATACAAATATATATTAATTATTAAGACTAGAGATGTTAATAAAACCAATAAAAATAAAAAAGGCGACTCACGATACGAATAATAGCTTTTATAAATGTTTGAAACACAGATCAAATTAATTAAAGAAACGTAATAAAAGCAAGGCAAAGAAAGCCTTCGAACCGCGATGGGATAATTCACTTTGGTTTGTTTCACTTCTTTAATTTAAATGAAACGAATTCGCTGGAGCGGTTCAGCACAATGGAGCAGAATTTTAATATTATTCATGGATGGCGAGCATTGGATTCGATCAATCATCGCGTTTGATTTAAACAGCCTTTTTTAAGAGAGATTTGTTATTTTTTTGTGTCCGACAAAAGGCGTCGCAATTAAAGTACGTCTGCGTTGACGGGAAGCGAACCCTCTAGCGACATGGAATCAAATACACAGAAAATGGCGTAATGAGTAGGGTGACCGGCGAAAGACTTTTCATTTCGATTAAAGATAAATAAACAGTTCTATAATATCTGTATGGCGTGTCAATATAACGTAAAAACATAAATATATAAATGTATTTTGTTATTCATTATTACATCTATACCCCAATGGCTACAATAATAAAGAAGATAATAAAAATTAATGGGTTATTATTTGTCAACAAAACAGTAATAGGTTACAACAAATGAATATTACTTATATTTCTTATTGCCAACGCATCAATATGATGTTTTAAGGCAGTTTTATCACGAATTTCCTCTATGAATCATTTTCGTAAGACATCTCTTTTTTATAAGTGAATATCACGCGGGCTTAAAATTTACAAGCCGTTAAAGTTTCCACAATACACCAGATCAAAACCATTGTACATATTAGTGTTCAGACAAAATTGAAAATGACGCATTGAAAACGTCGAGTGATATCCACCAATCAAAATACGGAGTCGACCCAAAATAAAATGCAGATGAATTTGTTTATTAAAACATTCGTTTATTTACTTATGCCGACCGTTATAGAGTTTTTATAAGCGTAACTGATAGTATCAGAAAAAAACTATAAAATGTATATGTGGCTTCAATATTCTTCTATGTGTGTTCGACTATAGTACTTAAAAAACGAAACATAATCATTTATTCACTTGGTATTGAAAGTTCGATTGTATATCATGCTACCTATTTGAAAACCTTTTGTGGTGAAATAATAAGCAAAACACGTATTATCTGTAATGATATATAAAAGGATATGAACATAACTATCCTAATTTAAGATTTCGACTGAAGGTGCTTGGTGGAATTTCAATATTAAATTTGAATCATTCAAACTATGTACATTCTCACAGATTTTGTCACTAGCGACCCAAGTTTCGCCTTTCGGCATCTTCAGGCGTTCAAGTACACGGATGAACTTGAACTGACGAGCCAAGTTCAGTTCATCTGTCAGTTCAAGTTCATCCGTGCACTTGAACGCCTGAAGATGCCGAAAGGCGAAATCCGGGTCGTTAGTGACAAAATCTGTGACAATGTAAATAGTTTGAACGATTCAAATAACTACCCTACAAATTAAAATTGGAAACACGCACTGCGCAAGGTTTGTAAATCATTCTGGCTCTTTTGATTTTGAATTTTAACTTTAAAATTTTTGAATAATCATATTCGAATTAATGTGAGTAATTTGTCGAGAAAAAAACAGCCACCCTAGTAGGAATAGGGTTGTCTGTAGTCCAACAAGGGTTGAATGTTAGAGGGTGGTCACGTGGCGACAGCAGAACGCAGGGCGCCGATCAACCGACGTCGAGCGGAAACTGTGAGGCGGCGCCCCTTTCAATGCAATCGTTAGACTTGTCATACGCGCGTCGCTAATATATAACATGATCAAGGGGCCTGGCATAAGCGTACTTTATTTTTTTTCCCCATCAATTATAAGCTTACACTGCATCGCACTCCTTGGTGCGCGGAACGAATCATGTGGAGGTTGTTTTTTTCCATATTACAAAAAGACTACTAACAGCAACGCAGTGTACTAATTTAAATCAGCACCCCATAAGTATATAATAAAAACTGTATTTTCGATACAACAACAAAATACTTGAAAAAATGTTAACTGTCAAACAGCTTAAATTGATAACAATGTTGCACTTAATATTTTCAAATAAAATTGCAAATTTTCAACTAACGTCATGTTATACATATAGGTGGCCCTGATATCAAATATTTGGGAAACGAAACGACGTGGTTGCATAAACATTGAATTGCTTGACAGGTATCTTTAAAATGCTTCAAAAATAATTAATATGCGTACAAGCAGGCAAATTATTATGAAAGCTGATTACCGTACTTTAAATCTTCAAAGCTGAAACCCAACCTTTTAATTCTCAGAAAAAGTTTTTCTTTTTATCACCAAGAGAAAACATTAACTTGCAATGGAAATGAATGAGATAGTAATTGCTAACATAAAAAGGCACTGTTTACAAACTTAACTGTTATTATTATATTGTATTATAATTATTTTGAAATGTCGCATAAGTGTATTTATTATGTGAGTGGGTTACACAAATCACTTTATGTAGGTTTTCGTTTGTGTTGAAAATGAGTGTCAATGACTTGTAAAATATTATTATGGATGAAATGAAGCTTTGAAGATGAAAGTTGTAAGCGGAAAGTTGTTGTAAAGTTTGGTCGAATAGCGTCGCTGCTTTATTGCCGGTGTCAAAGCTCATCAAAGCCTTTCAATGCTCTGTGACGAACGTTTTTAGCTTAGCACGCGAGAGATGGCGTATTCATAGTACCGGGAGAGTGCTCTAAAGACACCATTAAGAATAATAATAACACTCGGTGCTGCCAAATTTACGTTAAGCTACGCATGTTACCTTAACAGCCTTATTTATGTTAGACCTTTCTCCCTTATCACATATCATCCCGTAAACTAGGAGTGGCAGAGGTTAACAACCCGACAAGTTATAGTCATAACAACTTCAATCACATTATGATAAAAAAATGTATTCATCGATAGACAAGCTTATTTGAATGCGTTCCAACGAATACCGAATTAAACGAATTCAACGCGTTATTTTTATTTTGCCATAAGTTAATTGTAAGAAATACAGTAATAAAACCGTGTTAATTTATATATAACAAATTGCAAAAAAATACTTACTGTTTTTGCAATGCGACCTTATATGTATATATTCATAATCATGTTGCACAATGTACCACACATAATGATTCCGTTTTCCAGAAAGCATACAACTTCAAATAGAAAATAACTTTTTTTTTTGTTACATTTGCGTTTGAAAGCTAGTGAAAATCCAAAATTGACAAATATTATTCTTAAATTTGAACTCAAAACTCTACAAATACTAATAAAAAAACCAAAATATTTATTATATAGTGTGTTATATAGTAGATGAATATGAATTTATGCAAGGTAAGCCGAAAAAAAATGTGTGATGACGAATAACATCGTAAAATATATCCCGTTTCTGATTTAAAATTGTAATTTTAATATTAAATTTAATATACTACATTATTATGAAGTTATTTTACATGCCTCAGGTAGAGCGCTCTTGTAGAATATTGCGCCATTACAATCCCTGGTTTCGGGTACAGAGTAACTACTTACAGGTGGAGCACATCCCATCCCGTTCCACCTGCGTCCATATTTCACATCGCGCTGCTAGAGTTTCCGGCGCGGACGCGCGGGTCCGCCACGGGGCGTTTGTTTTGCCCAAGGTGGCGGAAAATCCGGTCGTGTCGAGTGAAAATCCCTATAAATCACTTTCGAGCGGTGGGAGTAGAAGCGGTAGCGGGAACCCGACGGATAGATAGCCGGCCTGCAGATCGTTATTACGGTTCGACCGTTACAACAACCTCCCCCCTTTCGAGCCTTCGTTTGGGCTAGCCGGCATGCAAAGCTCGCAATGGACAATCGAAGGAAGTCTCGTGCTTATCTCTAACGAGGAGACTTAAGATCGCTGCCCTTGATAGTGAATGGAAGCAAATTGGAAGGCAAGAAGTGGTGGGTAGTGAGAGAAGTTGTAGTATCAGAAGATTGTATTGCCGAATTCAATTATCTATGTAAGATAAAAAAAATCGAGTATGTTTTTTAGAAGCCACAAATTTTAGAAAATCATAAATATTAAAACTGTTAGTACTATTGTTTGGTATGTATACTAATGTCAATATTAATGCCACCTGTGTGGTCAAGTGGTCAACGTTGATGGCTTCGGTTACGAAGGTCACGGGTTAGAATCCCAGTGCGGACAGTTTTATAAATTTATTTTCAATCGATTTATGAATTAATGTTCGAAGGCATGGATGTATGGGATGTCTTGAATTTTGCCTTCCCTCCCATCCTATCTTATGAACGAGGCGTATCGAGAGCGATTAGCTAACCACTAGTCTTGTCTTAGCTTTCTATTTCTACACTCTTTGAAAAAAGCGAGGTTGAGCAACTGAGTAACAAGCAGTTCTCGTATATAATCTTCTGTTGAGATAAACTCTATAAGGGGTCCATTTGCTCCACACTGGGACACTATATATATGTTCATGTTACGCATCTTTTAAAAAATTTATCTGAAAGTTTTTGACCATTTTTAATTTTATGTATTTAAATAATAAATAATTTTTCTTTCTGTCTTTTGGGTGTAAGAATGCATACATGTCATGCATAAACTAAAAAAAATGTCAATATCAGCCGTTCATTTTTTACTGTAATATTTTTAGCTAATGGTAGAATTTAAGGTACTTTAGTTGTTACGTCAGCACCACAGACGTCACATTCAACATATTTAATTAAGACATGTTCAATTGGGTACGGCTACATGTGGATATAAATAATGTTCATTGTAATTTATCAAATTACAAGGAGCCAAATAAATTATTTACTAAGCCGTCTGATTTAGATGATATAATATTTTTTAGATAAAGCTTATTTCAGAGCACTCAATAAAACAATATAACAGATATCTATAAAGCTACTTAGTTTTAAAGTTACTTTCGAAAATTCTATAACTTTAAATAAGTTTTAACGTCAAAAAAATGCCATTAAATAAGATCGAATATCGCTGATACTATAATAATAAAATGTAAGATAAATAAAAACAATCACATTTTATCCCCACATTGAATTTGATCAAAAAGATTGATATCAGCTTAAAAAGAATATTTCGGCGCAAATGTTTAACTGAATAGGAAAAATGTTATCAGAAGATGGGTAATTCAAAAAATCCCCTCAGGAATATACCGGAGATAAAGAACCCAGATCAATCGTTAAAGAATCTTCAGAAGCTTCAACAATTCGTATGTAGGTTTAATATTTTGATGAAAAAGTCTTACCGCTAAGAAAAAGACCTCATGGGATTACGTAAGATATTTTTTTCGCTGTAAACACATATTAATATCATTCAAACGAATGAAAGGTTTTATTTCGAACTATATAAAATAGTTATAAAAAGTTATGTTTTCCGTACTATTTTTGATTAATTACCCTAAACAAATGTATGCTTTTAATTTTTTGGCAACGAAATAATTTCGTGTTTTTACTAATACACATCTTTGAATTTTTACCAGAATACATATGAGAAATTATTTTGTATGTCTTTCCTTACACTATATAAGAAACTAATAAAATCTAATAATAACATTTTTTTTTTCTAAATTGTCACTAAAATAATTACATATACTTTATAAACATAATTTAAAGCCAATGAATGCTACAAAGCATTTGGATGAAACTGTTATTTTTTTTGGTTTGAAATATTTTCTTGTAAATTTAAAAAAGAATCAGTAATTTTTGTATTAAAAATAGTCAATTAATTTTATTTGATTCTGATTCTGTACTAGTGCTTTAGTTAACCTATGTGAGTATTCAATGCATAAAATTAAATCAAAATGGAAATACAGTGTTCATTAAAAGAATCCTGCTTTTTTAATTCGCTTTTACGAATTTCTGGAATTTTCAATGACAGTTATTAAGAAAAGAGCCGTGTTTGTAGGGTTTCATTGATTTTTGTACACTCAAAAAACATTTCGTGTGCCAAACAATTTGACAGAAATATAGCTCAATCTCTATTTTATTTAGACAGATATGAAAAAACTAAACATTCTTTTATTAATGTGTTATATTTAAAAAAAAACAAATTAACTTAAGTATATAGTTTTTTGAAAATTAAAATAAAAATAACGGCTGAATTAATAGGCTTAAAAATCGAAAAATTTACACATTCAATTCGATAAAAAAACATTAACACTCGTTTTCTCTATTTTTAAAAAAATGTTTGCAATTGTATTTTTTTTATTATTTTATAACCCCTTGCTCTCAATCATTTTCAATAATTAGGCTGAGCTGTAGAGAGAAAAAGCGATTATCTTACTATGCGTCGTCTGTAAAATCCACATGTCTATCCCTAACCACTCTAAAAAAAAAATCAAATTACTTACATCACCTTCTTTATAAACGCATAATTTTGAAATGCTCCGTTATGGCTGTATGTTTTCGTTATGTAAATGGAATTGACCGGATGAATACAAACAAGTAATTTGAAGTATTTTTATGACTACAAATATTTTTTTAAAATGTAAATGTTAATCACTTTTAATGCGTTCACTATCAATACTTGGTGGAAAGGGATTATACTGGTTTGATAATGTTAATATATAATATAAAATAAAATATATTGAAAATTATCAAATATAAGTGATGTCAGTACAAACGATTGCTTTATTTTATGAAGTAAATGTTTATATTTAAACAAAATATTTATTGAAATTGCAATTGTGATTTGTTATTAATATTAAATCTAAATTCCCTGGTGCGATCCCGAAAAGAAGAACAATTACTTAACGTAAAGGGGCCAAGCGGGCTAACATCATAAAACGCTGGAATCAGTGCCAGCATCCTTACTAATTTACGACCGGTTCGATACGTATAATTCGCTTACACCCAAATCTTCCGAAAATCCGCCAATATATGGCCAGAGTATCGCCGTATTTGCACAAATACATATTAAAGTAAGAAGTCAGTCCAACCAATCGAGTTCGGGACGCGTAATTCCGTTATGTTTGAATTGATGCGGGTCTACAACGGAAGAGTTGGGTCAGAAGTTAATCGGCTGGAATAATTTAAACAGGCAGTGGTACGTGTATGATATCGGAATGTCATACATATTACAATACATTCGGTATAATTTGGGAATACGACTATGGTAAATGTAACAAAAAAAGCGTATAATGTAAGTTTAACTAATTAATATGAAACTAATGTATTATTGAATTCGCTTTGATTCTATACACAAAATGTGCCACATATATAAATATTAATAACATATCAATGCCTTAGTTCTATTGTACTATAACTAGTAATTGGTAGTTTTGAAATATGGCTGATCAAAGTTTTGACACTTCTAAACTGAGTTGTTAAAAAGTGATAATTATTATTTGTACAAATTAAAATAAAATTCATTTTACAGGCCGTCGCAACGTTTACAAATAAACTGTTTATTCGTCAACGTTACGATAGTCTGATGATGATTCTCAAGGAGGCGAAACAAGTGTTGCAATTTGTAACACAACAAGTGGAATAAAAAAGTTTTAATTTAATTTTATATTAAAAATGAACTTCTACAAAGTTACCCCTGAATCTATCGAAAAAAATATTTAGTAATTTATCCTTATTGAAATTGAATTTATTGAAACGTTGATAAAACAGTAAAGATATATTTGTTTATATGGAACTAATAGAAGATTTCTATATTGATTTATTACCATATGCAAAAACAATTGCCTATCGAGAGAAAACAAGTAAGTTTTTCGAATTGTACTTATGCGGAGTTATAGAATAGAGGTATTCAAATATTATGGGTAATATAGCTAAGAATATCAAATTTTAACTTATTTTTCTATAAAACTAGACATCATATATTATAAACAGTCATCAATGGACTTGTTTTGTTTAATCTTTGTTAAACATTACATATCTGATCTTTCAGATTACCAATTGCTTAAAATGAATTCTATTATATTTTAGTTCCATTGATTTACATTTAACATCATAGGCGCGCATAGCGTTTCATTTTTATATTTTTTTTCTAACAGTAAATTTATCAATCTGAATAAATTAAAATCAAAATTAAATTTAGGAAAACTCTATTTTAATTTTTATTTTTTAAAATCCATGTTCACTCTCAATTCGGAGCAAACGGCTTTTATATGACAAGTATTTTAACAGAGATTATTTCTACGAGAATTGTTCGTTACTCTATTTTTAAGAGAGTAGTTAAGGTAGAATGATAAGGCAGGACAGAATCCCGTTATATGATATAACGATTAGAAGGGTGGCAGAAAATTTTTGAACATTAAAAATACACTCATACTTTCCAACAGAAATCAATAAATCTAATTATAAAATGATTTTTTTTTCTGGGACAAGAATCTGTGAGATCTGTTACGGTAGCCAACGACGTTTATAACTGCGCCACAGTTCCGAAAATTGTATTGTTAAAGAAGTGTAACTCACCACAATTTCTTTTAATTGAAAAAGTATATTTCTAAGCTAGACAAATCTGCTATCACTGACATACAGACATGTATTTATTTACGTAATTTTCATAGTAAAAAAACAACGAAGACAAAATATTTATAAACTATTGTGGCCTGCTGTGGCCCAGTTGGTTAGAGCTTGATCTACCGATCACGCAGGTCTGGGTTCGATTCCTGGTCAAATCACAGTAAATTTGAAAATTATTAAATTCAAAGTTGTGACCGAAGAGCGGGTGTTTGTGTTGTCAATTCACATAATTTCGTTTCTTCCCATCCTTCTGATCCTTTAATACCTGGGTGTAGCAGTAGCGATTAGCCAACCTCTAGTCCTGTTATTGACTTATCCTTCTTTCCCTACTCACTTAGAAAAAACTTCTTTTGAGATACCTCCATTAGAAAGCCATTTGCTCCACATAAGTATGTAACAATACATGTGATTTCTTTTTATGAAAAGTGGTTATAAATACAAAAGTGTTCCACAAACGATGTTAGGAATAGAATTAAATAAAACTATGTGAATATACAGCGAAAAAAATAAAATACAATCTTTGAGAATTCAACCATAAAACGTGCTCAAATTTGCTAGTAAAACTTTACGTCTTTTGGGAACGCTTACTATTTCATCGAGGAAATAGTGTTTTGACGGCAATTTGTCTGATACGGCCCGAGGCATCTCAAACGGCGCGAGGAGCGCGGCGTCGACTAGCGTCACAACGCGTCATATCGGAAGCTCCGTATCGGATCGCACAACTAATTAAAACAAATCGTATTTACGACTCCGATGAGCGGCAACGGCGTTCGCTCAACGAATTTAAGCCACGAATATGTCACTCATATTATGTGATCGTAGCCATTGTTTGCGATGGAATTATGTTCATCACGTGACATAGTCAACATCGTATGACAAATTTTCGAAGCAGCGGATTATTTCCGCTGAACACTGCACCTAGTTAAAATATAATTATTTATTCAAGCTGTTTGTGGTTTCGCGGTATGAAACGTTTAGCTCAAATGAATCGTTAACTACGTATGCCATCATAATTTGATTTTGAAAATATTTTTTATCATAATTAAGTAATAAAATATTAATTAATTACATATAAATAATATTTTTTTAAGAATAGTAAAAGCCGCCAGTTTGGTCGAGTGGTCAACGTCGTTGGCTTCGGTTACCGAGGTCACGTGTTCGAATCCCAGTACGGACAGTTTTATAAATTGATTTTTCAATCGATCTATGAATTTCTGTTCGAAGGCATGAATGTATGTTATATCTTGGATTCCCCCCTCCCATCCTATTCTATGAACGGAGCGTCTGGAGAGCGACTAGCTTACCACTAGTCCTGTCCTAGCCCTATCCTTCTATTCCTACTCTCTTTGGAAAAAAGAGAGGTTGAGCAACTGAGTAACAAGCAGTTCTCGTGGAAACACTTCTGTTGAGATAAACTCCATTAGGAGTCCATATGCTTCACATTGGGAGCGGACATGGTAAACAAAAATGCTCAATTAATCTTTTAAAAACCATTAATTTAATAAATTTAAATAAGAAAATTATGACAATTGCTAGAATTATAAAATATAGTATTGCGCATGTAAGTTTTAGCATTGCCTCATTGGCATATCTTTATAAAATAATTCTGTCGATTGTGTGCTGCCGAAAAAGTCATCTATTATCGATTTGATTTTATAATTCTTTTGTGACTCAATATTAGACATTTTTAAAATTATTTTAATTGAGTTCTATCAAGAAGATGCGAATTCAATCAATCATTGAGAAAAAAAATCGAGAACACTAAAATATATTATATTCACCTTTAAAATTATGTATGTAAGTTTATGGCATAACGTGACAAAACAAAAACATGGTTGGGTTAGAAAATCATGTATGAGGGATTCTGGTGTTGCAGTAGAAGAACTTAAACACTGCTAACAAGTAAAAAAAAATGTTTTGATGGACATTGAAATATAAGTAGTTTTATTAGAAAGCTTTTGCTTAGCTACTTAAATATGTATCCATTTTTTTAATATTTCACTTTTATTATGGGATTAAATACTATTTTGAAATACATGCATACAGTTGTCAACTAAATCATTGTAATTTCGTTACCTTTCTAGCAGAAGTTGGTAAGTAACACAACTAAAAAGAATGAGTTAAGTATACAAAGACATCCTATGATATAAATTCTAGTCTAGAATAACTCAGTTGGTGCATTGATTACACCAGTTTGCTAAAAAAGCGTTTATTTTTATGGGCAATTCAAATATTCATAATGTTATTTAAAAGCAGACAATTGTACATGTTTATAAGCTTTAGCTTTTATTGATCTCAGATCAGTATTAATGAATATATATTTTTATATTACAGTTTTTGTGTAACATAAAATATCGATGCTTGAAGCTTTGTTGTAAAAGCTGGTTTTTTTTACTCATAATTATTAATCTGTTAACAAAGTTTTATCGCTTTTTTCTTTTGAGTTTATTCCAGTTTTTAAGTTCATTATACACCGAATTTGAATATGAGTAGTTATCTATTATTCTAATAAAAGAAAACAATATAATTTTCTTCGGATAAATTCACAACTAATTTTTAACTAAATCATCCAGACAGCTGAATTATGCTATTGAAATCAAAACGATGTTAAATCCACTTCAACTGAAATTTAATTGATGTTGTAACACAGTAAATTATATACCATTACATAAATTGCCGTTGAATTAAAAGCCAGCCGTTGAGGTAATTTTTACAGCATTTTGATAATTAAACCAATTTGAGGAGGCTAATTATGCCCAAATTATAGAACCATCAAATTAGCATTGTTGGCAAATGTTATTGTTATGTTTAATAGCGGGAAATTTCGATTGAAATTTATAGACCGCAATGGAAATGTAAGAATTAGTGAGATTGGTAAATAGGTGCTGTAAAATGTATATTTAGAACAATTAGCCAACAAACAAAAAACTCATTTATTACTGCGTAAAATATTTAATATTAAGTACCACGTAAAATGTTGATTTTTTCATCTGTTGAAGCATATAATATGTTTATATGGAAATATAATATAATATATCAACGAATGAAAAATGATCCATGTTTAAAATATTATGCTATACGTAAAAAATGATTAAAAACAGACTTCTCAAGCAAATTCTAGCGTAATAGTATTAGTAAAACTAGTCAATTTTTAAGAATGACACTGTTGTATTTGAGCTCGACTTTTAAGCCTATCACTAAAAATCGCTGTCCTTGATTAAATTATAGTAAATATAGATACTTTCAAAAAAATAATCTTTAGATAAATTTATCGATTTGTTTTCCATAACATGAATTATTCTGTGACGTCTAAATTCTTTCCCACCCCTATTATTCTATTATCGAAGCAAATTAAAAACGATCGGCTGACTACTAATAATACTGTACAAACGCTATTCTTAAACATTTACTTTATCCGAATAAAAGAGTTTGTGTGACTAAGCAATACACAGTTCTCGTAGAACAACTTGAGTTGAAAAAAACTCAATAAGAAATCCACCTTCTTCACAAAGGAATGCACGTGCTTACAAAAAAAAAATCAAGCAAGTTATCCCATTTCTTGCCGATATATTGGGCTTGCAGTTGTAAGTAAAGCCTTTCATAGCGCAAAATATAACTGACGAATCATTATGTAAATATATTTATATCAGTTGTAAAAAGCATCGGTAGCACATCATTACTTACATCATTATAACATCAGTACGTAACTTAAATAATTATCGATGTTTTCAATTGAACGTTGTAAAGTAAACGCATTCTGAGAGCAAAACATTTTTATAAGCATGTAGTATTAAATTTGTAAATCTTGCATATGAATATTTAAATTGTTGTTATAAAGTAATAACAATGTGTATGTAAAGTAAATTATTTTTATACGAACAAAGTTATTTCAGATATACCAGTGATACACACACCATTTTGTTATAGGGCGAACAAATAAATTAAGTGATTCCAAGTAGTCTTTGCATGTGTTCTCTAGCTACCAAATTGCAAAGTGCGAAGGCTTTCATTTAAATCACAAAGCACTAGCGCATAATGTTGCATTTAAACACACTAATTATGTGAGCCTGCGGTGTGCGCGTTTCGCGAGTGCAATAATATATTCAGCCGGGCATTGCGTGCTCTCAAATATCGTGCCACCGGTTTTATATGACCCATGCAACTGATTAAAAAAATTGACGGCATTAGTGGACGTGTTTAACACGGGAGGGAAACAACCGTGAGTAATAATTCTTTTAATGCTTTGAAAATATTTTAGATCTGATAAATGTATAATTATTGAAGCTATTACATACTCAACAATCGTATATTTTAATAGGGTTTTTGTGGACTTTTTTTAAAACATTCTTTTCATTATTGCAATTTGATATTTCATAATGTGATGTACTCACAAATGAATAACAAAACCAACCAACCGATTGTCGTGGTTGGGTTGTTTTGCTTTCTTATTTAATCTAATGGCTCAAATTGTTAAATAATAAATGATTGTCCTACTTATTATACGTGGTTTATTATGATGTCGTTCCTGTAACTGTTGCAACAACAAGTTGGCTTCCCACCACCACCCGTTGTGTATATGCAGCCAACGTTTAATGGCCGCCTTCCACAACGCTATCGACAGAAAAAGAGGAGTCTACCCCTCACATTCATGGCCCGAGCAGAATTGCACGGGACTGATTTTGAACCATGCACTAATAAACTTAAATTTGCGGCAATGCTTTTAAACCTACTGATACATTTATTTATTATTTAAACACGATACACTCATTTACTAAGCGTCTGTTCAAGTTCATCCATGAACTTGAATGCCTGAAGATGTCGAAAGGCGAAACCCGGGTTGTTAGTGACAAAAATTGTGTGAATCTACAGAATTTGAACGATTCAAATTTCACCAAGCACCTTCAGTTAAGATCTTAAATTATTAAATTTGTGGGTCAAACGTTTTGGAAAATAGTATAAATAAATTGATTATATAATCAGATGAAGTTTTATTACCAAAAAATTCTTAAATCGTGATTGGCGTTTACAGTATAATGAATATTTTTTTTATTTTAACGACGATTAATTTGAAAAATAAGTGTCCAAATCATTTTTATATGTTGGCTATATTATAGTATATACGTTTGGATTCTAAGATAAGCGCCTTTGATTTGCTAAGCTAAATAAAATTGTCATCACATGAAAGTTGTGTTTTCACCTGCCTAATAAATCCATCAGTTCTTTATCGAACGAGATATTTATCGATTGATATATTGGCTATTAATTTTTTACTCACTTGAATTTTTCAAAAAGCTTATTGATACTGTGGAAATCTTCACCTTAAGGCTGCTATAAATAAATTCTTATCTACGCAAAGAGCATAAAAATCTTCAGTAGTCATTTGCTAATAAATCATAATTAACAGCCGTGAAGGTTTCTAAAGGGTTGTCTACTTAGCGAGGGACAAAGCGGCAAGAAACGTCATCGGGCGTCGGCGTCGGTGGCGTCACTCGCCCCGACGCCCGCAACTCTTCGCGTTATTATAAACATTAATTAAGTCACGCTTTACGTTGTAATAAGCGCGAAGCTCTGGACGGGGAGTCCCAGTCGCTGTCTCACTGAGTGCGATATTAACCGGGATAAGTGGCGAGGTCGTACCGTATATTATACGTAATTCAGACGCACCTCTCCCAACCCGTTTGACAAGTGCTGCCAAGTTACAATCAAAATAATACACTTTTTAAAATATGTATACACGCAAGCATACAAATCTATCGAAAATGATTGAACCCCACATTTTTTAAAAAACTTATGAAAATTACATTAACGAAACATAAAAAAAATAATTAAAGAACTGCACACCATATCGCTCAAATAAAGAATTGTGTGTGAACTCTACACTGATTATTCCATAGCTGAGTAATAAAACTTGTATTTAGAAAAAAAAAACTGTGATATGTTAATTTCGAAAAGTCAATAAGCTTACAAATATAAATATTCATTTTTAGAAATTAACTACAAACACATTTTTTTGCTACAAACGCTAAAACATTGTAAAATATTTTTTTTTTAACTTTTTTTTGAATAAACACAACCCCAATAAATAATTGTCAATGTGGTAGACATTTACAATTATTCTAAATCAACTCAAAGTTAAAGGATGTCACTAACACTGACCTCAGTATATCAAATTGTTATTTTTTGTAGATATCCTTGTTTTAATCTGAATCCGGAATCATTTTTTTCGCTACATATAACTCTTGTTCTAAAAGCCCTAAAAGTCTGACTAAAATCAAATGCATTATACAATTTAGTTCCACGTTGAAATGATTTACTTTCTCCTTAAAAGTTGATGTAAATAAGCTTCCCATATGCTGCGCACTCTTTGTAGATTACAGCGATTTTTATTGGATTCGGAGAATTTGTCTGTTTGAAATTTATGAATTTACCAATTAGTATGACAAAAATACTTGTGAGCGTGTCTGTATTTAAATTAAAGCACGATCGAAGAAAAGTTCAAACATATAGATCAAACGAATGATCGGCCTTTTCTCAAGCTGCACATAAGATGAATAGAATTCCAATCCCAGCGTAGTTGGTTACGAATTTAACAGTGAAAGATATGTTTTTTATTTTTTAGGAAGTATGGTAGTTAAGTTAAAATTTAGTCAAACTATATCCCACCACAACTGTTCGTTCGGATAGTTTTTAATGTTGTAATTTAAAAAAAAGCTCTTCTTAAAAGTATTCATGACAAAATAAAAACGTTCCGATAAAAATACGAACAATGAATATTTTAAAAATACTATCAAAAAACAGAGGTTGCAGGTTTCAAGAAAATGAGCATACAGAATGAATGCTTTAAAAGTCATATTTTAACGGGATAATATAACGAAGCTCATTATTGGTAAAGCTTTTCTTTGAAATTATTTTATATGAAATGTAAAAAATAATAAAGGTAGGAAAGATCCAGATGAGGCATTTCCTTTTTTTGATGAAAAAGATTTATTCAAAAAAGATTAGGTAGAATACACTGCCTGAAACCTTAAAAAGAGCGATATGAGCGCTTTCTTCGGCTGTCATTACCATAAATGTATGACATGCCAACAAAACGAGATATAGCCGTGCTGAGTATACGTGAGATGGTCGCTCCTTGGCCTTCTAAAGAAACGATTTAATCACTATAGTACGATGAGTAAGGACTGAAATTATAAATATTTTTAATGGACTAATATTAATTATAATATGTTATTCATTTTTAGTGATTTAAATATAATATCATCTTCCGTCCATCCTTTTAAGTTGTAACAGTATATCGTTAGACCATATCAAAAAATATTTTCAAATGTAATATAATACCGTCGGCGGTGAGATATGGCAAAAAAGTGTGAGATTAATACTGTTTTACGTCAATTTTAAATGCGATTAAAAAAGTCTACACCTTCTATTTTATTAATTGATATTAAAACCGAGAATTATCATGCGGCAAGTATGTTTAATATAAGATAATAACGTTTTTTAAAGATGACACAATAATGGTAAGATAAGTAAAGACCGTTGTTAATCGGCCAATATTTTAGTAAATTGTCTTTATATCATTCAGTACACTAATGTGAATACATATTTAAAAAACCCTTACCAAAATAGTATAACAAAAGAAAAAAATATATAGTTTTCCAAAGAGATAAGTTCTTAAATTCATTAAAAAAATTGTTAAAACGAAAAATTGCGAAAGTGTATTAAACAAATGTTTTGTGTTTCGTTAATACTAAATTGCTGTGCTTTACAACTTTGCTAAATGATAAATGCTTAACATATTTAATAAAGCCAACGTAAAATAAATACTGATTTTATTTAGTGATATGTTTTACCATCGGAAAAGATTTAGTTTAAGTTTAACTCATGACACCTATACAAACTGCAATGCTGTGATTATAGTGATCCCCATCAACAGCTAGGGGTAAGGGAGTGCCTTATGGGGGCAGGGTTAAACGGAACGGGAGTCTCATCCCGAACAAATATCCGTTTTTGCTAGTTGCGGTGAGAACTGACTAAGTCTCGACTAGCCCGGCGCGGTGTGCATGTATGCGCGCTATTTGCCCTGCATGGAAGTGCTGGATCATATATTTCAGTTCGACAGAGTGTTTGCTTGTTTGCAGACGTTGTTAAGTTAGTTTGTAGCTCGCGCGCTCTCTCACATCCCAAACTATTTATAACGCTTAGTATTGTATACTGAAAGTACAGTTAAAGCCTTAAAACAATCGCAGAGTAAACAATATTAATTATGTTGCAAGCTTAATGTTGCAGAGTTTCAGAGCTCGCGGATATTTACATTTGATTATTGTTAGAAATTTTAGGCACGTTTTGATATGCATATGTAATAAAATCTTCCCTTTACGAGTCGTCATAACAAATCATTCTCAAAAAGAACCGATATGTAATCTCTATTTCAAATACATTTGATTGAAAAAAAAGAATTTCATTTGATGTATGAAATCTTTCAAGAGTGACGTTGAAAACTTTCGGCTACCATATAAATATAATAGTGACATGACTAAGTAAACAAAAATAATAGCATTTTCGCGTTATGTTTTATTAACGTAATTTTATCGATGGTCGATTGAAGCATTTTTTATACATTATTAACAAAATAAAAACAATTATACAGAAACAGCTTTGATGATTTGTATATAAAATTTACAGAGACTCCTTTGCATACCGTTCGAAAGAACAGCTGAATAAAATAAATAATTTTCTGATACGCTGACTGGGTTAATATAGGAAGAGAAATAAATATATTCAATTGATTTTATTCGCAGTGCCTTTGCGGTGTGAAGATTTTGAAATAGAAACGTCTATATAAACAAAGAGTGGCTTTCGGTTGCCGAGTCCCTTTGTAACGAGAGATCTCTAGTGATAACCATCGAGTGTTTCTTGCTAGTGAACAAAGTCATCTTCCTCAGGGGTTTATTCAGTTGAAAATCATTTTGAAATAGAACTTGACTTCGTTTAGATTGCGGTTGAGCGGTTCCGTAGAGTAACGTTTGAAGTATTTAATGTTGTATTGCTTAATTTGATTAATTTTATTCCAAGCAAATCCACATTGTTTTTACATCTCATGAACTTAGCACTAATTTATGGCTGTGAAATTTGTGTTGATTAAAACCAAACTTCATATAATATGTAAGTATGTATATCAAACAATGCATTTGAGTTTCAATAATTCAACGAATGATTTATAAATATTTTTAAATCACGTTAAAAAAGAATTGCAAGTTATAATAATATATCTGATCATAATATACGAAAAAATAATTCTAATTGTTTTTTTAACTATTATCAATTATTTCATGTTTAATACTTTTTAGTATTTGTAAACTGTTTGTTAAATTTTATTATTATATTTCTTGGATTTGTATGTTGATTTTGATGTATTATGTAGTTTCAATTTATATTTTGTCTCATAATATTTGTCAAGCACATGGCGAATTGGCGTCAGCTGTAATGTCATGTACTGTACTTTTAATTTTTTAAACAACAAACAACAATTGAATATCGTATTATCAATATGGAAATTAAGAATCTTTTTAATAATCTGTACTCATTCCAACAAATAATAATGAGAATAAAATTCATATATTCTAGAACATGGAACAAATGTATGAAAATCGCAAAAAAAACCATTCACAACGCGGCTATTAAAATGATTGATTGATAAAAACCTTACTTCTTGCCATTTATCAAAATGAAATTACAATTTACGCTATATATTGACATATTCAAAAACGATTAGGTATGTGATATTTTGATATTAAGGTTCTTGACAGGTCTATGAAAACATGGATCGTAAGCAAATTTATGTCACTGGATCATATTAATTAATTAAAAATATATTATGAGGCGTCAATGTCTGTATTTAATAGCGTGAGTTTGAAAGACATGTCTTTGTATTCGAAGAAACTCAGCATTTCAAGTTTTTGGTAGACGGCCAAACTATTACTGATAAAACTGTCAGGTCAAACATAATTTCATTAAAACGGTTTTGAACGCTCGTAAAATGTGTGAATCTTATGTCAGACGACAACTAATCCCAACTATTTCTGAGATTAGTGAGGTGTTTCTCTTCTTTTTTTACTTTTTCCTCATCTGGTTTAACTTTAGAAAACTAGTAAAGAAGCAACCGCAAAGAATTTAAACACAATTGAAAACTGCTCCAAGAAGTAAATAAATTTAATATAAATGACCTCTACCCAACTAATTATTTTTCCAAAAATTATATTTGATCGAGATAATTATGATAGTTGAGTGTCCGGTAGCATAATTTTAACGTGAACAAAGTTATTTAGATACAATTAAATGTGTGACTTAAAAATAATAGCTGGTACGAAAAAAAGGAAATTAAAGGAAGTTCCTGAAATACATCAAATTGAAAAAAACAGAAAAAAACACTGCAAAAATCTTTTCATCACATTACATCTCAAATATGAAATGGAAAATATAGGCAGTATTTAAAATTTTGGAGTGTGTGGGCTTAAACCTACAAACCAAAGAAGAAAGGGTTTTTTGTGACAGGCCGGATTCATTTTCAACACAGCTACAAAATTTAAATAATCATTTAATGTGATATATTATAGTTGTAATCAAACATATGGCGCACTAGTTAACAATAACTCTTGTTATTTATGATAAATTATTAACGGCAAAATGACAAGATTTTTTGAAACAGCTAGTAATAAATTTTGAAGTCACTAGTAAAGTTGATCGATTAAAATCATTGAGTATATTTTCGTTATACTTTTATAAGTTTAGAGAAAATATTTTTTCTTAAGAAAGACAACATCAACTTGATTAGTTTAATTAATGTAAAAAAAAAATATTAGTAGCGAACGACGTGACACTTCTGCATCTGATGGAATTGATTGACTGGCATATGGCACTGTGCTATTTCATCTTCTGAACTAGTTTTCTAGTTGCTGTAAGATTCTATATCTAGATAGTATGCGCTGACACTTGCATGTTCCTGTCTACATGTAATACTGTTCATTTATTGAGAAAAACATATACAATTTCAACGCATACCGAAAAAACAATTTTTCAAAACTCTAATCGTTTTGTAAGTCATTTAAAAATGCGAGCTGTCAAAATAATTTAAAAACTTTAAAATATAAATGAATCATATAAAACGATATATTTTTGAGACGTGAATCAATGATATTTTTGACAGTTGCTTAAGAAAAAACACCCGTCAAATACAAATATGTTTTGCATTCTACAGAAAAAAATATCAAAATTGTCAGTTAATTTTTATTTATCTGTTTTTGATTTTTACATTTGAACGACTGAATTTATTTAAAAAGTATACATAAATATTAAAGTTTAAATGTCGTTATAATAAAGATAAAAACACTTTGTTTATAATGAATATAAAAACAACATATCAGATAGTCAAGTAAGTGATGTAAATATTAAACAATTTTTGATTAAAAAAAAAATATTTTAAAAATTATATTGATAAAAACATACCATGTAAATTCTTTTTAATAGGAAAAAAACGCATTTATAATTAACAATAAGCGTACAAAATTATTTATTTTTGAAATATTATTCAACATATAACTTTTTCAAGATTTGCTTTTATAACAATTTAATTCACAGTTTCAAAATATAACATAAAAAGAGTTAAAACATATATGACAAACATATTATAGTTAACCGGAGAGTATATAAACTACAATTTTAATGAGATTTATGAAAAAGCACGTTATAAAACATGTCAACCAAAGTTTTATCCCAAAACTTCCAGTCATATATTATATATTTTCCGGTTAACAACTGTTCACGTACCATAGCCTCCATAAAATAAATATTGGTGCAGCATGACTCTTAAACTCCTCTCAAGTCAAATAACAATGTAAAGCTATCACTTCACAAAGATAGTAAAAAACAGTTGTAAAATATTTTATTGAAATAAATGCGGAAGTATTCAGGCTATTTTAATTGCCAAGACAAAAACAAAAGTTGAATAAAAAATATTTATAATGTTTTAGTATTTTATAAATAAATATGAATACATAAAATTTCACTCCGTACTGATGGCTTGGTAACGTTATCTACTTCGAAATGTGACTTTTACGATATTTTTTTCATTGATGGCGAAGAAATTGATACGGCTTTTATTTCAAATTGAGTGGCGGATACCTTTCAATATGCTATGAATAAAGTTTAATTTTTCCCTGCGTCTTTATCATATCGATAAAAAAAGGTATAATAAAATGTCAGCATAGGCCGTTTGCCCTGCATATTTTTACTGAATTATTCATGTAAGAAAACAACATTGAATAATCCAATAAAACACCTTGTGACACATTTCGAAATAGACAACACTGCGAGTGTGTCGTTAGTAAAAACCACCCGCGTAAATATAATATTTGTTGCAATATAAACAACGCGCGATGACGCATCGATGGCGTCCCTGAGACGATTATTGACTGACCATTTATTAAATTGTCGGAAAAAAGTCCAGCGATTATTTTGTGGACACCGCGAGTTTGACGTCGCGAGATTAAAGCTTCCTCGAAGGGTGGCGAGCGTGCGATCGGCGCCGGGTCCGCGCTCGGACTGGCGTCGGCGGGCGTCGAGGGGCGCCACGACGACCCGAGCCGCGCGTGCGCCCCAAGCGACAGGTGGCGGGCCCCCTGCGACGCCCGAGCCCCCCTTTGAAAGCTCGCAGTTACAACCCCGCGTACAACGTTGGCGAAGCAAAGCTCCCATTTCCGCGGTACGCTACGAATGAGCATTGACCGACGATGTATTCCAGGTGATTCCTATTGATGGAAAGCACACAGCAGAAAACGTATAACAGTATAAAACCTGCAGTCACATAAAATAATTTGAAGAATCATTTTGACGATCAAATCACAATATAAAATTATTAAGGAACTTAATAAACTTACTACAAAACGGGTGTTTTATTTTTATTGGACTCTTATATCTGTGTGCAAAATGAAAAAGGTGTTAAGTCCTAAATCGGTACTTTTCAGCAGAACCAAAACAAGACTAGAATTTATATGAACTGAGATGTAAAATATGATGTGTCAACGTAAAATTTACTAATTCAGCTACGTTCATTGGATAGGTCTTTTCGCTTCTTTACGCATGTGTACTGTAGTTTTTATGGCATATTGAACTATTTTTTTATTTTTTTAAGACTTACCGCTATTATCCTTGTATTAACCGGATATAAATATATTCAATGCATATAAAACAAGAGTTGAATATTTGGCGAGAAAAAGATAAGGCGCCATTTCCAACAAAAACATAATATTATAAAGACATATCATGAAACATATCTAAAGTGGCTAAATGTAATCCCAAAATCACAACACTGGGTTGTCTTTCGATAAAAAACCAACCGGGAAAACTAACCCACTCTGAGCGTCAAAAGGTCGAAAAAAATGTATCGAACAAGTTAACCACTTGACGTCACAGCTCAAAGAACATCAGTTTTATTATTCATATTACATTTTGTATCGAAATTTTTAGCGAAATTGTAGTATAGTTCATTTGAAGACTTACCAATATAATAGATATTTAAAATAAACAAAATAATTTTAATACAATACACCGTAAAAATAAAAGACCTCTGTACAGCAAACCATCAGTGATAACATGTATTTATTATGTGAAAATATGAAAAGCCAGCTATTTTACCCTGCGAACTGTTGTTTATTGCCTTGAAACAAATGACTTCAGTAAATCGTTTTAAAATAAACCCATCCATGGGTGCTTCTAACAAACAAAAGATTACGCTTAACAATGGTGTGTGAATATATTTTGTAGATTATCAGCAAGGAATTTGAATTTATAACCCATTTATTTTCACTTAAGGGTAGGAATATTTTAAATTCAGGTGGGCGAGAAATCAGTTTTGCAAGAGTAAATAAATTTCGAAGAATGCCAAAAATATGAATAAAATTTATTTTGAAATTAACATTTTCAACAAAGCAAAAGTATTAAATTTAATATCTTTTTTATTCTACTGGTGGTGTCAAAAATTGTGAGAAGTGTTTTTATTTTTTTGAGAAGTATCTTCAGATCAACTATAGTAAGATTTGAATATAATAGTCATTGGTTCTAATTCTTGGATAACAAATTACAAAATAAAAGATGACATTTTCTTTTTCTACTGAATGCATGGCAGAGGTTTGATACAAAAAATAATAGCAAAATAATAATAAATTGTTCACACAAGATAAATCCCGCAGGAAATAAATTTATCGGTGTTGAACTGCTCCTTCTATTTAAAATGTTAATGATTGTTGACAAGCTCAGTTTTAAATTAAAAGGGATTTTGATAACGTTACCGCCGAATCAGTTAAAAATATTACAACGAAAGTATATTTTATATTGCTTGGGTTCATATAGTAAGAGAATTAAATTGCATAAATGGAAAAATTATGAAATATTAATCTGTCCTTCAAAATAACAATTAATTATTTTTGAAAAATTTGATCAATTATCATATTATAATTTATTTACTTTAAGAACAATATACTTTCAAAAGATAATAAACATAAATCGTCTTCAACATGGTGTCATTTTGAAATCTGACTATTGTATCCAGATAACCTCATGTTACAAAATCAATAATAACATTACACGAGAACTTCGATTTCCAAGTCCTATCATTAATAAATTATTCTATACAATAAAAAATGCCAAACGTATCGCGTATTCACTGTCCGAAAGCTAAGGGTGCGGTCGAGAGGCAATCTAGTAATCGGATTAACGCTGAAAAGTCCCGCAACTAGATTTACATAAGCACAACAAGCGGTGAGCGAAAACCTTCAGGGAATATGGTCGAGACTTAACCTACTTGAAGCTTTCAAGTCTCTTCAACATAAGCGTTAAATGAAAAATAAAAATAGCCTTTCATAGTATAACAACGACTAATTGATAATCGCAGTTGTGGGCTAGATAAAATAATTGAATACTGGCGTAGCAAATTTAATTACCACTATATACACAAAAACCAGAATAAAATACGGCCAGCAACAATCGAACACCGGATCAACAAATCGAAATAAAATACCAGCATTCCAACATAATAAATCTATATAATAGCATTAAAAAGTTTATTTGTAGTACTTTCGTTCATAACTAAACTACATTTTTTATTTTATTCACAATATTCATTTTGGAAAAAGTAAGTTTCTACCTTGATCACATCTACTTTCAAATAAGACTGACTGCAGAAAAAAACCGTCTCAGATTCATCGCTAGTATAATGAACAATTAAAAAATAGTTGTGCGCCCATCGAAATATTTGCTACCTGAAATAATATCGCAATACGGATATTTGGCAACTTTACAACGTGTATTTTCGTATTAAAAACACAGTTAAAACACCAATATCCCAGTTCGAGTAACATCGTTATGGCAATCCTTAATTGGTATTGTGATTTTTCTGTGTTTTTTTAGTAATTGCATCGTAGGAATCATTGATGTTTTGTTAAATAAAGCTACTGTAAAATAATGACTGGAAAAAAACACTAATTATTATAATAACTGAATAAAATATATTCATTTGAGCATCCTTAATTTCAAACATGCATAGGATAAACGTTAAATTTTATAGTATCAAAATTTGCATTATCGACAGCTAAAGAAAAAAGTTTTATTTTAATATATTTTAGTATGGTAGTGTGTAAATTGTATACAAACATTTGTGCTCCATGTCGTAACTATTTTTAAATCTATTGAGACAAATAATAATCCCACACGACTAAGCTGGTGGTTTTCAAAACGATGAAAACTCTAAATAAATATGCCAATTCGTAAATGGATTGTTCTAAAAAATATAAATAAATAATGGGTGTGTTTACGCAATGAGTTTCAGCTTAAAATTATGAAGGCGCTCCAGTAGCAAAATAATATACTACTACTATTGTCTTACACTTGGGTGTGGGGCCTTATGGATTACTCCAATTGCCCTTTCGTCTCATGTTGGGATTTCTATTTTTTTTCCCTTTATAGTGTTCGATCCTGCTTTGTATGATACATTTTTTTTTTTTTTTTTTGAGACAGGATGGACATGTATGTATATATATATAAACATATATATATATACATATATATATATATATATATATATATATTTTTTTTTTTCCCCCCCCTTTTTTAATTTTTAACAAACAAGTAATAACAATGATAATATAAAAAAAATTAACAAACAAGAATAAGTAAATAACAATAATAATATACAATAAATAACAATGGTAAGGTGAAACAATGGTATATAAAATTATAAAAATATATGAAGTTGTGTGTGGGATCTTGTGTGTATTGTTGGCGTTGGTTGGTTGGGTGGTTGACACTGTAGGGTGATTCATTAACCTCGAGCAGCAGTATATGTTAATATTTTTTTTTTTTTTTTTGTTTTTTACCCTCGAGAGAAGGTCGAGCCTACAGTGTCGGCATGTGTCGTGTGCCTGGGGTGGTTTGTGACGTCACCCCGATTTGTGTGTCATTTTGTGGTGTACCAGCATTTGGGTGTCGGGGTCGGGGGGGAGCTAGGGGGGTTTGAGAAGGAGAACCTTCCTTGGCCGTGCTATGTCGGTGTGTGGGTATTTTATGTAATCGTTTAGTAGCGATTTGATAGTGTCGTTTGAGTGGTCTGTCATGTCGCTGTAGAATTTCTTCGACAGTTTCATGACGTGGTCGAATATGGTGTCAGTTTTGGTGTCTCTGTGGAGAGTGGTATTTCGAACGTACCAGGGTGCGCCTGTTAACGTTCGAAGTGATTTGTTTTGTATGGTCTGGAGCGTCTGGATGTGTTTCATGCTTGCATACGCCCATATTGGGCATGCGTAAGTCATGATTGGACGGGTAATCGCGGTGTACAGGAGTAGCTTGCTGTTTATTGCAAGTTTACTTCTGTGCCCAATCATCGGGTAGAGTTGGCCCGTGACTTGGGATGCCTGTTTTATTTTAACAGATATATGGCTGTTGAAATTTAGTCGCGAATCAAGTGTGAGGCCGAGGTATTTTACCGTTCGTGCCCATGGAATGTCTGTGTTTCGCATCCGGATGCTTTTGATATTCTTATCGTGTCTATTTGGCCTGCGACTGAAGGTTATTGCAGTGCTTTTTTCTGGGTGTATTTGAATGCGCCAGTTGGCGCACCAGGCTTGGATGTCCTCACTTGCCTTTTGTACAAGTGCGGTGGCTCTATTTCTGTTTAGTGATCGTGCTAGGATCGCTGTGTCGTCTGCGTACTGCGCAACGATTGTTTCGTTTATCCCGGGTATGAAAGCGGGTAATGGGATGTCATGAGTATAAAGATTGTACAGCAGGGGCGATAAGGCGGACCCCTGTGGTACACCGGCTGTCGGCGTTCGCGTCGTCGATAATTCGCCGTTAACTTTAGTGCGGAAAGTTCTGTTGGTCATAAATGAGTTTAAAATTTTTATCATTGGACTTTCGAGGCCGGCCTCGGAGAGTTTGACTATCATACCTTCTATCCAAACTTTATCGAAAGCTTTGGCGATGTCGAGAAATAGGCCTGTGGTGAAACATCTGCGGTTGAAACCTTCGCTGATGAATTCAACAACTCTGAGTAGTTGATGGTTAGTGGAGTGTCTGTGACGAAAGCCGTGTTGCTCATCCGGGATGAGTTTTTTTTCCGTCACGAATTCCTCTAGTCGGGATTTAATTACACGTTCCAGTAGCTTTCCCATTGTCGGGAGTAGGCTAATGGGTCTGTGATTTTCTGGAATCTGGTGTGGTTTTCCCGGTTTCGGGATTAAGATGATGTCTGCGGCTTTCCAGGCGTGCGGAAAGTGTTGGACTGCTAGGCATGCGTTTATGATCGTTGTGAGTGCTTTGACACCGTTCTCGGGAAGGTGTTTCAGCGCTTTGTGCTTTATTTCATCGTTGCCAGGGGCTTTACGATTGGATAAGCATTTGATTCGGCATTCGATCTCGCCCGTGGTTGCGGGTGTGATGGAATTCTCGGTCGGAGATGCTGTGATCTCTTCAGTGATTTTAATATATTTGGCGGTTATTGTTTCTATACGTGTTTTGAGCACGAGGTCGTTTTGATTGAATTCATTCGGAGAGAATTGTTTCTCGAGTGATTCCGCGAAAGTTTCTGCTTTTTCCGCGGCTGTGAAGACCGGGCCATTCAGACCGTTAAGCGGTTGGATGGGGCATTTTTTGTGTCTGACTGCTTTGCTGAGGATCCAGAATGGGTTGCTTCCTTTGGTCATACCTTGCAGGTATTCACCATAGGTGGAGTCTCTGTGCTCCCGAAGTTCAATTTTGATCTCCGCGGTGAGACGGTTTTTGAGTGCTCGTGCTGTTGGATTGGCGTGCCGGCGCCATTCCTTAGCCGCTCTGTTTTTTTCCCGAATTAGGTTTTTAATTCTAACTGGGATATCTGGTCGGTGGTCTTCCACGGGGACTTCGGTCGTGGCGGATTCTTTCGCGGCGCGTATGGAATCCGTCAGACCGGAAATTGCTCTGTCTATGTCTGCCGTATTGGCGAGACTGGCAGGGCTGTGAAAGTTGTCTGAGAAGTGGGTGCTGAAGTCTTCCCAGGAGACTTTGTCTCTGGTTTTTTTCGGCACTATAGCCAGTGGATCATGGGGGTCAGCTAAAAATAGGAGGACCGGCCGGTGGTCTGAATTTAATTCGTGAACGACTCTGATTTGCGGTGTGTGCGACATCGCTATTAATAATGCAAAATCGAGCACATCTTGTGTGTTCGTTGCGGGGTGATATATGGTTGGCTCAATAGGAGCAGCAATGACGGCGTTGTTGTCTAGTGCAAATTTGTAGACGAGTCGGCCACGGGAGGTGGTCCGACGGCTATTCCAGGATGAGTGTTTTGCGTTGAGGTCCCCGGCAATAACGGCGGCGGGGATATCATTCAACAGCAGATCTTTTAAGTCTGATGCTGCCAATGTTGTTCGGTGTGTTGGAGGGCAGTATACAGATATCAATTGTATTTTGCCTGCATTTTTTGTATTAATGCATATCGCGGTAGATTCTAGTTTGCAAGAGGCTAATCGCGGTTTCTGGATAATAGCACAATGATCAATGTGTGATTTTACTACGATGGCGGTTCCTCCGCCTCTCGCGTGCGTCCGGTCGGTCCGGTGCGTACTGTAGTTCGGGAAGTTAATCGGTGTCGCGGGTTTCAAAAACGTTTCATTGACGAGTAGTGCGTCAATGTCGTGTGTTCTAAGGAAATTTTGCACTAAAATAATATAATAAATACGTTAATTTTATATAAAATATCACGATTCGTTAAAGTACACTTAATCTAAGCATTCAATTTGCCATAAAATACCATTTAATTCGGATACAAGCACACATGCATCAGGCTGTCTTTTAAATATTTAAATTGATGAGTTGATATGAAAAAGGGAAAAAGTACGAGTGCCGACCGGAAAGTATGCTTCACTCATCCTAGACATACCGGAAACTTGCGGACGAGGAAAAATGCCCCAGAACTGTGCAATTTTAGGTGGGTATTTATATTTTATGCTGACTGTGTTCTGCTTGCCACAAAAAGTGCGCAGAAATTTAAATGGCAGAGATAAATACATAATTCATCTATCATAAAACGATGAAAATATGTTTTTTATTAACAATAACCCTTTTAGAAATAGTTAAAAAAACGTCCAAATAGATATAATCGATTGATTGATTTACTGTAATAGGGTTAAAATTTCAAAGCATACAACTTTTCTAGGACCAATCGATGTATTTAACAGCTGTAAGATTGCGTGAAGCCATTAGCTATCAAAATAATTCAATAATTCTTGTTGTGTTTTGCTATTTTGAACAGATTACAATTAATTTGATTAAATATAATTGGCCAATCTTGTTTAATAAAGAATAATCTCAGCAAATAATCTGTTAAAATAATATTGACATTATCTTTATACACTTTTTTACATCACATAAAACATGTATGTTCTATAATTATACAATATGTAATAAAACAATTCATATTTGCCCAAATATAAAGTAGAATTTAATACAAATACTTAATAAGAGTCTGTATCTGATGTGGAATTAATATTGTAGCGGTCGCGAATTCTTTTAGATTTCATGGAATACTGCACTAAACAACGCTCGATTGAGTACAAAGTGTCAAGTGAAATTTGTTTGGTTCGCGGCGCCGAAGAGTGCCGTAGCAGCAGCACTTGAGTTCAGATGGTCGGTAGATGGTTACGAGTGTAGAATCGTTAAAGTGGGCAACAGTAGAACGCGTCCGCTGGCGTAGCAATTGTCGCGGAGGATGGGATTGGGGGTGCGGCGTAGAAGGCTCACTACTAAGCCCCTGCGACGTGGTTTCTTAAGGTAAGGTATGTACTAATCCTGCAAATGAAGATAAGGGATTGGCAATGTAATTAATTAATAAGTCATTTATTTTTACCAATATTTTATTTCTCTAACAACAATAGATTATTTTGTTTGCGTTTTTAAATAGTTTTATTAATTTAATAAGGAAAATAGTAAACATGCTATAATACTATGATCAAAGATTTAGACCTCTTTATGGTCGAATTACCGCGGAAACCACGTCATCTTAATGCATTTTATAAATAAAACTTCGAGTAGCTGAATAGTATAGTTGCCCAGCAACATGCATGTGAACTTGTGATCCTTTTCTACTCTACACACTGATAAAAATGGAATATGAATAGAGCGTTTAGTTAACAACTAGTATATTTTGAAGTGTTACCTAGACATTATTATTCTCTATAAAAAAGAGTTTGTTATCTTTCTTACTTATTTCTCAATCCACGTATGTATTTTAATTTTTATAACCTGTGTATAAAACATGAAATTAGTTTTATATCGCTTATTTTTCATGAAAAACCAATAAAGTAAATGCTTAATCAGCCTTAATTTTATATATAAAAAAACTTGGTAACATGCATGCAGCTAGCGTTTGATTTGAAATGGAAGTAATTTATCATAAAAGGTCGAATTGTGAAAAAAAAAATATTAAGGTCACAGGTTAATATTTTAAGTTGTGTTTGCAAAAATAAATAAAATATCTGAAATATTTTGGAAAGATTTAGAAAATTTCTTAAAAAATATATAATTACAGTAATTACATTAAAAGTTTGAGAATCGAGTTTCTACGACGTGACCAAAGTTGGCTAGCCAAGGGGATGATTGAATCGCCATGCCAGACGGGGTGAACGTCATAAGCTTTCGCATAAAATCATAAAGTGCCGTAAAGTTTGTAAACTTTCAAGAAACGATATTGTAAAATTTGAACTCACGATATTGTTGAGAATGGGAAAATGATGGATCCTCAATATTCATCGTTCGAAAGCGAAGAAAAAAACGGACATCGTCTTTGTCTTGGAAAACTTTATTTTCTATGATGAACATAAAATTCAAGGAAATCCTCAGGAAAGGTTATTTGAAATAAAAATTCTTGATTGTATAATTTGAAAAATGTGATGAATAAAACGATATTATAGTGTCAACTGCCACAACTTTGTGAACAATTATTATTTGGAAAGTTACATGCATTATATCCAATAGCGAATAAACATTTTTTATCATTATTTTTTTGTAAGTGGAGAAGGATTTAACGATTTTTTTTATCACTTATACCTTCTCCAGCAGATCCTATATTGATTGACTTATTACTAATGATTGATAAAATACTAAAAAATAGTATGTTACAGAATAACAGAAACTATTTCTTTAAAACCATCGTTTAATATGTTATTAATATAATTTAGATAATATTTTGATCTACAAACCTCACATAAAATATAAATACAATTGAAGAAGTCAAATTTCTCGTAATACATATGGCCCACAAAATATTGTAAAAATAATATTTTTTATTATTTAAATCAAATGTTTGATTATATATGAATACTAAAAAATCTCTCATATTAATCGGAACAAATCTTTGAAAATAATAATTCATCCTACTATTAAGAAGTGTATTCAGAAGCGAAACTAACATTTGGCGTGCATACGGAAGCATTTGCATGTTCCTGTTTTATATCAAATGTCATCGTCTAAGAATAAAATCTTTATTGCCAGCAAGCACGCAAAATTTTCTAGTTTCAGGAAAATTAGACAAAGTCAGTGAGTCTAGCTTCAAGCATTAAAAGAGTTAGAAATTAATTTCCCTGAACTAGCTAAGCCAATAACTAAATTGATGTTTTTATGCTTAAAAAATATAACTTAAATAAACATTTTTTTAATTAATAATTATATTTGCATACAATAGCGCGTAAAACTATTTATAAAGGTATTTTTTTTGTAAGTTAATTACGAGTCAATAATAATTTTTAACCTTCTAAACTTAGTAATAAAAGCTTCGTAAGCATCTAGAATGTCGTGTGAACCACTTTTAGCAATATTTTTATATTTTTTATTTCAAAAATTATTTCGAGATCTTGGTTATGATTATGCGTCTACAGCTTCGTTAATTGGTCATATTATCAACTATTTTCATCAATTATTATTCTGCAATGAATAAATTATCTCTCAATTGGTCGATTATTATTGATTAAATAAATTCCTTTGCACTTTTATTTATTTAAAAAGCAAAAGATATAATAAAAAGATGTACGAATATTTACGGGTATTACTGGTTTCATATCGGCGCATTGTACGCCATTTTATTACTTTAGACTTTAGAGGGAGTAGATATTTGTATAAAATATTACTCACGATGTTTTAAAAAAATACAGTCATAAACGTTGATTGTAATCGAATCATTTCCCAAATGACTTAAACTTCGTGACGTCACGCGACGAGACATCGTGATCGGTAGGTACATTGTATTGTAAAAATCGTTATTGAATAAAGAGTACCTCCCTATCACACGAGAATGAGGATATCCACATGATATCATCACCGCTTACTGAATGCTTTTAAATTTAAATAGATTCTTTTTATCGAACTTAAAACAATACAAAAATAACGATTCGATTTGAAATATTGGTTAAAAACCAATCTTTTTTAATAAATAAATTAAAGTTGATTTCTGGTATTCGGTTAATTTTACAAACACACGAAAAATCAATCCATTGTAAGAGTTATATAAAACTTTTAAGGTGTTTACTGTCAATACTTGGTAGAATGGCATTATAATAAAAATAATAAAAGATTTTTAGTACTTTTTCCACTTAAAATTTATTTGATCAAGACCGGTTTTGCTCCTCACGAGCATTATCAACTGATAAGGAAAATAAATTAAACAGTGCTATTTATACAAATTGAAATAAAAAGGTGTAAGCAATTACTAACAATTAAAAGGATTTACAAATTACATTATAATTACACAAAATTAAAATGCTTAACACCTGTAACATACAATTAAAAAATCATCAATAAATATAAGTGGCAAATGATGTCAATTACAATTAAAATTTGGGAAATTTTTAAACAAAATGAAAGTTTCATTTTGTTTAAAAAAATCCCAAATTTTAATTGTAATTTTTTTATATGAACGCTGAATTGGATTAATTTTGCTTCATTTGTATTTGTTAGGTGAACTGTATGAAATAAACATCAAATACACAAATTCTCTCGAGAAAAAACTGCACAGAAGCAATATTATTTTAATGTTCAATTCGAATTGGAGCTTTCTAAGCCCCGGCGTGCCAGCCGACCGTTTTCTAAATGTTACTGCCCAAAACATTCATGAGGTTTTCGAATTTGAAGGGTATTTTAGTTAATTAATGTCAGTGTTTACCGGAATAGTCGGAGGTGGGGTGGGCTTGGATACAATCGCCGTGCAACTGCAGCGATCTACACTTGGTCGTGAAAACTATTTGCAATTACATATTGTTGTGTAAAAGCCGTAACACTACGCTGCCATATATCACAAAGGTTGGCGCTCCGAGATAATTAAACGGATATACATACAAACATAGAGTTTCCATCGAAGTGTACAGTAACGAATTTGATATTATTTTTAAGTAAATTTATCTATAAATATAAATATAATTCTTTGAGTTGCACATTTCTTCACGAAAAAAATATAGATAAGCTAAGTGATTATCTATACTTAATCAGTTTCAAGATGTAAACTGTCAATAGTCGATGGAAAGATAATATATACATTTTTTTTTTTTTGCTAATTTATTATTTATTACGAACACTTTTGCTCATCGCAACCATTATCAACTTATGAAAAGTAAATCTAAGCACGACTATCTGTATAAAATAAATAAATATGACGAATAGCAATGTTTATAAAACAATTGTTGTAAGTAAATGTTAATATTTTACAGATCATACAAACTTTAAATAATAATATTTTTTTTACAACTTCTTCCGAATTAATGACTTATATTCTGTAATATAAACTTAAACAACTTTTACTATAAATAAACCAATATAGGAATTATGAATAAAAGATAATTAATAACAATATAATAATTAAGTCAGCTAATGAGAAAGTTTTGCAATAAAAGTGAGAGTCACTCAAATAACGTCAATAACAATTAGTCTAATATCAAATAGGTACTTGCCGATGATTCTGAACTGCTCTTAAATGAAGTTGTAATAAAAATATATTCTGTTACGAAGCATTCAATATAATCTTTAATAAATGTTGGTTAATGAATAGGCATTGGCAATTGAAACGGATATAATAATGGCGATGAAGATTCCATATCATTATCTGATATTCATTGTGGTTGTATACTGACAAAAAGAAACTAAAATTTCATATATTTTTATTTACGTAGTAAAGTTTTGATTTAAAATGTAAATGAATCAGCGATAACACGCAGTGAAAAATGTCGTAAACCATCACGCGCCGCAACAAAAAGAGCGTCGCGGCGTGGATCGGCGTCGGCGGCAGGGAATGCACGTGTGCCGGACGGCGAAACCGGCGTCAGGCACTCGACGTTCGAAGCTTTGAGCTTTTCACTCGCCGGTAACACGTGGTCGCAGATCGATACCTGCCGCACATGTCAACTGCGCAGCCCTAGGCTTGTTTTTGTATACACAACCCGACTGCATCGTAAAAAATTGTAATGGTAAACGAGAATCTCAATATTGCAACGACTCCAAGACAAACTGCGGGGTATAGAAGATGTGTATTGAAGCACGCGCTGCTGGATGTTTATGTTCCTAGTCATTTTATTTCTGCTCAGTCGGAAAAATCTGATAGCTTTTTGTCTATACTAAAATTGCCACTTTTTTATTTTGTTTCTAGTGTTTGAACAACCTTAAGAGAGGTGAAATAATTATCATTGTTATTTGAGCGATTGTATTGCACAGGTAGGGAAAAGGTCTACGTATTTAATTGTAGTATTGCAGTTAATAAAATTGCACCAATTAAATAAAGTGTGATATTTTTATTCCCTGCCACAACAGTGTCTAACGAGAATGATAATTTGTAAATGCTGTCTTACAATCTTTACTGTACGAAAAAAAGAACTCTTGTAAATTATTACCAAACAGCTTCGCAATTTTTTAAATGTAGAAATGCTTCATTGAAAATTTATATTCTTTACGTCGGGTGTAATGATGGAAATAAAAAAATAATTGAGAATTTATTTAATACTTTGTAAATTCACTGAAAATACATAAGTATCGTTAACTTCAGTAAATATTGTAAAACACTATGTAGAGTCTGCTATATTAGCTATAAATTTAAAAACAAATAAATATTTTTCTCGTTCCAGCATTACTTTTACCATACATAATATATTCTTACTGTTAAAATAAATATATTTTTGGAAAACAAGTGCTGTTATTTCAAAGTGATAAATTTTAGGGATTTTGCGTAAAATTTCTTTAAACACAAAAGTATTGTATATTTGATGTAAAATAAAACATTTTTTTTTTGATCCATGCTTTTTCCATTCATACCTTGACAATTATCAAATTTATTTGTTCAATATGATCAAGGAACAAACATCTGGCATCTTTTATTACAAAAATAAAATGTAAGAATTGATGGAGTAATCATAATTTATAAGCATCCCTATATCGATATTTGGCTAAGACACCGGATGAACTTAAAGGCTATATTAATCTGATATTATTAATATAGTATAACTGTGTATCCGGAAAGTTGTTAAACAATTATTTGAAGAAGCGTGAGTACATTACAAACACAAGTCTACCTAACGGATATGTTTGTATACGTAGAAATAACATCATTTCCCCAATATCGCCTTACGGACGCGCGATAAGACCAAAAAGCAGATAGTGAGAGGATCGAAGACAGGAAATTGAAATCATGTTTGTTACAAACATACAAAAATATCTCTTGCACAACACACCGCCGGATAGCGTTTGTGCAAAATTGAAATGTTGGGTAAGTCTCAACCCCTTGCTTAGTCCACACCCTTTCTCAGTTATTGCAGAAGCAGTCAATTGCTTTTTTTTGTTTTATGATTGAATTCCGGTGTTTTTCTTATTGAAATAATAAAATATTCTACTGACTTTTACTGGTATCATTTTTTACTTTTATTTGGATGTTTACTATCACGAAACGTTATTTTTTCGCTTTTTGGTACAAAACTACTAACATATGGTTTTAAAAAATGATTTTTTTAATCTATAAAAGTTTGACAAGTGTATAAATATTCACTAAACTCTAAACTTTAAATATTCAGTGACTATGAAATTTCATTTTATCCAACTATATAGAAGTATTACATTTATTATAATAGATTTTCTTTGAGAAATACCAATTAAATACGCATACAGTGACTGTCAATAATCTCCTCTAATAAATTCATTCGAATCAATTGAGAAACGTTTAGCCTTTAAATGTTTTGCATGATTTTTTATAATTTATTATCATGATATTTAATGAAGAAAAAAAAAATATTATTAATATATTAGAGAACTAAATACGGACGCTAATAAACTCTTTTTCCAGGAAATTTTAGAAATAAACAGGGTGGAATTGAACAGTCTTCCGACTATAAAAGATCAGCTGCACATGCCTAGCTCTCCACTTGTATACCCTATATAAATATAATCATAAAAAAATTTCCGACAAACAAAAATAAATATAATTCTTAAAACTACTCACCATTCAAATCTGTGGGCATTCCCATGGGCTAATCTTTTTCGCCAGCAATGGCTTTAAACTCAATAATACATTTATTTATTATATAAACACGAAGCATTCATTTACTAAGCGTCAGTTAAAGTTTATCCGTGCACTTGAACGCCTGAAGATGTCAAATGGCGAAACCGTTAGTGACAAAATCTGTGTGAGTGTACATAATTTGAACGATTAAAATTTCATATTGAAATTCCACCAAGCACCTTCAGTTGAAATCTTAAATTATATTAGAGAACATTTTTAATCCTTAAATAAGCACTTACATTAATTGTACAGCGGTTAAAT
Organism: Himalopsyche anomala; assembly: GCA_031772345.1. Taxonomy (NCBI): domain Eukaryota; kingdom Metazoa; phylum Arthropoda; class Insecta; order Trichoptera; family Rhyacophilidae; genus Himalopsyche; species Himalopsyche anomala. The sequence goes on along the minus strand of CM062828.1, from coordinate 14,095,789 downwards.
TTTAACGTTTCCTGTCATCATACAAAAACACTGAAAAAGTCTGAGTTAATGAAGCATATACAGTGATTCTCGCTGTATCATTTTAATTTTACATTAATATTTTTTATTAGTGATGCATACTAATAGTTTGGCTTGGACTGCAAACTATTCTTTAAGATTTTGATGAAATTATTATCAAATATTATTTTAATTAAAATAAAAAGAAAACAACTCACTGCTCAAGTATCCTGGATAGAAAAATTAATAACATCATTAAGTTAATAATGATCATTTCCGTTGTTTTAAAATGTTTAAAAAAAACTTGGTTGGTTCACCCCATCTGACTAGAGAAAAAAAAACGATTAGAAAAAATAGTGGCGAAGACACCTGCCGCCCAACCCAACCCAGCCCAGGCACATACTCGTTGATATCGCACGTGGGTTTGCACAGACAGTCGTTAAAGTTTGTACGCTTTTATTGCGGCCAGTGCGTGCCGAGGCATATTGTTATATAAGGCTACCTCTCCCATATGCCGTCTAGTATGCATTAATGTGACTCTTACTATCAAATGTACTGCGCTTTAGCTAGGAAAGTCACTTGATACATTAGTTTCCGGCCGTATAAATATGAAGTAAAACTTTTATGCATTGCGCATATTCAAGATTTTTTAAAAAGTTTTCATGTGTAAATGAAAGTCAATATAATGCACCTTACTAAAATCGTTAAACATGTAAACAAATTAGGAGCAAAAAATGTATTTATGTAATTAAAATTGAGGCCTCGAGAGATGAAAGAAGAGCCAACTAGTAAAATGGTAAAACTTTTTTCTCGGACTTTTGAGTACAATCACATCTTTGTTTTGTGTTTTGGTAGTTTGAATAATTTTATTTTACTCCAATAACTCTATTGCAATATGTATTAATTAACTGAGGTTACTTCAATTTTTCGATACTCAAAGACGTGTAGAATATTACAACGCACCTTACTATTTTTTCTAAAATACCACTAGGCTCACTTCACCTCTGATAATATTATAACAGATAATAAAAATGCCGTCAAATTCAATCATATTTTCTAAAAATAGTAATTTTATTTTATTTTGAGAGAAAAACGTTTTGAACATTTTGAAATAATTTTAGCACAAATAAAAAAAAAATAATCTTATTATAACAAATTTGAATGAATAAAAAATTACTGTAAATTACAAAGATATAGACGGGTTATTATTATACGAGTTTTGTGAACCTGGAAGAGTGATTTGATATACGAACACGGAAAATTTGTTTAACATAGTACACTGAAATAATTCCTAGCCATAATAATATCATATGTTTTATAAATCAATTAAGACTACTTCTGTAATCAGTGAGCTGTTATAATTATGAACGAAGGATTAAATGGACTCTATAAAAATGCCAATTACTTTTCCCATGTATGTGTGAGTCAAGGGAGTCATTTCGTGTCTTTAACATAACGTCCCATTCAAATGTCAAGATTCGTTTTGATTGCGGATGCAACGTATGTAAATGGGGACAAAGGATCTGATTCAAAAGAACTTTCATTTCCGCTGTTGTGTTTTTTTTATGTTTTTACCTGAAGGAGAAAATCCGGAACGGTCTTTGTCTACTCTTGGTACATGGACATGTATACATATGTATAAGTATAGGTACTTATTCTGTATTTATAGAAGAATTTGAAATTTATACTCGGTTTTTGTATGTATTTTATGAAGATTTTGATAAAAAATATTTCACTTATGATTTCAGGCACGCATTTACGATAACGTTGTGACGTAGTTATAGTTGTGGTTAATAAACACATACGTCATATACATATGTACAATATATCCAGAAGTATTCAAACTTAATATGATTAATTATCAAATAATAAATATATATATTTTTAATGGTAACTTTGAGTACATTTTTATTATAATAGAATAACAGCTTACTGCATCCACAATCCGAAGTTAAGATGTTTTGCCGACTATTTTAACGTATAAACAAACACGTGTAAGTAAACTTCGCAAAGTTTGTAACATCGATCAGAAGCTCTGTGACTTCCGGTCAGGTTCCGCTGCAGTGTGAGCGTTTCGCCATGACACTGCTGCCTACATGACGTCACTTCCGGCGACGCTGCCCAGGCTTAATGGAATAAAAAACAGTAAACTGAGCGTGGAAAATACAGAAGAGGCTAATCCTCGAATCGAGTGCATCGAATGCAGTGAGATCGATAAATCCACTTTACTACAGCTCACGTATTTGAATGATAAAAAAGTTTACATATATTTACGGTTGGCACAAGCGAAAACAATGACGATCATATGTTAATAGGTGAATCTCTATATTTCATGAAAAATACATACTTAAAATATTATTTTTAAAATTTTATTCTATAAAAAATAAAACATATCGATGGGAAATCAATTAAGTCAAGAGTGTGACTGTAAGAGGTACTCATTAAATGCGAATCCGAGAAGATTTTTTGACAAAAATCCCTACGATTTGGGGACTGTCATTTTTTTTGACGATTCTCAAGTAAAAAATTACAAAGACCATCGAAATAGTTTTGATACCGTAGAAATGTAGATAAAATATACGAAACGAAATAAGCATCGTAGTGTAAAAAACGTTTTCTACTTTCCGAAAAAATGGGGGACATTATTGATTTTTTATTGATCGTAATAAACAAATACCTACATATATGATCAATGCAAAATATTAACTTTCGTAAATATGTTTTTGAATTTTGAATGAAGAAATTTATTGTTAATATTTATTCGATTGAACTTAATATAATGTATTTGTGTTTCAAGCGCTATAAATTGTCGAACTTTTCGTCAAAAACATTTTTGTTTTTTTGTATATCCAATGATAAATTTAAATTATCGATAACGTATTTTTTCAGTAATACATCTCAAAAATAGCACGACGTGATTAATCTTTGATGATAGTGTTTTGATCTGATGTACATAAAACTTAATAATGAATGCCAGATGGCAGTAGTAACGTAGTTCATTGTCGAACTGATGCAATACAATGGTAATAGCAATAAAAAGTGCTCAAAATGTCTAGCCATAATGACACAATATGCCGAGCGTGGCAAAATCGTTGTACATTAAAATTACACTGTCGTCTGACAAAATTAATTACGCGTGGAATCATTCTAGTAATGGTATTTTCTGACATTCTGTGGAAAACATTTTTTTTTATGTAAAATTAGCTTACACAAGAAATTGAAAAATAAAAACTTCAGACGTTATCGAATAATATAAAGTACTACATATGTAGCGAAAGAAATATTTTTTTAAATGCACCTAAGTAAACTTGTTTATTACTCATAACGCAGTGTTTGCTCGAATTCAATATAATATTAAATTTTCAAATATGTTTTTATAAGGTTGGTTTATTTAATAATGCTGATCGCGATGGCCGTAGCTTTTCTTGATTGAAGTGTATCAATATTCTTAAATGGAGACTACAAGAATGTCGATTCAAATTTTTAGATCATTTATATTTGCTCCAAGTACATCCATGTAGAAAATTGCCCAACAATGATTACTTTGTTTTAGTTTGAATTCATTTTAATATTGCAGATTTTCTTTTAATTTGTGATAGTCTTCCATATTTTTACAGGTACATTTATTAAGTAAGTGGTTCAAAAAAACGAGATATAAAAATGTTTTGATTGTTATGAAAGCATTAATATAAGCCTCACGAAATATATCGTATTGTACTCTCACGGCGAAATACAATGCTAGGAATACAAAAAAAAAAGAATTTAAAATAATCCACATTGTGAAAAAAAATCGTTCGGAGGATAATACTCTCCGGGGCCCTGACTCCGAGAACGTAAATCCGTGCCTGAAAAAATATCCCTGTAATCGGAATGAATGGAAATAGAATAAAGCACTTTTGCATCTGTCCGCGCGGCTCCGATACACCCAGAGCGCACAGTGCCGATACACAAAGCCCATTGTAAACTGAAAATAAATTTTCATTCCCAGCGTCGCGGCGCCTGATTTGTGCGTCACAAGTGTGCAGCTTAAGCCCGCCGTGATGCGAACACACAGAACAGAGAAAAAGCTCCGATCGTCTGCAGAGAGAAACGTGTTCAAATAAGTAATATTAGATACAAGACAAATCTTAAAGTTGTGAATAGAAAAGTATTTAGTTGCACAAAAATAGTGTTACCCATATTATTGATAACTATTTTAGAGAGACGTTATCGTCTGAAATACTTTGCATTTTTTTTTAATCGTCAAAACTTATGTCGTATACAAAGATAACGTCAATTTAACCAACACAAAATAATGTGAGAAAATTATTTTTAGTTTTTTTATTACTTTAAATAATCCATAATCACTTTCAAAATTTATTTATCTTGTTGAATGAAAAAAAAAATATTTACATTCAACCAGATAAATCTTTTAATTTGATCAATTCATTAATTTGATTTCATTGGAGTTTGTGTAAAAGTATTTAATTTTCAAAAAAAAAAATAGTGGCCGATATTTCGACATCACGCATATTAAATTTTTCTTTAGTTTCGTTGTTAAGCAACGCTATGGATTGGTAATTAAAATGATAAAAAATATTATTATTCCCAATTTTTAGGTGGTGAATATCGTATTGAGATTTTTTTTTAGAAATATTGGAATTTAAATTTAAACAACGAACAAAAACTTACCTATGTATAAAGTCACATGATGACAAATATAATACGTATATAATTTATGAAATGCTAGTAAAATGAAGTATTGGAAAGCTATTTTGTTTTTTTCACTTATTATGAGAGTTATTTATAAAAATGACATCTGACTCACGATACTTTTTGTTTTAAAAGCTTGTGTATTACATAATTTATAACATTGTGTAAGAAGGAATATAATTATCATCATATTTAAAGTTTGTTTTGCCTAATAAAGCTAATTGAGACGTGATTGATAAAGTGGCTTATTTATCATTCACAAATTTTACTCAAAAAAGTTATTTGGATATTTTGCCTATGTTGCTCGAACAACTCAAAGAAAATAGAAACATGATTTTTCCGTTATTATTATACACATGACTAAATGATTCGGAGCGAATATAAATTGTAAACCTTAAAGTTTTAGTTTGTAAGACTGCAACAAACCTGCTTATCTTAACAACAATCAATTTTGAATTATTGATTGGTCTATTGATCTTTAATGTTCATTTAGTTCGCCATTCATATTATTAAACTTTAAAAATATTTGTCTATTTCACAATAGAAAAATATTTTTTCTAATAAAAAAAAGAAACCAACCGAGTTGTATTTTTTCCTCCTTTGAATGTCAATGAAATATAAAATGTCATATTGGTCTCGCTTATATATGTACATAGTAGGTACAAATACAAATAAAGAAAATCATTATTCTGTATGACATGTTTCTACAAGCAATAACAAATTTACATGCTATTTATTCTAATTGGAAACATAAACATACTAAAGCATTCAATCGCAGAAGGCAATATTTAAAATACAGCATATATTACGGCTCAGAATTTACATTCAGATGTTGCATAATGAAGTTTTCTTCTATATACATGCGTTCGTCGTTACATACCAATATGAGAAATTCCTTATTCAATTTCGTTTTATTTCACGAAATATCCTTACGCGATATGAAATTTTATTTTACGAATATCAATATCAAACCACTCAACCGATATCGTGGGTGGGAACTTTTAGTTTCTTGTCCCACTTCCGGTGGCGGCCGAGCGCCGGCGAACACTTCCGAAGCGTTCCGATGCGTCCGAAAGCTCGCAGAATGGACTTTTGTCGATTTGTGTCAAGTGAGAAGAACAGTTTTCGTTCGACGATTTCCGTCAGATATTATAGTGGAAAGCTTTAAGGTTCTTGACCGCTTTATTAGCCATGAAATTCATTTGAGTCACCATGTGCTAACTTGTTGCTGCTGAAAGCCTTTATCTACTTATAAGAATTATTAGACCACTTACAAAAAATATGCTGAAAATCATAATATTTCATTGACTATGCTGATTTTGTATATTTTGGTAAGTGTTTATTTATTTCATAATATTAAAATTAAATTTTAATATTCCATTATATTATCGTCTTAATTTTTTTCGAATAGTCTATTTTTTTCTAAATTATGAGCTTTATACTGTAGTCTGACATAAAATGCATTAAAATGGAATTTAAATATTGATCTGTTTGTTTGTTTTGATATCTTTACGTTTGTTTCAAATCAATATATATTCCACTAGTCTCAAAAAACAAACCACTTACCTAGCTCAAAAATGCCATTTTTTTAAGTTGTTCGATAGACATTCAATGTCTGTATACTATTTAATGTTTATACGTATTTGTAGTTTATTATATGCTCCAGATAAAAAAAATTCATGGTAATGATGTAAATTTATTAGCTTATATAACTGCTTTCACTCTCGAAGCTCAATTATGAGAGATTCATTCGCCAACAGAAAAATACTAATCTTAATAACACGTAACCAATTTTTCTAAAGAGTCCATAAGTGTTCTTTAACTTCGCAGTTGCCAATTTAATTTATAAACTTTAAAAAAAGAAGCCAACAAAAAACTGAAAATTAATTGTAAACATATTCTTTCTCACGATGAAATAAAGACTACCGTTCATCTATCAAGTAACAACAAAACGAAAAGTGAAAAGAGCACAAAACTGTTAGAAGTGGATATATCGTAGGTGATGACGATGACAAAAGAGAGGTGAATGTTGTATATCTCAAGACATAAATTTTATCAAACACACCTACTTTTACAAATGTAAATTTTTGTATGAAATTGTATATAAGATTTCTAGTGCGAGAAGGGTTTCATCTTGGGACCACTTGCGAGCCTAAAATTCCCAAAACGCACGGAAAGCAAATAAACAAGAGAGGCGAGAATTTTTGGATTAGTGATGCCGGCTGCCTTTTAAATTCAACGCTCAAGTATGTAAAATTTTAATACGAGTGCCGTGTCACGATGGATACGATTTATTATATTGAATCTGCTTACTTAAGTGAATGAAAATTTAATCAAAATGCACGAGTGCTGCCATCAGATAACTAATCAGGATTTCACGGAGAAGCTACTATTTTTCAATTTGGCTGCAAATTAACATTAAATATGTCTACTCTTAATATACTATGATACGTGTAAAGAATACAACTTCTTAATATATTTCATAATTGCGCATAAAGTATTTAAAAAAAATGTGATAAGGTTAACGTGATTTATAAAGCCGACGTTTTTTCGGTATTTTTAGTCGTTAGTTTTTCAAATAAGCAACACTTTTTTTAGCGACATCCAATTTGACAAATGACAGCTGTACTCAGTTTAGTTTGCCATTTATATATTTTTTTCAGACACTTTCGTGGTTTTTTTTACGAAGATTTTTTGAAATTCGAAACACTATATAAAATGTACTGTAAACAAAAAAACAAACGGGTCACGGGTTATGCTTTCCTACTTTTAATAGTAAAAAAAAATGATTTTTCATTTCTATAAGCATAAAAGAGATTTTCAATGGATTCAGCGGTCAGATTGGTAAAATTAATTTTAAATATAAAATAAAAATATATAATTTTGTTATTCAATTGGTTGTATTACTAAAAAATAACTAATGAAATAACGAAATTATGAAGGTTAATTGTGTGATATAGAAGATTCAATATAATCTTGTTCATTATGATACGTGGTACCGTTGATTTTATCTATATTATACTGTTCAAGTATTATGGTGAAATACATTGCAAATTTGTAAGAGATTCTGTGTAGTCGCGAAACAAGGTAAGTGATATCATACGTAAAGTGCATTGTACCCGACTGAGATTCCTATTTGAAGGTATTATATACCAACAGCGCTGTGTTTATTATTAGACGCACGTCTAACCACTGAAGATAATTATAATGCATTTTGTAATGAATAGTTTAACAAATAAATAATACGCTTTATATTAAAATATAGATATAAACATTCACAAAGCTTCATAATACGTTTTAAATATCGCAGTTGCGTATAAAGACATAGCCCAATGAAATATAATAATTTAAAATATATATGACGTACCTGATTAGATAATAAAATATTATATTTGTAAAGCAATTATTTTACCTTGTAATGTTTCTGTCAATTTAATTTATACTTAATGGAAGCAGTGTGGTTGATAGTCTTACCTGAAAAAAAAAATTACGCATTAATATCATCAGTAAAAGAAACATGTTTTTTTCTTTATACCATATTGTATGTCAAATAAAAGTATGCTGCAATTACACAATAAGACAGTTCATTATTTTATATTTCAAAATAGCACTGGTAAAAGTTTCATTTAATTTACAAATTATATTAAATAATGCCTTATTTACGGATATTTAGGATATCACGCTTCTTGGGTATACTATATCGACTGTGGAAAGGAAAAATGACGTAACCCACACATATAAAGTTTTATAGGAGGCGCAAAAAACGTGTTTTGGTGATTTTGGGCCATATAAAAATTATGAATTATACACAACCTTGAAGTGCACGGAAACTTATTCTAATATTAATTACAGAAATTGTGTAGGAAAAACCTTTATTTCAGTATTTTTTTTTGGTTTTGATTTTTTACAAGGTCATCTTTTTCAACTTAAATGCTAAATTTAGATACTAATTCGGCAATTGCAGCTTGCATCTTTTTGATAGAACGTGTAATCAAGTTTGATACATTGCGATTACCCAAAAAAACCTGTTTCGAAAAAACTGTGAGTTACGTCCTTTTTACTTTCCACAGTCGATATGTACATAATAAACAAAGAGCCACAATCGCCATTCTAATGTAATAAATATAAGTTGAGAATGCTCGCCATTAGCAAAACTGGTCCTGACCTTTATAACTAAAGTGGAAATAAAGTACAACGGAATATTGTGTTTTTTCTGAATATAATAAATATACAGTTTTTTTTTTATTTAAATTGAATTTTCATATTTGGACTCCTTTTATTATTTTACCATTTTCGCTCTTTATTTAGAAACTAATATGGCACATCCAGGTTTTTTAAAATCTGCAAGTAATGCATCTTTCCAGGAAATTCCATCACTCCTATATCAAATACATCACAAAATTCAGAATTCAAAAAAACAGTCAATAAGAAAAGATTTTTTTTGTAATTTTAATGTATATAAAATATTATAAATATAAAAATATAATTATTGAAATTTTCCGCTTTTTGCGGTGAAAATTCTAGGTCTTTGCGGTACCCACGAGTTCGAATACCCGAACGAACACTTTCCTTTAATTACTAATTATTTAATTTATGTATTTGTGTTTAAAAATACATAGATGTCAATGCTGATCAAACTTATTCACATACTCGTGAAAAAGAACGGAGAAAAAAAAGAAGATTAGCTTTATACTTGTCGTTTCCGAACTTCATATTTTTATCATTATCTTCTCTAAGCAAATAAATGTAGAACGACTAAATGACAGGAAGTTCTCATTTGTTGTTTTTTTTAATAAAATAAAAAATCTTCACATAAATTATAATATATTAGTAAGATAACGATATGTATGCGTATTAGTATTTAATATTCAAATAAGCAACTACTTCTTCGGTGAAAAGTAAAGAAGTAAAATGTTTAAATTTAGTAGAAACATTCTTTGAGATTTCGTACGCCAAGAATTATCTAAACAAATTTAATATTTCTGTACGTAATTGAATTGAGTATTCATTGAGAGTAATTTGAGTAATACATCAGGAATATCTCAAATGAATGAGACGTATTTATCACTGCCTAAATAATATTTGAGTTAACCCTTTGACTTTGGAGACTTTCATGAATATGAAAACGGTATTGTTTCGTCGCTCAAGAATAATTTTGCCGACTTCTCTCTAGGAACGCTGCGGCTTTTGTACTCGAAAATACAATCTTCCCATTGATAGTGAGCTGAGTATTCTAATCTTATGTTGATAAAAGCAGAAGACACGTAATCGTGATTTAACCCGTACATATAAAAGCTTTCTAAGTATTATATTATCAACCACAAGATTTTCAACGTATTTCGTAAAAAATGATAATCCAAAAAAATATGATGAAATACACTCAGTCTTTGCTTAACATGAAAGATAAGTTCCGTTTGATCACCGTGTAAAATGAAATCGTGTTTAGCGGCACTTAAAACTAGATGGAAACAATGAGAAGAGGTTATTTTATTCTTTTTTTTATTATTCACTAAATATCATCATTACTACTGGCTTAGAAATTATTTCCGTTGTGTTCTTTCAGCCGCATTAAAAATTGGTTATGATTGTTTACGACTGTGTATTTGAGTGGTCAACTACATTGGCTTAGAGTATGTAGGTCACAGACATGAATTTCAGTACCGACAGAATTTATATATTGGTTTTTCATATCGATTATGGATTCCTGTTCGAAGGCACGAAAGTATTCGGTATGTACCCAATACTCTTCTTAAAAATCGAGGCGAAGTGAAAAAAATGAACTAACCACCACAGTTCTTCGTACTGGGGTATGCATTGATTAATTTATTTTTGAAATCGCAAATTGTGATAATATCAAAGCTCCTAATTTAAGGTGTAAGTAAAAAATGAGATTTTATATATTTTCGTTTCGAAAAAATATGAACCGTACTGTATGTGGTATAGATGTATATGAACGTCAGGTAATTTTATATGTAGATAATTCATTTGCGAGTAAAACTATTCTGTACCATTATTCAAAAATATTATTAAAATAGTTATTAATATGTAAACAGTCTAACATATTATGTAATGGATGCTAATAACTCAACAAAAAAGTGTACAAAATGCCCTACAATATTATATAAAATTGTCAGTCATTAGACCATAATAATCCTTAATAAGTTAATATCATGATCTTATTAATATTTAAACAAACTTCATCCTAACATTAACCACGAAAACGGTAAACCAAAAAAAAAATTGTTGTTTGCGTTGTAAAAAAAAACAGTTTTATTTTAGTTATGACGATTATTTTAATTTGTTTGAGAAAAAACCAAAAAAACAACATTTCATTGCTCAATTAATTTATTTTACATGATCGAAACTCAAATTTTCGATATGAGCATAGATTACTAAGAACTAACAACGCATTTTTGCCCCACATATTTTCAGGTAGACGAGTAGTATAGTATAACTATATAATAAAGATTAACCTTTGCTTTTCTAATGACCTTTAATATTTTTTACTAGACTATGATATTACTTGAATTGATAGTTCAAAAATCATCTTTCGATAAATATTTTAAGTATTTCACATAAGACGAAGCAACATATGTATTATAGTAAGAAAAACCATTAGAAGCGCTTTTCACAACGCCGTATACTGAACTGGAATTTATCGACGAAATATATACAAGTGTGAAGGAAAAAAACGCAAAACGAAAAACGGAATCGAATACTCTACGCGACAGAGGAATACGTTCGCATTATAAGAAAACATTCATCGCTCTTGTACGTGATGTTGCAAAACTTGGGAATATAATCTTGAAAATATAATATCGAAAAAAAATGTGTAACGCTGTAAATCAAGCATGCAGAAATAATCAAAAAAATGAAGAAAGTTTTACGCTGTTTTCACGAAATAAACTATCACGATTTTAATAAGAAGCAAATTGAGCTTTTAATGCCCATCTCAACCAAATAGAGATTTATCTTCAATAAGTCGTAGATGATTTTTTCCCTTATTAATGTTGTTAGGATTTATATAGGTATGTATAACATTTATAATATTTTATTTACGAGGTCAGCTGAGTGCTTTCTTGTAAATAATATTCTTTTAAGTTGAAGCTTATTCAATAAAATAACAAATGAGTTTAAGTAATTGTAGTCAAAATATGAACACGTGTAGGAAAATATATATTTTTTTGTACCATTCAAGGATCAGACGACTTCTTTTGGTGACTCTGCTAATAGAAAAAATACAGTTTACAAAAGAATTTCACGACACAATTTTTATGGAAGTCAAAAATGTATTATATTTTAATGGTGTCATAAAAAAATGATTTATGCTAAATAGGCAAATGTAATTTTTATTTGAAAATTTTTATAAGGAAAAAAGCGATTTTTTTTCTTTTATTGAAGATTTTTCGAGTTTTCAAAGTATTATTATTAATTTAAATTTTTATGTGGTACATATGAATGTAAAATTTTATTTGAGATATTTGTTGCATGTCGGTAGGTGCAACTAAAATCAATCAGACGATTGTATCAATTGAAATGAATCAATATTTTTTTGAAATTATACCAAAGTAGGCCGAGTACTTAAAAATAAGGGTATTATTTGCAAATAATGGGTTAAAATGAAACTTGAATTTCATTTTAAATATATTCTTTGTTTTACATTACTTTGAAATAATATTTCATATGTTATTAAGCCATGTTTGAGACTGATTTCTTAAAACACTTTCAAAATTGATATTAATTTACTAAATAATATTCATGGTTCATGTTTTAATAATTTTGGAATGAATTGGGTTTGCAAATAATAGCCTCAAATAATGCATATCTTTAAAACGCATTTTTTTTCAAATCTTGTTATTTCTCACGAAAATTTGTTTCTATGAAAAATGTTGAAATTGATGTATACATTGAACACAGCATTTATACATGTTTTTCAATTGATATGAAGGTGCGACATGACATTATTCACATGCGAGGAAAATTCAAATAAAAACGTTAAATATTATGCTGTCACAAGATTTATGTGGAATTGTGTTTGCGGTGCAAATTGATATAAATAAGGCGACTTGGAAGTAACCTAGAAAAATAGCAAACGGTTTGGATAATATAGTAAAGGCGCACCCTCCTTAAAAGCGTTTATAAAACGTCTCAAATGAATATTAAGTATGATATCAATCATGTGTAATAATGAACTAAAAAGCATATCTATATATTAAAATGAAAGTGTATCACGAATCAGGTGAAATACCAAAACACGATGAGGTGACCTGGACAATCCTTAAGTTGCCTCAAATTTCAACGTACTTCCACCTTTTGTTCAATTAGTACATTTTCCCCATGAAACTATATACACATATGTAATATAATACGTTAATTTGAGAGAGATTCTGCATAAGTGAATGACATTATAATTAAAGTATAAATTAGATCATAAAGGTAACTTTACATGAATAAGGTTAAAAATAGCAAAGTATATAGTTCTATAAATTTGTATAGCTATTTCGGCGCATGCCATCGTCAGAACTATTTCTGTTCTGACAGCTTTGACGATAGCATACTATGAAATAGCTATCAACTAATTTTATAAAACAAATGTAGATCTTAAAACTTTGATATTTTAACCTTATTACAATGGAGTTCTACCAAGTAAATGTCAATTCAATCAAATATAAATATTTTTATTCACAAGTTGATGTTAAAAGTGATTAAAATTTTATTAAAAATATTGAATACATATCTTTACCACTGTAGTAATTAATCTGTGGTTCACAATATAAACCATCGTGTAACTTTTATTTTGTATGGATAATTCGAGTATTATGTAATTCATTATTTTATTAATGAACAAAATTATCATATATACATACATATATCAGGTTAGTGAGATTAAATTTAATTTTAATAAATTAAGCGAGACACATTAATGAAATTTAAATATCGACAACATACTAGTCAAGGTATTGAAAATAGAAGAAAGGATTAAAACCGACGCTAGCAATGTATTCAGAATTGATTTATCACGGTGAGTTATCTTGTGTCAGAATATTGTACAGTTATAAAAGAAAATAACGGCACTGCTTAGTGTAAATAATTTATTTAAAATTTAAGCAAGAAACATTTACATAATACAGAACGTCCCGTTTCTATTATTATGTGACTGCTATTTCTTCGCGTTTTGCTTAAAATTCACTTATTATTCCATCTCCTGCTCCCATGACATGCGTGATTCATTCTTTTCTCTCTGGTGGAAGGAAAAGTCTCTCTCGTACAATCGCGACATAACATGATTACACCCTTGCTTAATTTCCTTCCACATCTACTCGGGGCTCTTAACTCTTAACTTACATAATTTTGCTCATAAACACTCACATGCGCGCTGTTTTACCATTCAGAGAAATTCAATTACGTTAGAAAGTTTTGGAATCTGTATATTTTCATATCGTTTGGAAAAAGCAAACACTAAAAATTTACAAGCTTTTAGGCAGTTTTCTAATATTTCATAATAAATTACTAAATTGTAAAATTCGAAAGCTTTCAAATCTATCGAGTAAATTCCAGTTAATCTATTTTTTGACCGCGGATTGAAGTAAGTTTAAATTGTTTATTCAAAAATAAAATACTCATTTGTGCTGATTTCACTTTTATTTACTATGATCAGGACTGGTTTCGCTCATGATGAGCATTATCAACTGATGGGTAAAATCAGTCCTGATAATAGTAAATATGAGTGGAATTTGTTTAAATGAGTATTTTATTTTTTAAATATAATGCCTCTCCACCAAGTATTGACAGTGAACACCCTAAAAGTGATAAAACTGTTACTATTACTTAAGCTTTCTGAAGAGACTTTTTATGATTTTTTAATACAGAACACCATGAACAGACAATATTTCGAGAGGTCGCTTTTCATTAGTATTTGATTTCTTTAAAGTTATTATATTACATAGAAAATCATTTTATCAAAAATCCTGCCAAGAATTTGTTAAAAAAAAACTTTCAAAAAGTAGGTTGATACACAAAAGCAAAAAAAAACTAATTTGGCAATACTTTTATCAATGTAAGACAATAAAGGATAAATTTAATTATTCAATGTTTTTATATCCCAAAAAAGTAATCTATGTTTAACTATAAAATTACATATTTGACTAAAAATGAGTTGTGTAGGTTTGAGTAGCAAATATGTGTGAACACAAATGTTCGGGAGCCGGTAAATTGCTCGAATGCAATTGCTCGAATGGAAATTGCTCGAATAACAAGATGCTCGAATGACCAATTCCTCGAACGTCAATTGCTCGAATTGCTTGGTTATTTAAACGGTTTTAATACAGTTTAGTGTTTATTACCTGGTAGTTGATCACTCGGCATTTTATTACACCATACGTACGTTTAGTTTATAAGCCGAACATTTTATCAAATTGCATATTATTACTGTACTATTTATCATAATTAAATTGAATTATTATTTTTAGGCAGACATTTAAGAAATACTATCTATATTAATTGATCTTAATTCTGTAATTTAAAAAATCAGTATTGTTGACTTTTACAAGGAGAGCCCAAAATCACTGAATAGCAAAAATGTTTATAGATATGGGATGTAACGTATTTGTGATAGCGGTGGTAACTGGCATAATTATTGTTGGATTAAAATGAAGCTTTCTGGAAAAAATATCTAGTAAATATCCAAGATGGCGGTTATTATTATTATATATATATATATTATATTAGTAAAAATTAAAATTTTAAAAAACTTTTTTTCTTAAATGAATGGTTACTCTTCTTATATGTATATGATAGGTTCAAGTCCTACTTTAAATTGTAGACTAAAAAAATATATTGGAAGATTAGCAATGGGTTTGTTAGATGTCGATGTAGAAATTGAGGATTTTTAAATTAGAACTAATTATTAACTAGAATTCGTGCAACACTTGTTTAGAGAGTGAAATATAAAAATAATTTTCGTAAGTATTTATTTTAGCCGTGTTCGCTCCAAATGCGGATCATATGACCTCTTAATAGAGTTTATCTCAACAAAAGTGTTTCTAAGAGAACTGCTTGTTAATTAATTACTCAAACTGTTTCTATATTTTTCCAGAACACAAGACTAAGACTAAAACAAAACAAACGGTTAGTTTATCACTATCGCTACGCCCATTTTTTAGTAAGAATTGGTGAGAGAGTTTCAAGAAATTACTTAAATATGTGTGCCTTTAAACAGAAATTCATAAATAGTTTGAAAAATAATTGATTAAAAAGTGTACGTATTAAGATTCAAGCCCCTGACTTCCAAAAATAAAACCAACGACCTTTTTCACTCGACCACTGGCAACTTAAATAAAGAATATTTTTTTATTATGACTTATTTTCATATATGGTTTTTATTTCCCGACTTGCATAAATATTTTTTTAAAGAATGAGTAATTAATGTTTAAACTTTTATAAAAATTTTCGAGCAATTTGTAATTCGAGCAATTGACGTTCGAGGAATTGGTCATTCGAGCATCCTGTTATTCGAGCAATTACATTCGAGCAATTGCATTCAAGCAATTTACCGGGAATCCAAATGTTCTGTACTTTTAAGGTAAACAATTGTTATTTAAAATAAGCTTGTGTTATGTTGATTTTCCATTAATTAAACCTATTGAAAAACATGATTACGATTATGCTAAGTGACTGATAATAATATGCTGAAATTTTCAAATGACCATCAGTTTTGCTGTCAGTGTAAGTTTGTATAAATTTAATTTATTTTAGTGAACAGTAGAAAACATGTCGCTAGGTAAACAGTGTCGTGCCGTAGCTCTATTAAGCTCACGAACTGGCATACAAAATGCGCCGAGAGCAGTTTATAATGCGAGACCAAGAAAGGCAGGGTGCATCTTTTAACTTGCACTAAAAGTCCCACAACAAAATTTTATGTATAATAAGTTTACCTCCTGGAAATTTTGACTTTATAATCGCAAGACATCATTCGTGTAAAGCGTGAAACTTTTCATTGCCAATTCATTCGATAGATTAAATTATTCAATTTGTTCTGATCATTATAAACTAATGTTATTATTTATACAAATAGGTTTGAGCGGCATATAATTTTTCATCGACTAATTTTTAACATTGAAATAGATTTTTTCTTGAAATTAATGATTCTCATTATACACACAAATTTTTAATATTTTATTATGCGTAATTATAAATGGATCTTTAGTAACGGATAATAGCCAATATTCGTTTCAAAATGATTTAGGAAAAGAATTTTATGTGGGTAGGTCACATGTGTCATCTTTTATAAAGCAGCATCGAAGATGTTTTCATGATTTTATTCATCATTTATAAATAGTTCTAAAATTGTTACCTAAATTTTGTCATGTTTGTTTTTTAAAATTTGCTTATAAATGCTACGTTACATTAAAAGAGAATGTAGCAGCTAGCATTAGTTTTCCTTTTGAAAACACAAGAATTGTGAAGCTGGTTATTCAGGTGCAAGTATAATACCCAAGTGTTTGACTGAGAATTGTGTTGTATTCACAACATTAAAAATACCCGTCAATGCAAACATTTCCAAGAGATACTTTTCTCTTGTAAAATTGCAAGCATGGTTTATTGACAAATAAAAAAACACACATTAAACAAAAATAATATGTCGAGAGAGATATTAAAAATAATATATTATTTACTGCAATTCAATTAAATTAAAAGGTCGTTATCAATTAGTAATTTAGAGTGCAGGAAACTCTTTTGCAGACATTCAAAATGGTGATTGTGAAACTTGTAATAATTCAAATAATATATGATCCCAAAAAGTAAAATTTCAGTTGAGTTTTTCAAATAATCCAGCTGGAGCAAAAGACATTAAAGAACCGGATATCCGAAAGTACTGTACAGCATTCCGTTAGCCCAGAAGCATTTCCCTTACAGCTAACAGCTGAAAAAGGAAGAAATAGAAGGAAAAGACGTCGAGAAAACGAACGAGGCAACGTATCGCTTCGACTCGTGCGGTGTTTACCGCCATTTTCCACGATTCCAATTACAAAAGTTTGCCCGCGCAATTCGGCGCGGCCGCAAAATACGACCGTACACGTCAAAGTCCACGGCCAGCCCCAAAAGTTCCACCATGCTAAAGCTTTGGAGTTTGCTCCGAACGCAAGGGGAGACTTTTCGGTCCCAACGACGCGCTAGATTATCTGCGGGCGGGAAAACAGCGCTCGGGAAAAGTGCGGCCAGTTTCGGTAGTGATCCACTGAGCAGCTGTTTAAATGTCTTAATATGGTTAATTTCACTAAAATCGAGCTATTTTCAAAAGTAATAGTTGAGATTGATGTGAGTTTCTTCAGTCAGTTTTGACCATTTATATAACGGTTGAATTATTTGAAAAAACAATGCTTTTATTAGATTTTGTTTTTTACAGTTGACTAAAAAGTGATAAAAACACTATGTACATACTATTTTATTTAAAACTCGATGAGTTTTGTCTAGTTAGCGATACTTTCAAATAACTAACTATTTAAAAATGCTCACTAGGACAGGAAAGTCCGCTTCCGTCCTTTTCATAACTATTGCGGAATATAGAAAAAAAATAAAGATTTCTTCTAAAATTAAGACCTTTAAGAAATATAGAAATTAAACAAATAAAGAAAATTAAATAAATATCTGCTATGGAAAAAGTACAAAGTTATTTTTTAAAATCTAAATGTAAAGAGATCTTAAGAATATATTGTATTGAAATTCCGTTCAATTAACAAAATGTTCTTTTTTCAGTAAATAAAGAAAGATTATAATTACACTCCGCGTAGGATGCCGAGATAAAAAAAATCTTCTTATTATTTTTGTCGTTACAGTCCTTCCTACGGAATTGCTGACCTCCAGTACTCGCAAGTCCTGTGATATCCCATTCGTTTAGCGAAAGCGTGGTCTTCCAACGCTATTTACCTCCTCAAAAGTAGTGAATGCGAAAAAATTTGTTTGTTTACACTCACCTATGCGTGATACATGTCTAACCTAATCTAGGCGTTGAGCTTTAAAAAATCTGTCAATAGTTGGGTCACCGTAGAAGTTAATCAAAAGCTCATAGTTGTGCCGACTTCACCAGATGATATCTTCGCTGACAGGAGCAAAAATCTTTTGCAGGTTTATCCGTTTAACCATTTAATGTTTTTGAGGGTTCTAAAAGCGAAAAATCCAGGCCTTTCATCCATACGCCCGAACTGATCTTATGAAAGTTTTGCGTTGGCAATTTTTGTTGTTGTTTTGTGATAAACTAGAGAATTTAAATTGTTTATGCAGTACATAGAAGCATCTAATACATATTACAATTTGTTGACCAACGATTCAATATTATCGAGCATTTCGATGATTTGATTATCAAGGATAATATTATCCATTTGTGGTAGTAACTTTGTGACTGGGTATATATATATTTTTTAAATTATAATTACAATCTAATGTCAATTTCTACCTATTGAACGACCTAAAAGGTTTCAAGGTTTCAATAGCAATACAACAAAAACAACAATCAACGACTACAATATCACCAGCGTGTGCCAGAACCTGCACAGACTTTGTAAACATTGTCTACCATATATATGTTCAGTTATGGAATCTCGTATGACTTTTTCCATCGATGGTGAGAATGTTTTTCGTGAGATCATTCTGTACCCTGATTTTACTCTCAATATGTATAATTAACTAAATCATAAGCTTGCTAAATTTTATGAGTTAATCTAGTATACCACATATCGCCAGTTTATTTATGCTTTTAAATCCTCGAACGTATACAAAGTGTCAGCATTTTATACTCTTATTTTTTCTAGGATAAGTCTCGACGCGTGTATTAAGTCAGTGGTAGACCGTCCTCTCAGAAATCCTCATTACAAGCGTATTAACATTAATGGTATATTTTATTGACTTGCTAAAAAGATCGTGACCTGACAAATAGCAATTAAAACATCTTTATATATTGTTTCTCTTTAATATGTCAGGGTACAATCAACTTAGGCAACGATAACTCAATAAAAACAATTTATATTATTTTAACAATTATAAAGGAGTTTTGTGATATCTGTATCCGTATGAAAATTAATAACAAATGATAGAAATATGAATGAACATACACTTCACTTTATTTAAAACAAGGTCTTAAACTAAAGTTTTTTCGCAAAACCATACTACGTGTAAATAATAAAGGTACAAAAACGGTGACACCAGTCGTTTATTTTTATAAGTAATATTATGATTTTTTCAACAGATTTTAAATTTTTCCGATTAATTATTCGATGCAATTTAACAATAATATTGTGTGAGCACTCGCCTTTTATGGATACAACCTTGAAACGGCTTGTTTACCTGGTTATTTGATACTGACATCTCACGTAGACCACGTTAAAGAATGTATCTATTCCGAGAGTAAATAATTAAGTCAGCAATTATTTAATCATAAAACTTTCCCCCAGCGTACATGAAGATAGCATTACTCCTAATACAATTTTATAACTGTAGTTCTCCTACAAATACAACTCAACTAATAAAAGCAAACTTGGCTCACTGATATTAGTTATAAATTTATATTTATAAAAACTTAAGAATTTTAAATGAATATAGATAATGATTAGAAATTGACGAAGCAATAACTACCTATGATACAAATTATTGAAAGTGACGTTGTTTTCTAAGGCTGGTCCCAAAATCCCGGTATTGATAGCGAGACGATCCCGGGGTTGCGGGATTGAATAATTTCTCGAGATCCCGAGATCTGAGGCCCTAAACCAAACAACTGTGATTTCTCGTTGCATTTTGTCACTCTGATATCTTTTTAAATATTTGATAAATATATGTTTTTTTTTGAAATAGTTATTACAATATGTTGAATCTAGTATCACTAACATATATAAACGCAGAAAACTTGTAAAATATATCATATAAAACGCTTAAGATGTAAGTCAAATGTGTTAATTTTGTTTCTATTTCTGAAAAAAAACAGCATAAGATTTGGCTAAAAAAACCACGACAATTATAGGTGTAACTTTACTGAGGAAAAAATAAAACAAAATTATAATTCAGTTTTCTATCAAAACATATTAGGTATACGTTATTTATGATTGTTGAATGAATAATAAATAAAAGAAATATAATGTCAGCTTTATCATTATAATAAAAAATTTAACAATATTATCTTTTTATATTTAGGGACAAAAAATGTTCCTTGTTACAGCAAAAAATATTCTCGGAATAAGAAAATAAGTATACACACACAAGTAGATGTATAGGGAAATATCATATGAAAGATTTATATGAAAACGTTTCATATAAAAACGTAAGCCATAGCATTATCTGAAACTCCGATAGAAAAAACAACAACTTTCAATGCTATCGTGAAAAATCTTGAAGTTTTTTAATAAAATCAGTTAACTTTCGCATCTTCTTCCGATATAGAGGAAAAAATGAAAAAAAAAGTAAAACACAAAAGCAGATGGTATTTTTCAACAATATTCTCATAATATCTAGCATAATAAACAAAAAACGAATCGATGCTATGAAAAGGTAAACTGAAAGAAGCGACGGGTTTGCTCCTAAAGAATCTTTTCATATTCGCGCACATAAAAAATAAATTTATCATGAAAGATGGTAAGTAATAATGCCAAGTAAAAAAATATTACCACTTTTAATTTTTACTTAGGAGAACCATATGATGACAGTGATATGAAACATAAGGTGAAATAGCTACCCGGGGTAAATTTTTTTGTTTCATATACAAATCATTAAAAATTAATATATTTCATTAAGCATAGTTATACAGAAGGCAGACAGTCAATCAAATCACAAATAAAGATGTTAATATTTGTGTTGTGCGCGCGAATTATTTTTATGAACAAATTAACCGTTTGAATACCGCGCAAATAAATCATTAATATGTCCCAGAGATACTGCGTGTTTTTGAGAAAAATAATTTTGCCTAATATACACTCGAATTCGATATTTTAAAAACCTATATTGAATCAGTATAAATGGAACTACACATATTCATCTAAATATTACTTATATTCTAATAGAATACCAAGTATTTGATTTTTTAAATGTCTTGGACATCCGTGTTCGCTTGCATATGTTCCGAACACCCGTGTCTGCTTTGTATTCAAGTGGTTAATGTATGAAAAAGAACAACTGTAGTTATTCGTAAAGTTTTTTTTTTTTGTAAAATGCGTCTTAATTCCGTTAATAATTCAACATCAGTTATTTAATAGAGGTGCGGCTGGTTTCTCTTAATCAAATGTAAATATATATATTTTTTAATATGTATATAAGGTATAACAAATCAATACATGGATTTCTGGTGTATTTTTAAACAAAAATCATTC
Organism: Himalopsyche anomala; assembly: GCA_031772345.1. Taxonomy (NCBI): domain Eukaryota; kingdom Metazoa; phylum Arthropoda; class Insecta; order Trichoptera; family Rhyacophilidae; genus Himalopsyche; species Himalopsyche anomala. The sequence goes on along the minus strand of CM062828.1, from coordinate 14,073,752 downwards.
GTTATTAATGTAATTGCTTATAGAAACTCAAATAAAATGAATATTCATGGACTCAAAGTTCTCGTTTTATCACTAAAAGGTTACGAAAGTGCGATATCTCGAACCAGTAGACTATATTGTAAGGTACAATAATTATTGCGATTGGAGTTTGACAGGTGAATGCGAAACTAGACGGGGGACGAAGCCCTATACAGGTATAAGCCATAAAAGAGGGCTGACGATTAATAGACCGTTCCGAAGGGGTGAAGCGGATAGGAGGGTATTTTAGCGTCTGCTCGCCCGCATGACGGCAGGGAAACTTTGCAGCGAAGAAATCAAAGTTATTGAATGGGATGCTGAAAATTGGAGACGATGTTGCGAGTCTTGTGACTATATTGAACAAGCGGAGACTACGGCGAGCACTTCAGACTGTTTTGACAAAGGTAAACAGATGTAAGCAAAGAGAGAGTGGTATTTGAGGGTTTCGGGGTGACTGAACTCAGATATCTGCAATTCATTGAAAATTATTCTACGATAATATTTGAAAAACTTTATTCAATATTTACTGTAGTATTTCAAAGACAAAAAGCGTTTAAAATCATATATTAAATATTTATATATAAGATATTTAATATCGGGTTTTATGGTGCAGCGGTTAGCGTGTTGGGCTTCCATGTCTGACTTCACGGGTTCGAGTCCCAGTACGAATAGTATAAGTTTTCGATTGATTTCTGTCCGAAGGCATGGGTGTTTGTGATGTCTGAAAATTCCCTCCCACCCTTTTCGTTCCTTCAATAATTGGGTGAAACGAGGGCGATTAGATAACCACTACTCCTGTCCTAGCCGTATCCTTCTATCCCTACTACTCTCTTTAAACAAGGGAGGTTGAGCGACCGAGTAATAAACAGTTCTCGTAGAAAAACTTCTGTCGAGATTCCTCCATTAGGGTGAATATGCTCCACATTGGGAGCGGACATGGATTAAAAATATATGTGACAATAGTACTTAAATTTCACTGCTCGAAAATATAATTAAACGAAACAATTGTATCAATATAACGTTACCAAAAATACAGTTTGTTAAAATATTTTTGTGACAATTACCTAAAATTACAGACTATAAAGTGTTGTTAGTAAATAAAATATATGTAATATTTCGTTTTAAGTCATGAATAAAATATTAGTAAAGAAAATTAGATGGAGCAATACTGTATTTCATCTATCTCTTAAATTGTTTTATTTTCGAATTCCTGACAAAAAATATATATTTTGGGTTGCTTTGGAACATGGTATTTTGAAAACCATCCTGCACTTCCGGCGCGCCCTTATCGACGTATGCAATATCCGCTCAGAGATTCCAAACTACCCGATTACAATAAATGCAGTTGGGAAATAAAATGAAAAATTCTTTACAAGGATTATATTTTAGAGGGTCGGCAAGCTATGATTTACACGCCATACATTTTTAGAGGACAAATTACATATATTTTTTTGCTTTGAGTATATTAAAAATTGTATTCTACAACATTGAAATGTAGTTTATTATTTTAAGATCATATATCATTTGAAAGTGTGCCAGATTGAACGGTTATAAAATAAATACACATATATGTTTTGGTAAAGGTTTGGTGTCATAAAAAAAAATTAGAAGTCTAATTCCAGCACTTATAAATGGTCCGTCTTCAATAAAAAGTTCAACCGCGATTTAAAAAAGAAAAAAAAAATTTAAGCATAGTTCGAGTCGTCTTTTTTTTACAGCTAAGACTTCTCCCGAAAAACCACCACTGCGCAAGTCCGACACTACTAGTATTATTTTCAACAGCAACATGACAATATTTTGATTTGATTGTTAAAGCAGTATTATTGTCGTCGAAAAGCTGCATTTGAAGTTTAAATTGTTTAATAATTTCATTTCAAGAAGTTAGGACAATTCAGTTTCATTTAAGAATTTTTTTTTGCACAATTAATAAACACATTTCTTTTTGACATTGGTTTTTATTTTTACACAATTTGATAGGAAATGGAGTCAAAATTTATTCACAACGAGATGGTTATTTCATTGTAATTGTCAAAATGTATTTTGAATTTGTAGAAGATATAGAAAAGGGATTACTAAATTAAGATTATCTAATTATTTGTAGATTGTAAACAAATCGTAAGTATTTTAAAGAGTAGTTCAAAAAACTCTAAAGATAGTGTGCATATTTAAAAAATACTTTATTATTAAAATATTTAAAATAATGCAAGTTGGGTGTCTGCTTTTTTATTGGTATATAGATATTTTGTAAACACAAATAAACGTGAGCCCATACATTTGCAATAACTCACCGAATAGTAGTTGATCATAGCCCACCTGACACCATTTATTCAAACGCGCGCGACGAAAACCAAATGTTCAATTATAGAAGTTCATTATACTCGTCGCAGGATGAATTATAATTATATTCGCAGCATGTGTTGTTCTTGAGAAAATTTCCGAGGAAACCCCCTCACCGCTGCTCGTGATCCGTCGCTTAGGTACCCTCAATTGAATAAACCTGTAGTGGTATCACCCCCAACTCCAACTAGCAGAAAGTGTCTCGGTTAACACGAAAAACGAAGATGCTCAAACTAATATCGCATACTAAAGACAGTTTTAGCACCGAGAATAATTGTCGCCGGTTCAGAATACATACTCCAATATCGAAAACGTCTAAAGTTACAACAAAAAAAAAGTAAATATGCTCTGAAAACATAGCCGTGCGATGAGACAAACAAACAACTGTTTTGGTCTTTGAACCGTTCGATACTGTATTGTGCTCAACAGAAGTAGGCCAAACAACTTATAAGAAGAATATTGGATCACAGTATCAAGTAATTTATTACTTTACTTTTGTTTTCTTCAGTGCACACAATTTTTTGTAAATTATCAGAAGAATAATTGGAAACCGGTATAAAATATGACAAAACTCTTCTTTTATAAAAGTAAGAAAACAACCTAACATAGGGTGTAATCGAATACTTTCAAAAGTTGCAATTTCAACGTGGAACAGTCGTCACTGCTATTTTTTAGACAGCCTATGAATAATTCATATTGGGCATTTTTTTACCTCAATATGTACTCACTATCGAGTGAATTAAAAAGTGTATCTGATATACACCAATTAATAAATAATCAATAAGAAATGTCAACAACATTATTCATTCTTTGATTTTATTTTTTAACCAATCCAATAACTTTGCAAGAATAAATTGTCCGTGTAAATATACATACTTACTTGAAAGTGAATGTAATATTTTTACATTACCTGATTTTTTTCCTTCTTGTGACAGCATAACAATAGCAAGACTGCTAATTTCAATATATTGTTTAAACGTTACTCGCTTTTAAACGGATTTTTTTTTATTTAATGCAGCCTACTAAGTTAAGTACAGTATTCATAAGCTTCTTATACCAGCACTTCTTAATCCATTACTTTCACGTACCATTTCTTTAGGGCGTATTCAACGGTATAAAAAAATGTTTAATGTGTAGTAAATTTTGAGGCAAAATATTTTTCGGAAAAAATTTAATCTTCGATATGATTTAATATTTTCTGTATGATGCACAAATATTTTAAATGTCTGATATTTCGTACTCTTTAGTTTTCCAGATGGATTGGTTGGATTATTGATTATCAGTTAAACGTAACAAACAAAAAAACAGCCGCCTACTGTGGTCTAGTTGGTAAGAGCTTGCACTACCGACCAGTTGGGTCTGGGTTCGATTCCCGGTAAGGGCAATGTCAAATTTAAATTTGAGACCTAAGACATGGGTTTTTGTGATGCCAATTCACCTCAAGTTGATCTCGAGTGACTTACAATAAATTTCTATCAAGTTTATCTCGTTGGATTTTTTAACTTTAAAATATTTAGCGCATTGGCATTAGCTGTAATGCCAAACATTAAAAAAATGCAACCATTTGATTAAATGTTATTCAAAATTTCACTCACTACACTTGCATATGTATTCTGAAATCTTATAAGAATAATTTATTTTGCCAAAAATGTCTTAGAAAAAACACATACTTTATAAGTTGAGACCCACTCGCTCTTTCTCTCTCTCTCAATATAACGCGATGTACTCTTTGAACATACTAATTTTCCCTTGATGAAATCAAGTCGGCATGCCATATAATTAATATAATTAATTAATCATTTATACCATTATAAGTATGCCGCACATACACAGCATGCGTATTGAGCAGCGCTGTCGTAAATAGTTACCTCCGCACTATCGTATATCCATGCCTGGCGTAGAGCTTCACCATAGAAACGGTTCGAGGGGTAAAACACCATAGACAATATTATATTTCGTACACTTTGGTAGTACAATGAGGCGCACCGCACGATCCATGTAATAGGAATATGGGTAATTTGGCTTCACCTGAAATCGTATAAGTATCGTGTGTGTTTTGGTTATGTACTTACGCGCTCGCTTTATTGCCTACTCTCTATATTGTCATACTCTGCAGCCATCCAGTATGCGAAATGTCATATTTTTTTATGCGCAACTTTTCTAACATAAAATGTCACCCGAAGTATTGTTTCACCGCAGTAAGCTTCACAAACATTTGAAAGAAAGCAACGCTTTGAACTTTAATATTTCTTTATTCACATAATGTTGCATAAACATTTTATACATGACAAAAAAATCCACAATTCGTCTTGACCGATTAAAATTTTGCGTCCATTTTTATCATGCATTGGTCATTTCGGTGAAAAGTATGCATTGAAAACTTTTTTTCGCACCTATTTTACAAACAATATTTCTTCAAGCTTATAAAAAATACTTTTTTTAAATTTATATATCAACGCTTAAAAAAAAAGTTTTTAATTGCCAATGCTCGTGCTGGGTTTCCGAAACCCCTCAAAAAAAAAACTTATTTTTCTTTAAGAACATTCATTTTGACAAAGAATTGGCCAGACTGAAACTTTTTATCAACTTTCAATTTTCAATGGCTTTATTTTGACGAATTCAATGTTGAAAAATAGCTGTGTTTCTAAAAATTAAAAAAAAAAGGTTTTTTTTTATTTTTTTTCTATGTACGCTCTCAATATGAAGGATATGGTTTCCTAATGGAGTTTATCTCAACACAAGTGTTTCTACGATAACTGCAGTTTACTCAATTGCCTCAGCCTCTCTCTTTTTTCTAAAGAGAGTAGGAATTTAAAGTTAGGGTTAGTACAAGAAAAATGGATAACTAATTGTTCTTGCTACACCCAATTTTAAGAATAGGATGTGCATTCAAGACATCCGTACCTTTAAACAGATTTCATAAATCGATCGATAAATCAATTTATTAAACTCTCTGTACTGAGGATTTGAACCCGTAACCGAAGCCAACTTCGTTGACCAATCAATCACACAGGCGGCGTTGTTATTTTTTTTGTATACATGCGTTATAATTAAACAACAACTTTGCATTTATTTAAAAGGTGTACTAGGATAATATTTATAATTTAACGTTAATCTATGTAAGTGGTTAGATTTTATGGAAAAATATTATACTTCAATTTCGAAATAACTACTTCACCCATCAATAAAAACCAGGATTAAGTTAATTAACACACCAACGTTGTGAATTGATGGTGTTGATTTTGTAGACAGATAACAATAGGTTATAACAGAAAACCTTAGTTATTTGACTTCAAAGATATCAAATCTATATTATATTCAAATTGATCATTAATCGATGAGTTCGATGAGGCAACGCAATTAACTTGGTTCAATAATTCTCACTTGCACAGAAATGAACGTGCAAGATAACATTCAGTAGATAATGTGTAATTCATTGACGTGTGCTGTTAACTTAGTTGAACTTTGTATGGCTTCTCTTGAATCATCACACCGCGCAGTGAGCCATACAATGTCTCAACAAATTACCACCCATCAAAGTGCACGAACTTCGCGACGTTCATTGTTGCACAACAGTTATGTTTCATAAATAAAATGTGTCATGTCCTTTACGAGTGAGTTTTGAGCCTCTGCGGGCGGAAATGCACTCCACATGTCCTAAACGGAAGTGGCTGTCTGGCTACTAGAACATTTCAATATACTTATGACTGCAGACATTCTTTTATTAAAGAAACAGCGGCCACCGAGTCGTTTTGTTGTTACTTCCACTTTAATTATTTAAATGTCTTAAAATACCACGCCATTTCTTGCATTACTCAGAGATAGATAAAAATCATATTTTTCTTAATAGTAATAATTATGCATGCATTAATTTTTTATTATATATATATATATATATATATATGTATATTTTTTTTGCAGAAAAAAAGGACGTAATTTCAGAATTGATTTTTTTTAAATCCCCGTCCGCTCCCGATGTGTGGCATATTTTTATAATACATTGTTTTTTAATACATTGTTAACATTGTTTTATAATACAAGAGCTGTTTCTTACTGAGTTGCACAGTATCTCTTTTTTGAAGAGAGTAGTAGAGACAGAAAGATAGGGCTAGGACAGGACTAGTAATTAACTAATCATAAATGCATATTATCGTCACGTGAAAATTGTACTGGGACATCTCAAAAATGTAGCATTGAGATGCTATGCAACGTTGTACTATACACTTTTTAGACGTTTTCAGTAGTTTATTTTGAAAAATTCTCTTTAGTACAGATATCCCACCACATTATTAAAATTACACATATACAAAAACCTTTATATCAAATTGAAAAAAACTTATTTTTAGATCACTTTTAGGGTGTTCACTGTCAATACTTAGTGGAAAGGCATTATATTAGTAAAAACACAATAATCCTTTGTACTTCATTCCACTTTATTTAATATGTCAGGACCGGTTTCGCTCATTACGAGCATCGTCAACTGATAAGAAATATAATTTAACAGTGCTATTTATACAAAAATGAACAGTTATAAACAACAATTGGCATTGAAAAGAAAATACCAATTACATTAAAAGTGATTCTAAAATAGCACAAAATTAAAATGTTTAACACATCTAACATATAATTAAAAAGTCTTAAATGAAGACTGTTCATGAAAGGGGATGAACAGTCTTCATTTGGAAACCATCTGTTTCAAAATAATCACACTTTCGATATTAGTAGAAATTTTAAAGTTCTACATTTAAATAACAAGTCTGTCAAACTAGACAAATTTTCAAATTTTTACCTGATTCAGATCTTTTGAACGATCAATTAATATTTGCTAGTTCCCCGTTACTTTATCCATTGCATTAGCCCTTGTTAACTATTCTTTTATATAATTTAAAATATATATAGGTATGTATATATATATATATATATATATATATATATATATATATATCTTTGTTAGAATTGATATGGTCTTTGAAAAATTTCTTTTTCAGAATCTTCCTGGCTGTCGATTTTGTTTAAGTATGTACACTTACCAACTACTTGGAAGCGGGGAAATTTTCTTAACTATCATTAAGCCTATTCACTATATTATTGTCATTATTAATGTCATTATTTTCATTGTATCACTTTGTCAAAGAATTCCCAAATTTTAATTATGTTTGTAATTACTTTCAATTCCCATTCTAAATTTATTAATCTGAGATGACTTTTTAATTACATGTTAGATGTGTTAAACATTTTAATTTTGTGCTATTTTAGAATCACTTTTAATGTAATTGGTATTTTCTTTTCAATGCCAATTGTTGTTTATAACTGTTCATTTTTGTATAAATAGCACTGTTAAATTATATTTCTTATCAGTTGACGATGCTCGTAATGAGCGAAACCGGTCCTGACATATTAAATAAAGTGGAATGAAGTACAAAGGATTATTGTGTTTTTACTAAATTATTTTTAGATGTTCCAGTGCAGTTATGTTGTGACGATTTACAGAAATATATTAAATATCATTAAAAAATGTATTTTATTAAAAGTCGTATCTATGTATAATATCAAGCATTGTCATCACCTAACCTAACCTTTCCTCATATATTATTAAAAAATATTATACATATTTTTTCAACTAACTTTAAATTGAAAATTGAGAATAAATATAAATTATTGTAGAATGCAGCTTAGAACCATTTAATTTATGGAAATGTTTTATTTTACTTTAGGTTTATGTATCATTCAATAAATAAAGTTTAATATATCTAACAATTTCTTAAAATATATAAAGCAACGATATATCTTTTAATGTTATGATCATTTAAAAACAAAATGAGGCAAACGTTATAGGCCACGATCGACAACGAGTGGAGATAAAATAATAAATGAATACAATGGAAAACTATAGCTCATTTAATTGTTAATAATATTTGCTTTTATGTTATAAAATACAGAAAAAGCAACAATTTATTTTCATAAAATAAAATATAAATATAACTGTGATACTAACAATGTTGCACTGGACATATATATTCATAAGACAACTAATTAATGTGTTCTAGGATATCATTTCTACGTATAATATTTGTTTATAAAAAAAAATGCCTGCTGTTGTTTATGAAACGTTATGTTTATAGTCCTTGAACACATTTTGATCAGAAAGCGCAGATATTGAATTATTTATCATTAGTAAATTGCATACTTTATCGTTAATCACTCTAGTACAATTGTTCAGCTACAAGCTGAAATAAAATATTCAAAATGATCAACTGTGAAAGATTTCACGGAACATTACTAATTGCCCAATTTCCTTCAAAAACGATCCATTTCCGCCCCGCGCTATTTCGTCTGGAGCCTAACGCCACAAAAGCGAGGGTATGCTAATGGCATATACCTTACTAACCGGGAGAATTTTTATGCATTTTTTTAAATGTCACATTTAAAATCAGTATTTCAAATGTATATTTTTTAAACCACGAACAACTATACAGAATTACGGAGCAGTGCGACTGCCATGCCAGACAAGAAAAAATTAAACGTAATGTGAGTAAAGTGTGCATTTAACAATTCATAAATGTTAAGTAAATATCACAATTAAATAAAAACTATCGTGATAAATAAATTTATTTATTGATTTGGCATTTACTTGGTAGAACTCCATTTTAATAGGGTAACATATCAAGGTATTTCAGTTCTACAGTTTAAAAAAAAAAAGTTAAAGGTTGATAGCTATTTCGGCTTACGCCATCGTCAGAACTATGCTTTAAACGTACATTTACTCAGCTATATATACTGTCTAAGAAGAGATACACAATGCATCATATTTTTCACTCTAACATACTAATTCAAATTCTAATTACAATATTGCACTTATTAAATGTGATTTTAGTGTTACAAAGAAAGATAAGCAGTCTGGGTTTTTAAAAACATTAATTAGAATAATTAAAACTGATATTTATTATTAATTATGCTACATTAAATTTATTAACTATGGCTTTAGTGTTTTGAAAAACAATGTGGGATTTTCCACAGGTAAATTAGGAAAAAATATATTGATATTTATTATTAATTACATTAAGGGTTTTAACAACGGTGATGGATTAATAATGGTTTGCTAAATAAATGCAAATAAAAATATATTTTTTTATTGTAAATATAATATATGTAAAGTTATTATAAGTAAGTACTAGATTTGTAAATAAACATAAGTGATAGCTGTCAACATTTGGTCAGTGCAGTGGCGGCCAGTCAATGTGGCATTCAATCAACGCACCCCTTATAATGTGGATTTCGCAAAAAACTGTTTTGAAAAAACTGTGGGTTACGTCCTTTTTCCTTTTCACAGTCGATAAAATTCAATTTTTATTTGTTATTTACATTATATAATTTAATATTTATTTAAGTAAAATATTTATTGAATAAACTGTCGAAAGTATTTATAAATATAAGGATGGAAATAAACCGCACTTAAAATGATAAAACGAACGTATCTGCAACACGCTCGACTTTAAAAAATGCGGAATATGCATTCTTTATATGAATGAATAAAATATATGCAATATCGGGAAAGGGTTACGGGGCGGCAGCGTAGACGTCGTAGCCGCAGAGGAACGCCGCGTAGCACCGACGTCCTAGCTTTATTGTCCGTAATAATAATGCAGAGCAAGCCGTTCCGCGTGGCCATTACGCCGCGATACTTAAGGCCAACACCCATCATCATTAAGCTTATGATTCATGCCGGCGCTCTCGCTTTATTGGAGCAATTTCCATGATGCCAACGGGTTCATGCGACGACACCGACTAGATACTTTGACTATTATAGAACACGCACCGATTTATAGTGCAATGAACTAGTTAAAAAATCGAACATACTTTAATCGTTTTTCATATTGTTTTAGTATTGACGCAGTTGTATATTTTTTATTGGAAATTTATATTATTTATTTGTAAGATACGGATCATAATGCCCAGTAAAGTAAGATATCGTATGTATATGATTTTTTTTTACGAAACATTTAACAAATAGTACGTAACTCAAAGAAATGCCCCTTTAAGCATTAATCTGTTTATTTTTTAATGATTTTTCATACAGTTATTAATCTAATTATATATTGTTAATATAATATTATGACCAGTGAATAACTGTTATATTTTAAAACTTTTTGTACATTTAAATTTATTTATTAAAAAAAATATATCGAGATGACAAGTGAAACATATTACCACCACGCGATACCCTTAATTAACGACTTCAAATGTATGTTTGTGTTAGTTTAAAACATAATAATTAGATTAAATACTGTATCTAATACGCCTTAGCTAGCTAGTGTTAAGGTTCTTGTCAGGAAATTGCCACAGTTTCAAAGACATTAAACGATTTCAGCAAACTGCTGCTTGGGTTGTTATTTTATAATATGGAAATTCAATATTATTTTTTTAATTATTTAGTAATGTTTCAAACAGAGCTTCAAAAATAAATCACTAAAATGTTGTGTGTACAACTCTTTTACAAGATTATTATTAGTTTTCTTCACAATATATTTAGCAGAGCAGCAATAAATACGTTATTACTTAAAAAACTATTTGTAATAACATATGTTTTGAATTCTCACTCTTAAGGTATGTGTGCGCCTGGGATTATCAACATAGTTTTTTCTTCTTCTATTATTCCGACTCCCTGAGAAGTAACAACAATTATAAAAGGTCACTGTTACACATATCTCCTTGAATATCACGAGGCTTAAATTGATTGTGAATAAAATCAGACTCTTTCTCGCGTGCTACCGAAAAAGCACTCGCCGATTAATTTTACTTAATAAAACGGTTATGGATACGATAGTATAACGATCAGATTATCCTGCAACAAATGTATGTTTGATAGTTCACTGTATACATAGTATAGAAGTAAATCTCAAAACAAGGCATTAATGATTTTATAACTATTTAAATGCCGTTTATGTTGAGAAAAAAGGTCCGCATTCAAAGTAAACACTATAGTGGAGGAAGAAAAACTGTGAATAAATCCTGGATGAAAATTAACCAGACCGGGCTCATTTGCCGGCTACACAACATTAACGGGTCATTTGTGCCCGTTTGAGCGAGAAAAGCATTTATATAAACAGCCTTCTTGGATTGGAATGGAGATCTCTCGCTCGTTACGCAAATTGGGCAACAAGTAAGCGGTAGTGTTCTCCGAAATCCTCAGAGAGCTTATAAAGTGGCTTATTTTTTTACATTACATCTGGTACTTTGTAAATATAATATATCCACGTATATATTTACACACTATATTCAATATAAAATCTACAATGGATTTTAAATTTTATATACTTGTAACTTTTATTAGAAACCATGATATGTTTTTTAATTAAATTATGTTAACAGTATTGTCGTTGGCGAAAATTATGATATAATAATATAACCATTTTAACGTTTATTTGTTATTTGGTTTCCGATTTATTTGTTATAAATACTTATCATGATTAATTGCTATATAATTAAATTTAACAATCTGAAATAGTTATTTTATTTTTAAAAAATCAGCACGTTTTGTTAAAAGAACCCCAATAATATAAGTCGAATAAGACTAAACATAATAAACACATTAGATTTGTAGTCTTATTGAGATAGATCGGGAAAAGTTTGCGAATAAAATCGCCACGAAAACACTTATCAAATGTAGTTTGTTTTCATTAGTCTCGCGTACCGAAATCACCAAATCGAAGAACATTTTGCACGTCTCCAGGGCTCGATGGCGAACCGTCTGGCGCCGCAACCTAATCAATGTCTGGTGAACCAAATCAAATACACATAGCTTGTGCACATATGCAAAAACTATTGCAGCATACATTCTACACATACGTTTATATATGTATTGCTTTAAACAAAAAATGTACACAGGTGTAATGTAATGCATTTCGATACGGTACGTAGACTGTCATAGTGTGTTTAAAAGCAGTGATATTTTTTGAATATATATTCGACTTAGAAATAAATAAATTCCGCTGGTTACTTTTGAAGATAATATTACTTTTCAGAACTGAAAATAGCCACATAACGTCTCGCCAATAAAATAAAATATCAGAAAACCATTATGTCTTTAAAAAATATAATATTAAAAATGAGGCTACTATTTGTAAACACGGCTCTTTCCAAAAAGGTTAAAAATGAAACTTGAATTTCATTTTGAAAAACAATGTACCTTTTAAACGTATTTTTAGTTTTAAATTACTTTGGAATGATATGTTGTATGTTATCAAGCCATGTTTGAGACTGATTTCTAAAATAAAGTTAAAATTTATTTTATCTTCTAAATTATAGGCATTGTTCATGTTTCAAAATTTTTGGAATGACCCGGGTTTGTAAATAATAGTCTCAAATATCACATTATTTTATAGGAATTGTGAACGAAATAGAAATGCTCTTGGATTTCGCTACTGATCATATTTGATTACTTTTTACATTTAAAAGACCAGCGACAAGCTGACTAATAAACGAACTAATATAAAAAAATATATATATTATTGTGTTTTAATAAATTTGTAACGAGGTAAAATATGAGGTAGTTATTGTTTTAACTATCCACACATTTATGGTCAGCGTGTACGTCAACTATCAAACGTCGCAATACAGGGCAAGTTTCCCAACCTCTATCCACTAACATCAACCAGATAGCTTTGCTGTGAAACTCTTCATTCATTCGTTTAGCAATTCCTGGCTGGATGGGGGACAATTTCACTTGTGGGAGCCGGGCGCTTGTTAGTTGAGGAAACAGTTACGGGCCACATAACCAAAACTCCGTGCATAAATCTAGTACGTGTGGGTACATGCCACTTGATGCTACAGATGTATAGATACGCCAAAGAAAACCGAACAAAGGAAGAAATATAAATTTTGCACTACACCCAAAACTAAAAGAAATTTGTCGCTTTGTTGTATATATTAAATAAATGAAATTCGTAATCCTGGTTACAATTTTTTTGTTCAGAATGCAATCAAATTACATAAACTTTGCATTAATATAAAATGAAATTTGATAGCAGTTTATTAACACGAGTTTTGATCAACCAAGAAGCAGGTTGACGAATAAATTTTGAAATATATGTATAACATAAAAATAACTATTCATTTTTATTCCTAGGTAAATTCTGTTTTATTGTACTTTCCAAAAAAAGCACGTGTCACAATTTGTAACACAACCCGTAAAGTAAAATGGTTATAAAAAATAAGATTTTGTTAAAAATTAATTTATCGAAAATATTGATATTGTTTTATTGCCATCCGTGATGTAGTGGTGAGGCTTTTTTTTCAGCCAACAGAAGGTTCCAGACTCACGTCACTGGCGAGTATAATATGAATTTTATTAAGGTTGAAATTTTAAATATTTGTAATAATGTGTTTTTGTACTGTCTTACTTTGAGGATTATATAAAATCGGTGATTGCGGTAGACACATTAAAAGAAAAGAAAAACACTAAATAGTTAAAATTGTGAATTTATTGATAAATGGTACGTTAATTTTTGAGTTAATAAACGATAATATTTCTTTTATTTCAGTAGATGTATGTGATGAGAATCACAAAATGTAACTAAGAAAATGGCGTAAATGTTCTATGTGCGAGTTATTATGTCGTGATATCAAAGTTTGTAGGTACTGCACAATAAAAATATACCCGAAATGGACTTTTAATGATCGGCGTTAGGACGTTGACAACAAATGGAATTACTATTATTGCCATCTATCTTTTCGTACACGAAGCGTCGTTTTCACCAAATATTTGTTTAATGGCTATTGTGTGTTTTACAGTGACGCTGATAAATTAATGTTTGATGATACATCATATCTAGCAGTAAAGTATAAAATTATAGCTACAATGCCTAATGCATTTGAAAAGACTAACCGCTTTCAGGTATTAAACGCTCGGCGATCATTAGATGTATTTTTATTTTATATCTAGCTCAAAGTTATGGGGCATAATAAGGTTAATAAAATAGACAACAAAAACGTTGCTGTCACCCATACAATGAAATTAATTGAACTAAGTTACGTCTAATCAAGATGTCAACCGACATTATTTTGGAAAAATGTAAGAGATTTACTTTAATAGACGGATGTTAATACTTACTATACTTATATTATACGTCATTTAAAAATTGATAAAGAAAACTAATTTTAAGTATTTGGAATAGTGTAATATTGTTTATATTGGAAAGAATGGTTAAATAAAGTTACGAGATCTTTTAGTGCTATTTTGCAGAAAGTAATTAAGATAGTTTTTCATATAATTTTTTTTTCCATAAATGGTTAAGTAATTGACAATAAACAGTGATAGACATCAAATGTTCAAAAAAAATATTAGTAACTAATAAATATGTAAAAAAAAATGTAAACGGTTTCATAGCCGACAAACGAATCATAAATGAAATTTAGTATTCGATACTTTGATTATTATATACATATAAACCATCTAGCATATAATTGGAAACTACATTTAAACACACAACAATATGTATTTAACATTATTGTTTGTGTTTAAAATTACTCAATACAGCAACATTAAAAAAACGAAATGTTTAATATGTTTTGATAAAGGTTTTTTAATGATATTGTTGCTGTCGATTTTTTTATTAAAGATTAATTGGAAAAATTTAATTATGACTTTCATTATTTCAATTTTATTTTTTAATGATTGTTTTTTTATTGTACATATTTGTGTGCAAGATTTGATGATGTCATTCATGGTAGATATTGATTAACTCAAGTCAGGCGTCAACTGTTTTGTTTTGACTGACTTGCAATGTGGTAGAAAATATTTCTATCTGTAATTATGGTTAAAAATATACATATTTAGATTAAAAACTACTTAAAATTAAAGTTGAACTTATTAAATCATTTACTTCAGGATCGGGTTTCTCATTTGAATATTCTTCCATAAAACGAAACGTTTTATATCAGTTTAGTTCAACTTAATAAAGTTTGTAAAATTACAATAAATAGGAATCCAATTTATGAAGAGAAGTAGTATTTAATAAATACTTTTTTATGTGATTAATTTACATTTAGATGATGAGCCAAAAAGCTGTCATCATTTATTGTCGGTGATAATTTTCTTTGCGGTACAACGCGTTTTAATTTCTTACCATAATCGCACAGCAAGTTCCAAGGCGAGCAAAGTAGCGGCGCTCGGCGTCTATCCGCGACGCCCCGCCGCCGCGCCGTTGGCGACGTCCGCGAGTAATAAATCTCAACAACTTACAGCCAATAGCGTCGGCGTCGGTGCAAGCATTGCAGTAACTCCAAATTGAAGTTGTGCAATGCAATTGCGAGTGGGAAACTTCTTGTTGTCAATTCTACAAGTTAATTTATCTCACGGCAGCTCTATTCCAAAGTAAGAAGCGGTCCCTGCAATATAACCAATTGTTAAATTGTCTACTCACATTCTCGCTGTGCGTTTGCAATATGTCACACGAGACGAATGGGCATATTAAGAGAAACTAATGGCCGCGATCGCATTATGACTAATTTATGAGATTTGAAATAATAATAATGTCTCGGTTGCTTTGATAGATATTGCGCATAACAAAGCACAGTTAAACTTAAATAAATTAACAAAATATTTCAATTTATCGTATGAACGTATGTTTTCCTTATAATATGATAAATTTTGTTGAAAATATTTTTATTTTAACTTTTATCATTAAAATTGAAAATGTCATTTCAATACAATTTATTCCAGTTTCTGAAAAAATTGTGTTTGTCGTATCATAGTTGTAAATATGACTATAAATTAGTTTCAACCAAAATACATTTGAATCGTTCAAATTATGTACACTCCCACAGATTTTGTCACTAACGACCCGGGTTTCGCCTTTCAGCATCTTCAGGCGTTTAAGCGCACAGTTCAAGTTCATCCGTGCGCTTGAACGCCTGAAGATGCCGAAAGGCGAAACCCGGGTCGTTAGTGACAAAATCTGTGGGAGTGTACATAATTTGAACGATTCAAATTTAATATTGAAATTCCACCAAACACCTTCAGTCGAAATCTTAAATTATTGCAAAATACATTTCTCTATACGATGCTTTCTAAAGCCTAAGAACACCTAACTTTAGATAGTAGAATTGAAGGCTTCCACTAAGGTTGCCAGGTGTCCCGGATAGGTCGGGATTATCCCGGAATTGGAATTGCTGTCCCATATCCCGGATGAGTACTAAATTGTCACAGAAAGTTGAGCAAATCCCGAAAATTGATAGGATTTTGGAATTGGAAGAGCTAAAAAAAACTAGTTTCGTAGATAATCTGGGGAAAAAGTAGGGTAAGGGATTGAAAATTAATCAATCCCGAAATCCAGGATAATAAAAAGGCTTTGGGATTGGATAGCCTAATTTCTGGGTTTTTGGATTCGAAAGTAAAAAAATCGGATAAATGTTCCGGATTCACTTGCAAGAAATCTGGCAACCCTAGTTTCAACTGAAAGTGGATTGGTGAAATTTAAATAATTAATTTGTATCGTTAAAATTTATTGCACTTTCACACGTTTCGTCACTAACGATACGTGTTTCGCCTTGCAGCATCTTCAGGTATTCAAGTTTACAGACGAATTTGAGTCGGCGCTTGGTAAAAAGTTGTATCATATATACATATATAAGAAAGAATATTATATATATATGTTAAATACTACTGATGGTCATCTGGATTAATTTTACTAATGATTTCATTTTAATGACGTTAAATCAATTTGAAAAGTAATCAAACAAACAAAAAATAATTTTCTATAGGTCTTTGAAGTTGCATGTGCTAAATATTTAACGATCATACATCATCGAATGGTTTGGATACAATTTTTTATCAAGCGTCAGTAAGTTCATCCGTGCACTTTAATTCATTAAGATGCCAAAAAGTAAAAGGGAGGTCGTTAGTGAAGAGTAAATTTATTAAATGTTAATCATTTGATTTTTATATGTTTTTAATTTTATTAAAAAATGTAGAAAATACATCAAAATTATGTATGCTACGTGTTACTTCAGAGAAATTGATTATACGAACAAAAAATGTACTTGGGTCTCGTTTCTTTTCAACAGTGTTTTATAACTTTATTTATGTATATTTGTCAAGCTATCAGAAAAATGATATGTTTCGTTAAATAAAGGTAAAGATTTTTTTATAATTAATACTTTTAATCTTTTTTCCAAAGTACAAAATAATTGTTGACATTGAGCTAACGAGCTTTAGGTTTTGGCAAGATTAGAAAGTTTTAACCGCTGAGTCAAATGTTTTATAAGCTCAGTCTCAAGAATCTCAGGTCTAGACTCGAGATTATAAAGATTGTGATACCGTAATTAGGTAGACGTGTACATCTATTTAATCAATAAGCTTATGATGTGAATCTTATTCATTTGATATTTAAACAAAGACTCCCATAATATTGCTGGAAAATAAATATTGTAACCAGCGCACAAAAAACGTAAAATGTTCCTTTTGATTGTCAATACGATCATATAATTCACAAATTATGCATCATTTGAATGATGGGATATAATGGTGGATAATTTAATTATATATAAAAAAAAAGTTTTAAAGAAATATACAAAGTGGAATGCCGGCTGCGTAGTCAACTGGTCGAATTCGTTGGTATCGGCTACGCAATTCACGGGTTTAAATACCTTTAAGGATAATTTAAAACTGACTTAGCGAGAGCGATTAGTTGACCACTAGTCATGTCCCAGTCCTATCCATTCGTAACTACCATATTTGAAAAAAAAGAGAGTTTGAGCAACTGAGTAACAAGCAGTTCTCGTAGAACACTTCTGTTGAGATAAACCTCGTTTATAGTCTTTATGCTCCACATTGGAAGCCAACATGGTTGAAGACAATTGATTTTAATTCTGTCGATATGAAATCATATGATTATTTGTTAGAATAGAAATAAAATGAAAATGTCCAACCATTTTTTTCCCACTGAAAATGTTAAACCATGACGTATTTTTATGTCTAGTGATGTTATTTTATACTCTCTAAAAGATACTCTGGAAATGTTGTGTAATATGTTATATTGATCATAAAAAGAATGGACAGTACATCGTTTTCGATTTTCGCTCCGGAAAGTGTGATTACTACAGTCTTTTGATGCCTAAAGTTCCCGAAATAGAAGCTTACATAGCAAAGCTCGACGTGGATTTCCCCGGAAAAGCTATCACCCGTACGATAGTTTTCCAGACAAATTAACGCCAAATCGGTGCCGGGGTGACGGCCGTGAGAGATATATTTGTACGTCGCAAAGAAGCAACGAGAACAAATCTGCCATTGCTTTATGTTGTTATGGAAAAGATATTTGCTGTTTTAATTTTCTTAGAACAGTTCAGGAAGTCTCATGCAATAGTGTGTTAGCGGTGTAAAATGCATTCTTTAAATATATGAATTCAATAATATTACATATGCGGTTAGTACATTGAAATACATAAATTATAAATACTGTTTTTTATAATTGAAAATTTAAGCAAATCATAACACTTAAGATTAAATTTATTGACATTCTTATAATATATATAATAATAATATCAGTCAAATAAAAGATGTGCATTTTAATTATTCTGATTAGTTGTAAATTTTAAACGTTTTACTGGAAAGAATGTATAAATTTCACAATTAATTAAACATGCTTAAAATTTTTAAGCGAGTATACATTTAAATTTGAATCGTTCAAATTATGTACATTCACACAGATTTTGTCACTTACGACCCGGGTTTCGCTTTTCGGCATCTTCAAGCGTTCAAGTACACGGATGAACTTGAACTGACTACATTTATTTACATTTATATCAACTATTTAACTACATTTATATCTTTGATAGATTCGGCAGTAACTAGTGTAAAAGTTCATTTTGAATATAAAATTAATTTTAATAACTTTGTTATTCCACTTGTTCATAATCAAAAAGTGGAATAACACAGTTATCAAATTTAATTTTATACGAGTATAGTTTAACTGAACAGAATTGTTATATATTATATTTATTAAACCTCAAGCTTAATTAGTAGGCATGGAAAATATTTTTTAAGTATACAGAATCATTTAATGATAATTAAGATTTTTAAAAACATTTTTTTATTATTGTAAAGAATTTTATTATTCGTCAAAGACATGATGAGAGCTTAAAATGGCAACATTAAATTACAATTTTTGAATTGAATGATGTAAAAGTTAAGCGAACATGAGTAAAAAAATGTTCATTCGATGTTTTAAATATAATGGTTGTACGTTTATTTCACAGAAAAAATGCTTAAATTTAGTACTGTTAGCTTATTGTAAATACATGAAAAAGCTTGTCGTTTAAGGGTGCTTTGTTTGAAATGAAAAATACCTGTTAATATTTAATCAAAAGCGTGTAGGTACCATTTTTAATAATGCGAACGAAGAAAAATATTCCAATATGGAAATTTTGTAAGCCCTAAAACGAAAATTCCTATTTATTTTTATCGCAAATATGCCAGGGCGGCGGTGAAAATATTTGATTAAATATTAAACGAAACAAAAACAAGAAAAAAAACCTTTCGCTACGCTTTACCTGGAGAAAGTTACTTTGCGGAAATAAAATTCCCCCCGCGTATTGAGCGCTCCGCCTCTTATCGAAAGCACTACAAAAAGTTATTCCACAATATTGAAGTTGCAGAGTCGACCCCGTCTAGTGTATTTTTAAACATAAAGTTAAGGGTAGAGGCTCAATCAATAAATGTCTATTCCGGTGCAGCCCATTGCGGGACACGAACCTTTATCTGTAGCGGTTGACAATTTATTTCCAGAAAAATCGGAGAACGAAGCATTTATATTGAGCGAGAATTTTCTTACTGTCATGTGATAAAAAGTTTGAGTTATGAGAAATATTTCAAAAGAAAAGCTTCTCTCACTATGATAAAAATGATGGTTTATTTTTTTAATGTACACGGCCATGTCAATTGTCATTAATAAAGTACATATAAAGAAACTAAAAAAATATTGAAAAGTTAATTTATGCATGAGTAGTGACTAAAATAACATGTACATCTATTATATTTTAATAACACACATGTTAACAGATTTCTTCGTTCGTTTAAACCTTCTTTTTTTAGTTGACAGAAAGCCATCTTAGTAGAAAAGTAAATGTGTGAATATAAAAATGATAAAATATATTTAAAATGAAACTTTTTAAAAAATATTTTTTATATTTAAGCAAAACGAAATAACAATAAATATTTTACATTTTAATGATTTCAATTGTTTGGTTTCAGGGACTTATAATCTTCATTTTAGTTATCAGTACTAAGCAAACTGATTATTAGGAAAAATAAAGCTCTTTGTGGGTGTTTTTTTGTTGTTATTGTTTTAATGCTATTTTTTAAATGTTTTAATGGTAAAGGGAAAATGCAAAATCAATAAAAATTTTAACATTGTTCTCAAAAACAAATATTATAATTTCTATCTGTGTAATTTTCACGACTTTACTGATTTATTTTTATTTTTATTGATATGGTATTTAAGTTTATAAATTTGCTTGAAAGTGTCGATAAAAATGTTTTCAACAAATAATAAAAATATAATTTCCAGTCATTGTTAGCATACAAAAAGTTCTATAACTATTATACACGATAAAAATAATTGGGTATTTCTACATTATAATGAAGAAGATATGTTGCCTTGTTGATTTTTTCACTGGCCAGTCACTCAGCCCGATAGACATGTATCAATACTAAGCGCACCCAAGCTTCGTGTTTTTTTGAGCATCTCTCTTTGAGTTGCTGTTTTGTTTGCCAAATAGCTATCGGATTTCTGTTACTGAAATATGCCGAGCGGACTGCTAACCGCCCGGGGCCCGTTGGGGAGTCCATAAGCCGTGGAGTGAGGACACAGAAAGGGACGGTTCTTCTTTCTTCTCAGATGCCTAACTCAAGTCACTAAAACTGCAGCATCTGAGAATAATACGCTTGCCATAGACAGCGATGCATTCTTTTTGTCGCAGCATATTTTTGACTGACGGGTATGCCCCCTTTATAACGAACGTACTTATCTTGTTTTTGAGAGAAAGTTTTTTTCTCATATTATAAAAATATTGGAAATATTATCTCAAGAATTGTAATCTATATATATAAAACAAAGTGGGGTTATTTACACCACGTATATCTCGAGAATTAGAGCACGGATTTCAATGATCTTTGCTTTATTAAATTCGTATGGGCCTAGAATAGCAGAATAAGCATTAAAGCATCAGAAAAATATCACGGAAAAGAAATTATAAAGAAAATAAATATCTCAGTACAATACGTTTTTTTTAATTTTTCGAATCGAACGCGGAACATGACGTATGCAGTTTATGCTTAATACACTAGGTGGCGTTGGTTGTAAAATTCATTTGTTTCATACTTTGAATTAGAGATGTACCGACGAACTTGGACGAACGTGTCAGAATTTCGAAACTAAATCTTTTAGGAATTTATGTTTCATGTTCATCACCGTCGTTAAAATATATACTTAAATGTGAAAAGACGAATGAAAGTACATAAAATCAGAAAGTTTGTAAAAAAAAATCAGTATACTTTTCATGTATATTATATTGTTATTAAATATTGTATATTATATTTTATTTTTGATCCCCATATACAGTCAATCCTGTTTTTATGCAATTTCAAAGTAATGCGGTTTTTTAGAAATGCATTTTTTTAAATGTACCATATTTTACGATATATAAAAATGTTAAATATTACATTGAGAGCATATATCGTTGTATTTTGGATAGAATAGAGAGAATCATAAACACAACCGACATTTGAAAAAAATTACGATTTCGGACTGTTTAAATCATGTTGCATCTGCCATCGCTGAATTGAGGCCACCTACTTAGGTGTGTTACAGTCGATAAAACCATTGAAACATCGGTAATATCAGCTGAAATGATTACTTTAGCACACGAGCTAGGTGAAGAAAGACTTGATACCTTTAGCGAAAATTATATCGACGAATTACTTACAGATAAAGCTATAAGTGACAAAGATGTCAATAATTTAAATTTAATTATTGACAAAAAACCAGAAAACAATGACGAACTGAAAGAAATTCTGCGATCATTCACTGCGAAAATAATTGAAGATGGTCTCCGACTTTTCAGTAAATTAGAAAATCATTTCTTTCTAAATGATTCAAATTCTGATCGCGCATTCAAGTTTCAACGATAACTTTAAAAAAATTATATATGGGTATAACCAGTGCTTTTTTTTGAAAAAAAAAGGTGCCGGAACGCACTTTTTTCGAGCATTTTCTAAGAAGGTATATTATTTATTATATATTCGAATATCATGTTGATAGAATTAATGACGGCTTTTCATATAATGCATAGAAAATAAAACATAATATACATATTTTAAAATAGAAAAAATAAAATGAAACATTTATTAAAATTTCGAGAAAAAAAGGTGCCGGAACGCCGTTCCGCCGCGTTACAGGGTAAAAAAAGCCCTGGGTATAACAAACTGCATAACCAATTAATTTTCGAAAAAGAAAATCTGAACAAACTCTGATCACTAATTTTATTGTTAGAAAACAACCATACCATGTGTGGAACATTAAACAAAAAAATAATATATTTTTTTCTTATGTAAGATAATCTCATAAATATAATATTGAAGATTTGGAAAATGTTGCGTTTTTTGTTATATTGAGAATTTATATCATTTCGTAATATAAAATTATGAAAATTTAGAATGAACTTTCGTAAAATTATAAAAAGTATTATTTGAATAATTTTGAAAAGATCCCTGTCACTATGTTGGTGACATGCATTGAGAACAAATTTATCCTAGACCAACACATTCCTTAGCAACAGCCTTCGTTTGACAGTTACTGTCAAACAAAGTAGTCGTTTGTCAACATTGTGAAGATGTAATTTTATTATTTAAAATACAGTGAAATAAAGAGGTACTAGCTATGCCAAGTAGTTCTAAACCAATTTGTAAGAGTGCTCGGAATTGTTTTCTATGAGTCTTTCAGTTCTGTGAACATGAAAAATCTGAAAAAAAACCAATAATTCCCTTCGGGTCGACATCATTGAATCACTTCGAACTGTCAATGGCGTAGTATGCCCAACATTTCGTGCTGCATGTCAATAGCTCAATTTGCTTAAAAACTATACTCATTGGGACATGACAATCGCTGAAGCAATTGTTTCTGCCTCTCCAAGTCAGATACGCACATTATTTGCTATCATTATTTTGACATGCTTCCCATTGAATCTACGAGAACTGTGGAACAAGTACAAGAATGACATGTCCGAAGACACTTTACACCGAATTCGCGTCAGTTCAGGGAATCCCGATCTCGAGGTGAATGAGAAGATACATAACCAGGCGTTGCTTTTGATCGAAGATATGTGTTACCTCATGAGCTGCATGATGCGTCGCCAGATCAAAGAATGAACGACGCTTTCAATCGAGAATCGGAACGTAAACGTAAATATGATCGAGATGCATTGAACCAATCACTTCGAAGGAATGTACCTTTGTTGAACTCCCAACAGAAAGTTTACGATACTTTAATGAAGGCAATTGATGAGGGAAATGGTGGCTTATTTTTCCTCCGCATTGGAAGCACTCAACTGAACTATGAAAAATCAGCGCAATGACTCAAAATGTTTTGGAGGCGCAATGATTCTACTATCTGGCGATTTTCGCCAAACACTACCAGTCATTTCAAGATCGACCGATGCCGATGAAATAAACGCTTGCCTTAAAACATCGACTCTGTGGCGCTATGTGAAGAAACTTCAGCTAACGACAAACATGCGAGTTGTATTTCTAAACGACCATCTGCCGCAGATTTCTCCAAGCATTTGCTGACTATCTGTAACGGCCGTGTTCCTGTTGACGAATCGAACGGATTGATTTCGATTCCACCGAATTTTTACAATTTCGTCTCAACGAAGGACGGCTTCATCAACAAAATGTTCCCAAACATCTAATCACAAAAATCGCAATTGGTCGAGTGAACGAGCAATTCTTGGGGCTAAGAAAAAACATATGGATCATTTAAACTTCACAATTCAAAATCAAATCGTTGATCTACTGCATTACTTTAAATCTATCGACTGTGCCATGTGAATAACATCATTTCAATGTAATTTAAATACTTTTCATTTTGAATTTTGAACAATTATTGAACTTAATTCATTTTGAGTATTCATTCAAACTGAATTTAATTCAGCCAACACAACATTTATTGATTCTGAGGCGGTACGAAGTTCGTCGGGCCAGCTAGTATATATATAAAACCGAAGACAACATAACTTTTGTAATCATTTACTGATAGCTATCTGCAATTCATATGGTCACGTATGTATTATATATTCAATTTATGCTGACCGTTGCTATAGAAATAATAACGATTCAATCAGTTAAACACAAATATAGCTGTATTGTGCTGTATATGATTAAAAAAATTAAGTTTACGACAAAGTCTTTGATTTTTTCTGTGTACTGTAATATAATTTTAATCACTAGTATCAATCGAAGCACAAAATGAATCGCATGAATATACTCTATTCGGAATAAATTTATGTATTTGAGCACAAAATGTGTAGCGCAATACAATGTATTGTCCTATGATTATTATTGCTATTATACTGTCATGACAATACATTTTGTTTCAGGGTATTCCACAGGCACTTAGAACGCCAGACCTACACTCACCACCATTGTCAAGTAAAATGAAATCAATATTCTAAGAAAATACTTACGAAAATTGGAGTATGTTATCTTTTGAATATAATGTGTACGTAAGATTAGTTGTCAGCCGAAGTTTAAGCCATTATCATTTTTATATAATAAATATTTTATTAACAGTAAATATCGATAATATTTTACATCTTTAAAATACAGATCAAAACAGTTTACTTATTCGATACTGTTAAATGAGTACACTTTAAGACAACTATAGATTTCGTAAATTAAAATTGTTTCTTAAACAAAATTTTGTGAATATAGAATTTTATAATAATGTTATAAATATAACTGCTTAAAATATTTAAGTAGTCGTTTTACGACGTCTGAAGCAAGTCAAGAAATAATAAATTGAATTCATATTACATTAGAAATAAATAAGTTAATACAATTTCTCTTTAATGTTTTACAGTAATGCGATGCATATACAAAGAACATAATTGCGGTAAACACATAAAGCGAACATGAACAAGATTTAAATGTATCATTGAATTGTGTTTTTTAAAATAGATTTATGCAAAAATTAAATATCTATAATAAATATAAAATGCCAGAACGGTTTTGCGCGTGGGTATAAAACGAACAAATAAAAGAGAAGTAAAAACAAACAATGCGTAGTATTGGCTGAGCAAATATACTTCGTCCTGTTTATATAAAAACAATCAAAAGTATCAACGTGTCAAACGATCCTACATTCGCAATATTAGACGAAAGAGGGAAACGAAATGAAAAAAGCTGTCTGCAAACAGATCAATTTCATGCATGGCGCATTGTATCAGCAGCCGACTAGCCGACGAGCGATGTCCGAAAGTTTTTTTTTTAAACTGTTGTACACTTTTTTTGGTAGAGATTAATAACCGCAATAAAAAATACATAACAATTTTTTATTTCATTTTAGAAAATAGTCATAAACTTTCATTAATCAGCTGTTAATTAGAATATTGATCTATTTTATTCAAAGCAAGTTAGTAAAATTGAATTTATGCCATTCTATTAATTGCAATTATTTTTTTCGATAAATTATTTCTTACCGGAAATATTTACGGAGTAACTAGGGATTGCAACACTGATGGAATATATCAATATCGAAATTTCGGTATTTCATATTAAATATCTGTTTTGAAAATACCTAAACCGATACTACAAAAAAAGTTATAATAAAGCAAAACAAAATAAAGCCAACGGAGGTCGCTATACAGGGCAAGTACATCAAAATCGTTACCAATTTGAATATTTCATTTAAAATACTGTCATTAAAAATATATTATAATCATTAACTGTCGCCCGCTTTGGTCTAGTTGGTAAGAGCTTGCTCTACCGATCAGGTGGGTCCGAATTCGATTCCCGGTAAGGTCAATGTCGAAATTGGATTTTTTCAATTTTAATTTGAGATCTAAAACATGGGTGTTTGTGAAGTCAATTCTCCTTGAGTTAATCTCATGTGACTTTCAAAAATTCTCATCGAGTATATCTCGTATGATCTTTCAACTTAAAATTTTTTTGACGCATTGGCGTAAGCTGTAATGTCAATTATTTTTTTTTAATTTAAAAAAATATATATTATCACAAATTACTAACGGTTTCCAAAAATAATTTTACACCATTGAAAGGCTTAATAATTCTAGAAGATGCAACTCTTTTCAGATTCAAAATAATTTAATTCAACAGTATTTTTACAGAGCGGTGTTTCGGCATTGAAAAACACTTTAAATACAGGGACTGCGATCACTAGCTTTAAAGGTTGTGTAGTGTTTGCATTTTTTAGTGTACGTATTTTGGCTCATCATATTGTTTATGATAGAAATACGTTAGCAGCTAAATCACTAAAGAAATTTCTTTAATTTTTATAAAATCAATTGCACTCCTTGAACCACTAAAATTAATAAAACGAAATGTAAAACTTATACTAATTATAAAATGTATTTCATCACAAGATATAAAAAAACATTAATTTCAACGGATTCAATTGCAGAAAACATTGGAAAAAATGAATCTACTCATCTCGCAAAGATTAACAGAAATGTCTGGTTTTACTATAACAGCCTGCATTAATCCAATCCCCTACTCAGATTTCGGCAGTGTCAAAAATATTTAAAAAAAAAATGTTCACAAAGGGAACGTTTATTCATTCGTTAAAAAACACTGCACTCGAGAAAATAAATTTTATGGGACAAAAACGGTGACGTTGATTTTTATTTAGTATTTGTAAAGGTTTAGTAGTTTGACGGAAATAGAAATACATTATTGAATGTATCATTGTTCTTCTTTAGAAAAACTTACAACTCGAATGCAATAGCTATAAATGCCTCAAACCTTGTTGATGGAAAAGAATTTATATTTTGATAACACATTTAAAAAAAACAGAATTTAAGTACATTCTTGTAGGTACAAACATCGGTCTAATTTTATAAGATATTATCATTTCATAGCTTTCGGTATTAACTAACATGTATTTCACATTTATCTCAGTTTTAAAAAAACCGTTAGTGTAACATCAAGAGTCAAGACCATACAATTTTATCAAATATGAATCTTACCAGATTATTATTATTTTATTATTCATTCTAAATTTTCGGTATTCTATATAATATTATATAAATTTGGTATGCAAATAACAATATTCTATTGAGTCTATAATATAAGAATATTCTATATTCAAATTGAGTAATCGCAAACAAAATAAATGATAGAGTCATATTAAAAAATCAATTAAAATTATTATATTATAATTATATGTATATTATAAATTTGCTGTAATAATTATATTTGAAGCTTTGTAGAAATCATTTTTTTAAATAACAATGTTTGCATACTATTTCTTCCCTCTGATCGTGTTGCAAATTATGACACGTGCTTAGATGTTTTCCAAATAAGAGAAAAGTGACAATCAATGGAATAACAACAATTTTAAGATTTATTTTAAGTATTGTTAATGCTAGAAAATTAATTACTCTTAATATTATATAATCAAAAATGAAAACTTCTCTATTGCTCATTTATCCATGATGGTTGAAATTTGGTCACTCAAAGACTGCTTTTTGAGGATAAAATAAAAAGCCAAAAAAACAGCTTTTTTTTAAGAATTCTTCTTCTTCTTTTTCTTTGGCCATGTTCGCTCCCTATGTGGAGCATATGGCCACCACGCGGCACCTCCATGTTTCCCTGTCTCCCGCCAATTGCTTTGCTTCCTCCCATGACATGCCAGCATCCCTCAGTTCCGCCGAGTACATCCTATGGATAGTACCCGACGGACGTCCGGGACGCCGGAATCCCACCGGTTGAAAAAAGAGGCAGGCAGGATTGAGGCTTTCCGGAGGCATCCGCAGCACATGACCCAGCCAATTCCAACGTCTCTTCATAACCACTGACGTGACGGGACGCTGTCTTGTACGCTCCCTTATCTCTGAATTCCTCACAAAATCAAACCATCTCACCCCCATTATCCGACGCAAGCATCTGTTCTCGAAGCTCAGTATACGGTTTTTCTGAGTCTTCATCAGGTGCCATGATTCGCGACCGTAAAACAGTACCGGCAGAATTCAAGCGTTGAACAAGTGGCATTTGGTTTTAATCGAGTTTATCTGAGTGTCCCAGACAGTCCGCATTGAGTTGAATGTGGCTCCAGCCATTCCTAAACGAATGGCGAGCTCCTTTTTTGTACTACCATCTTTTTAAAGAATCAAGTTTATAAATTATCAAAATGACGTTTTATAATAAAAGGGTTTAATAAAGTTTTGCAAAGGTATAAAGTGTAGTTTAAGTTGATTTGTTTGATCGTTTTAATAATATTTATAAGAGTTACACCATAGAAGATACTCTAAATTTATTTAAACGTAAACACACCCGGTAATTATTTATGAACCTTATGTTATATTAATATGAAGCATAAAATGAATTATTAGAATAGCATGTATTGGAAAATTGCGTTAATAATCCTTCTCCCACACACTTATAGACCCTGGTCTCTTGAATATCACGAGGCCAGCACTACAAATGGGGTTGGGCGTTCAAAAACTTCATGGAGTGAGGAGGATATGGCCCCCGTCAGCCTGTTGCGCGCGGCAGATCAATCATTCGCAAGACGTAAAAGGAGGGGTGTTCAAAGGGGGCATGAGAATGGGTTAGAAGCCCTTACAATCTCACTTCTTTGAGCGGAAGTCTCTTTCTTCTCGAATAGTCGATGCAAATCGTTATCGGACGCCTCTTGTTTTTACATTATTGATCTGGCAAGTGAAAAAAGTAAATAGTTGTAGTCTTTGTTTACCGTGCAGCTGTTTGATCATAAATAAGGATTAAGAAAATACAAACGACTTGTTTATACTATTTTCAATTTTATTGTAAGCAAGCTCTCAAAATAAATAACAATAACCTGTACAAGTTTTTATTTTTATTTTTTCATAGCACTTGAAAAGATCAAGCTGTGCGTATTGAACAATCGTTAGTGTCTTAAAAAAACTTTAGATTTTTACTGAATTGAAATGATTATTTTAATTTGTGTTGCACATGTCGAGTGAACATTTTCAATCGAAAGTTAATTTTATTCACCATACCTAGTGTAAATTAAATTTATAGCGGAATTTAAAAAACGGAAAATGATCATTCAAAAGTAAAATAACATTATTTTGAATCCTTTTTCATTAACTATAATAAAACATGTAAAAATAAATCAATTAATATTTTATCGATAGTCCTATTAAAAACAAAAATAGCCTTATTTTCAAACATGCTAAAAACGATTGGTATAAACCAGTTGTCGTTTACGTTGTGGGCTTCCATGCTGGACTTCTGGTTCGAGTCCCAATACGGACAGCATTTTCGATTTCTATTCAAAGGCATGGGTGTTTGTGATGTTTTAAAATACCACCTTTCCATTCTTTCTGATCCTTTAAGAACTAGGTGTAGTGAGAGCGATTAGTTAGACACAAGTCCTGTCCTTGTTTTTACCTTATATTTTACCTACTACTCTCTTTGAAAAAGAGAGGTTGAGCGATTAAGTAACAAACAGTTATTGTAGAAAAAACTTCTGTTAAGATACCTCAATTAGGAGACCATATGTACCACATTAAGAGCGGATATAGATTAAAATCAATAAATAAATAAGCCAGTTGTTAGATAAATGCACTAATCTGAGGTTCAATAAGGGTGCGAGCGGTAGAATAGTAATAGTAATAGATATGGGTTTCTATTCCATATCGAGATGAGAGTTTTAGATTGCAAAAAACCATCAAAGTAACATATATGTACTATCACTCATAAATCATTTTTTTTCCATAAACTCAACTTTTGAGGTGAGTAAAATTATAGCTCCATTAATAATAAATGTTAATTAATATCTTGACGAAGAATAATATTAAAGTTAAGAGAAATACTTTATTGAATATTGAACGTAATTTTAAAGATTTTAGTGAAAACATGAATGTATTTTGTAGTGAACCAAATTATTATTAGAAGTAAACTTAAACCTTCAAAAATATCACCACAAAAAGTAGTCGTGGGTTTTTGACTAATAATACACAAACTTATTTCTATTATTACAGTTGAAAACGTAGAAGCGAAGAAAATGAATCTTTCATTACTGGTAAGTGCGGCATTCAACGTAGAATGGAAACCATTTTCAACCCCCTGATGCCAGCTGGATGATTGATGAGGAGAAGGATCGGCTGCGAGCACGATTCAATGAAAGCTCCACCGGCCCTCAGACTAGTCAAGAAATCAGCTTTGATATCACATCTGGCCAAAATCTGACGTTCTGGCAGGTGGATTTATTTATTTTCCTACGGATTAAGATTATTTTTACTTAAAAATAATTTCTCAACTACTGAATACCATATATCTACCAAATATTCAACTTCTTTATTTTACTTTCTCATTTTATCGTATTTTAAATAAGCTTTATTAAGAAACAAATACATATACTCCTACAAAAACACATTTAAGTTTCTTATTACTTGTTAAAAAGCGTGATAAAGAAATTAAAATTTTATCGTTCGATCAGTCTCGGATTTACTTAACTGATTTGAGAACATTTTTAATTCATAATATAAAAATGATTATTAGCAAATGTAAATTCTGTAATATAATTTGAAATAAATTATTAACACGCAAAATCGGTAACGTAAATGAACATTTTATTTATAATCATAATCACACATCAATTTTAATCAATCGACTTAGATATTTCTTAATAATATAGTTTATAAAAAGCATATAGAAACAAAAATTGATGCTAAGATTAAAAAGATGGCATTAACATCATTCACCACTTATAATTTAATAGTCTTTGATGATTTTTTAATTGTATATTATAGGTGCTAAGCATTTTAATTTTGTGTAATTATAGAGTCACTTATAGTGTAATTCGCAAATTATTTTCTTTGTTAATTGTTGCTTACACCTTTTATTTCAATTTAATTTTGTATAAATATCACTGTTTATATTTTTTTCTTATCAGTTGACAATGCTCGCAATGAGCGAAACCGGTCCTGATCTATTAAATAAAGTGGAATGAAGTACAAAGGAATATTGCGTTTTTATTATTATAATGTCTTTTCATCAAGTACTGACAGTGAACCTTCTTAAGTATGAATTATATTCATTTTGAATATATATAATTTAGTAAGTTGATCAACCTTATTTTGATCGATTTTTTATTAACGAAAATTGAAAAAAAACACAGATTATTACTGTGAAGAGTTTTAACAAAATTATTGATACCTTCGTAAATCGAACAAAGTCGATAAGTGGAATATCATGTTCGCAGACAATGTCAATTATGACATTTTAAAATTGAAATGGATTCATAGAATGTATCAATGAAAATTAGAATTGAATGATAATGGCTTTTCAATAAAAAAATTGTCTTAAGATTAATACATATAATAAATTGAAATAACTAAAATTATTTATAATTATTAACTTATTTGCATTAAATAATAATTGGTTGATATTATCATAAGTTAGCATTCATTTGTGTTGATATATAATTTTAATGATCATTAGAATAGTAATGATTGCTTAAAGATTTAACCGATTGCCGAGATTAAATAATTACGACGGTGTTCCTCAACCGTTTTCTGCAGTGGAACACTTTGCTGGGTAGACAATATCAATATGATTCAAGCACTTTGAATTATTTGCAAAAGTAGGACATTAGAAAACCATTTTTTGCTATGAATCGATTACTATAACATAAAACATTACGAGAATCTAAGTTAATTCATAATCAATCAAATTTCAACTGTTTTCCTTTGATTTCTAAAATAACACAAGCATCAACTGATCGCGCTTAAAACTTTGTTTTTTAACATAATTTAGGGGCTAAGAGTATATAAGAAGATTTATTGTTTATCTTTTCTAAGACAGTATATACAGCTAAGCTAATTTAAGTATACACGTAGTTCTGTTATGGGTGTTAACCCAAAATAGTTATAAACTAAATAAAAATGTGGATCTAAATACAATATTTTTTTGAACATATTAAAATGTAGTTCCACCACGTTGATGTTCATTAAAAAACGTTTTTTAACAAATAATTTGCAAATAAATCAAATCTGTAAATGATTTCACGTAATAAAAAGTTTTTTCTTTTTATTTCAACAAAACTGTGCTTAACTGGGTTGCTTGGGATCTAGGTATTTATAAAGTTTTTTCAATACCAAAACACCCGTTTTAAAAATGTAAAAATACCATTTCGGAAAATTAACCAAAACCGAATTTTGAGCCCATAGAAACCATTATGATATATTTTAATAAAACTATTCACAAAAATTGCAATATTTTAAATCTGTTCTACTAAGAGGTGGATCAATTTTGACAAGTTCTAGGATATATTATTATTTCAAGAAACTGTAAACAAAAAAACACCCGTTTATGGCTATGGTATATTTATTAATGATGTTTAGAAATGTCGAAATAACAATTGATAAATTTACCCGCCAAGTATTGCGGTTTGAATTGGCCGTAGTTTTTGCCTTGTTTAATATTTTTTTTCTAATATCGGTATTGATAATAACAATACCGGTATTAATATATGTGTATTTATCTAATATTGCAATGCTTAGATTGATTAAGCATACAAAATTAAATGTAGATTTACTAAAAACTAGCGGTTGTGTAGTTTTTTTGTCGAAACGATGACAGTTTAAGTAATCCACAACATATGTGAAATTCAAAATAAATCTATATCTGACTTATATGAGAAGTATTATAAATTCAAAGAATTATATGATTTCAACAAAATTGTAATTTATACTCAATAATACTATATCAGATAGCGCATGAAATGGCAATGATGTTCATTCGCATTGTTCAAATACGCATGAAGTGATGAAATGAAATATTTGAATATGAAAATACATTATTTAAAACGTTTGCATAAATTAAATTAATACCAGAGAGCGTCAAAAATTCATCTTTAAATGAAAATTCACGGTGGCTTGGATTGTGTGTGTTTATTTTTTAAAGAGAAATGTTATATTTCCAATGAAATAAGTATATTTTACTTAATCGAAAAGTAGTACGAAAAGATTTTTCAGTATGGTATTATATGATTGATTGAAAAAATAATTTGACGATAAGTGTGTTATCTAAACTAGAACTAGTGTGTTATCTAAGCTAAAACTAGAAATAAGGAGAAACAAATTCTTGCCTCACTCAAATATATTAAATGAGCATAATATTTTTTATTCTTCCTTTGTTATATTCGTTTCATTGATCTAGGTTTATTTAACAAAACATATATTTTAGTTATTATTGTTAATATTTGCTTGTAAAAATTGATATAAAATTTCGTTGCAAATTTTCAAATATCCTTTGCCGGCCGTATTGGAAAAAACAACATTAATAATTTATTTGACAGATGAATTATTTTCTTCGCTTTTACACTAATTTATTGTTGATAATATAAAATGAATTGTAAAAAATTTCCATTTGTTAATTATTGTGATAATGATTATTTCAGAATTACTTTTGAGCTCATTGTAGGTACCTTTTTTTCTTGATTTATTTTAAATATGGTTTCATTTTTTAATCCAAATAAAGTATATATATAAGTAAGCGTTACTAAAAATTTAAAATAAAGATAATTTGGTGTATTTCATTTATAATATGTATCAACAAATCCCATAAAAGTCTAAATTTCAAAAATAAATAAAATTACTTAAAAAAACCTCTGTTTCAAGATACCTTTAGACTTTAGATTATACAATTTAGTTCCATCAGTTGAAAATGTCGTAATGAGTAAAACCCAATCCTGTTATTAGTAAATAAATGAATAATCTGTGTAAAAGTGTGTACTATTTTTTAATATAATAAAATTGTGCTTTTTCATTTTCCAAATCAGTCATAATTTATTATGAATGATTAAAAATATTTTCAATAGTTTTAACTCACAAATGAATAACGAAGTAACAAAAATCGTATTTAAAATGACGATAAATTTTATTCGAGTTCTATAGTTATTAAATCGTAATTATATTTCATGAAAATTGTAATCATTAGTCATTCTTTTAGCCGAAAGCCTAATGAACAGACTTTAATTCATTTCAAGTTCTAGTAGATTATATTATTCACCGGTAGGTATAAAAATTTCAATTAAAGTCTATGGAAATGGAAATTTTAATAGTGTTGGTTTTTAGTTGAAAGTAGACGTTCGACTTTATGATGGTAATTTGTTTCGCGTTTCTTCGATTTCACGTAATGAAATTTTTAAGCAGTTTATATTACCGTTAAATAAACGTTAAACGCTGGCAATAAAAGGGGCCAACAAACATGAAATTTTTTAAACACCCGTACGTTTAACGGCTTAAAAGACCTATTACCCATTTTATTATCATATCAACAATGTACGGTGTGTAAAACACTACTTAAATAGTTTAAATTATTTATAAATAAACATTTTTTTGAAACGAAGCACTGCGACGTAATATTTTTAATTCTAAATATTAAAATTATCAGTAGATATAGATTTTACCTGCTGTAAGCTAATTGAATTGCAAAAAGAAGTAAACACTAGGCTTTTTTTAACAAAAGAAAAACGAAAACTTTATGTTCTATGTTGAAAACTGTGATTAATAGCTACAGAAACATCGCATAGCACATTATTTTAGTCCATATTCTTATCAGACCACACCAAAACTATTACTTCGTTTTACATATATACGTTTTAGAATGACACTTTTTATATTTTCGTGAATGTTAATGTTTTAAAACGACTCATTGTCTAATATAGTATGTATTGTATCATAAAGCTATGGTTGAAAAGTGTCCCAGATCCAAAAATCTTGTCCTGCTATATCCAGGTATATCAAAAAGATTTCTCTTCTATTTCTCATAGAAAGTCTCGCCATACTATTTTAGACGAGTACATTTTAAATTTAAGTGCTGGATTGGACGTCAATAAATCAAGCAACCCCTAAATTAACATCGTCATTAATTTACCATATCGATCTTTTGATTTGAAATAAGTATTGCTACAATTTTTTATAGATAAAATACGATTTGGTCAATTAAAAAAAAGTCAATTCAAACGATTACTATTCAAAAAAACCTAACACTAAAATAAAACGCCTGTTTATTCTATTAGTCTTCCTGTGAAAAGTTATCTTAAAAAAATAAACAAAGAATTATTTAAAAACGGTGTAAGCCTTGGTTTATCCCTGGTGTAAAAATAGCACGAGTAATGGGAAATATAAAACTAATGATTCACATAAAAAAAGTATTCCGAGCGGAGATGGGTATACTCGAACAGCTGCAGGGTGGAGTACTAACATCAATCGATTCCGCTAAAACGTCATTCGTATTTATTTTCTGGCAATAAAATTGTCGCGCTGTCTACCGGACACCTGAATAACGATTTAAATTATTCACCCCTTTATTTTTACCCTAATAAATTGTCGGCTCACTCAAATCGAGCTTTGCTTCACGAATTAAACGAATGCGCAAATGGTGGTTACGCCTGACAATCTACAATTATTCATTTACCATCTCTAAAAAGCGTAAATGTTAATTTAAATACCAAATAAACAGCAATGTAATATGTGCGCTAGTGGTTCTCATTTGTTTGAATCCTTATTTGGTTGTTCGCTTTGCAGCTATATCATTGTGATTACGTTGCAAAATCAATAATCTGATGTCAGAGACATTAATTTATATAAATAAAAAACATTATTTTACTAACTCACGCATTTTAAATCAAATGTTAAGGACTGGTTTTGCTCATCGCAAACATTTTTAATTGAATTTAAATCGTTCAAATTATGTGCATTCACACAGATTTTGTCACTAACTACCCGAGTTTCACCTTTCGGCATCATCAGGCGTTCAAGTGCACGGATGAACTTGAACTGACGCTTAGTAAATGAATACTTCGCGCTTATATAAGAAATAAATGCATCATTTCGCTTAAAGCCATTGCTGGCGAAAAGAATAAGCCCGTGGGAATGCCCACAGATTTGAATGGTGAGTATTTTTAAGAATTATATTTATTTTATTTGTCGGAAAAGGTTTTATGATTCTATTTATATTGGGTATAAAAGTGGAGAGCCGTGTCAGTGAACGCCTGAAGATACCGAAAGGCGAAACCCGGGTCGTTAGTGACAAAATCTGAGTGAATGTACAAACATAATTTGAAATTCCACCAAGCACCTTCAGTCAAAATATTTTTTTTTAATTGAATTAAATATTAGCGAAACCGGTCGTGATCATTTGGTAGACTTGTGGGATCAGTAAAAAAGAGTTTTTCATTTAAATTAATTTGATACAAAAGTATTATATTTATTTTAAAGAAACCGCCAAGAATTTATTGTAAACAGTATATATACTAAATATGTAGTTTTCTCATGAAAATACCAAAAAACAAGTAAAGTTAAGTGAAAGATATTTCTTCAACTAAAAGAATAAACAGACCAGTGTCTTAAAGAGAGTGAAAAGTTTTATGTGGTACTGTTCGCTGATTTTTTTTTTTAAACTAGCTTCTTTTTAATTAACTCGTTATATGTTTCTTCACATGTTTAATTTTAATCTTATGCTTAAGATTAAAATTAAAGCTCATTGACACCGGTCTTTCTCTTTTCCAGTGTAGAAGTGGTTTTCAGGACATGATAAAGTTATATGGAATTATCAGCTCTATGTTTTTCTATACAAATTTGGGGAGAAGCTTCCGAATTAATACTACTTTGTCAAATTGACCGAAAATGTAATATATTACTGTCAAAAATGTTTTTTTTATTCACCAACGATCACGCAGCCCAGTATCGATTGACTTATGTGTAGTAAAATATAAATACACAAATCGGGCTATACAGTAAAAATCTAATTGAAAACCTTGCATGTGTACATATTTATGACACCCCGTGGGCCTCTACTTTCCATGCGTGCTTAAATATATCGACAGGTATTTTTTGTTGTTGTTCATATAACAAAGGTTAATGCTATATTCACTAAAGACTAGGCAAGCAAGCACAGTGAGGCATTTAAAAAAAGTACGGATAGGGGAATTTTTTACGGAAAACATTTTAGTAACCGTATGATTACCGTTACTTCGTTTTGATAACTGTAATTTATTTGCGTATACGTAATTTGTCAACGAAACAGCGTATTTTCTACTCAATATTTTGAAACTCGTTGTTTGGTGCTTAATATTTTAATTAATTGTAAAAAACGTTTAAAAATAAAGTTTATGACGCTTCTCATTTTTTAAAAGTCGATGAAAATTAAATTTTACTTTAATGTCGGTCAAAAAATAACTTAAAATATTTTTTTAATAGAGCGGAGCAGCAATTCACTCGTGAAAATTTTCCTAGCAAATTAATGTCACTCTAATGTACGAATACTTGAAAAATATTTTTTTTTACAAAAAAATTGAAATTTTGTTTAAAAAATGTTTGAATCATACAAACGTTTAATTAAGCTTTAAAAATTTTCTTTTTTTAAATATAAAATCTAAAACTATGTTAAAAAAATGATATTGGTATGTTGTATAATGTAGTATGAAAACAAAACCAAATAAGTTCAAAATTCAAACTGAATAATATATTTCCTATTGTAGTCAACAATGTTGATAATGAATTTGCCTTTTTATTGTACTTTGAAAATAAGGTCTGACATTCATTCCTATAACAAATTTTACCGGTTAAAATACAAAATAATTGGCCGTGAACATTTTAAACCTTTTGTACCCAACATTGTGTTTATTCAAGCTTTTAAAACTTAGAAATAGCTGAGGCTTTGTCCCAATTTATTGCAGTGACATTTTTTATTTTTTGAAGAGATTTATTGCACTGTAGCAATTGCGCAAAACGTTGCCATAAGTTTCATAAACGTCACAGCATTGCAAAAGAACATGGTTTATTTGAAAAATTATTTCGTGACGTTTATATTTATCGGATGTGACATCGGCCCGAAGCGGCGTCGGTTGGTCGAATCAATTTTGCGCTAATACTGACTTCAAATAATGTTACCAGGTTGGACTTAATCAAACCAAAATTTTACATCAGCCATTTGCTTTCAAATAAACCATAATTAGACATCACAAGCAAAATTAAAATAAAAGAATGAAAGTACATACATTTAATGTATCTACTAAGGTTTGTCGGTTTTCAAAAACCGACAAGCAAATATTTGACATTCGAAAACCGGTATTTCAACTTCGTAACTGGTTGTGCCGAATTTTCCATAAACGAGTCTATAAACAAAAAAACAGAAAATTTGGATTTTTTATTTGATGGCTTAAAGACATATGCCCCACATCATTACCCAGCGAAAGGGTATTTTCAGTATCAGGAAATTTTGTTACAATGATCAGTGTAACACGATCAGTGGATGCTTTGTGTTTTCTTAAATCATATTGTCTGAAGAGTGACACCAATTAATTTTTTGTTGTATATTATTATGCATATAAATAACCAACATAAAAAATAACTTTTTCTTGCTATTTTAATTGCATTATCCATTTTTTGTAAAACTTCGCAAACCGGATAAAACCGGTTTTCGAACAATATTGACATTCTAAAACCGGTTTTTTCAAAATTCGGTTTTTGTATAAACCCTAGTATGTACCTACCGCGGTATTGTATAATATATTTTCATATCCATTTGCGCTATGTTTCTTTGAACTTTACATTTTGTTATGGTTCACTTGATTGAATTTATATGAAATTTATCAATTATTCAACTATACCGATGGGTAAGTTTCTACAACGTGTAGGTTTCTACAAGTAGTGCTACAACGAGAAACTGGTAGTTTTGAGATATGGCTCACCAAAACTCTGACAAACCTAAAGCGAGTTGTAAAAAAGTATTTTTTATGATTTGTCCAATTTTTTTATTCAATTATATTTTCATGTATCTCAATTCAATTAAAATTTATTTCAACGTTGACATAACCATCAAAAAATATTTCGAGTTGTATTTATATAAAACTGCAAGGTTGCTTATGTAATATTTCTTTATTTACATTGTGCAATAACCTATCGAGAGAAAACTAGTATTTTTTTCTACTTGTACCTCTGAGGAGCTACAGAAGAGAGATATCCAACCAAATATAATTGGTAATAAAACTCAAAACAACAAATTTTTGACGTATCGTTCCATGGAACTGGGTCAGCGGTGGGCTGCCAATACGTTAACAAGGGGTCGCTTTATCTCAAAGCAATTCGGAAGGAAGGAGTGGATTTTTTTATCACTCTGAAGCAATTATATGCAATACTTAAACAAGCAATCGATTGTTTGACAATATGCAATTTACCATAAACTTATCAATGTAAATGACTAAATGTACTACTGTGTATACTTAAGCTGTTATAGATAATATATAAGTCATAAATTGCAGTTATTTACTAATTTTATCTGAGAATATTGTTTTCGCTTGAATTAAAAAGAGGCTCGCCGGCCTTAAGAAAATTTAATAAAGGGTTCGCACGAGCCCCTCTGAGCCCCCTCCAGCCCACCCCTGAACAACTATCGATACTACACATAGTTGTCAAAGCTTTGCGTCAAATCTTTATTTATGCTAAAAGGATAAAGAGAAAGCTTTTCTGCACTTTCTACATACTCGGTATCAATGTATGTCTAAGTAAAGAAGCTTCTTAAAAGATGATTGGCTTATAAATAGTCTAGAAATGCTTATTATCTAATTGATCAATCTCTCTCTCTCTTGAAGATAGTAAAGATATAATAATATGGCTATTGATAGGATAAAACGATCAGTTAGTTACTTGCTCTACACATCGTTTAGGGATCAGACGTGTGGGAGGAAATGTAAACATTTCAGACAGTATGCATATCTTTGAGAATGTGTATTTAAAAAAAAAAAAAAAAATTCTGACTTGGGAATTCGAGTCCGAGTAAACTGCAACTAGCTTAGACGAACGCCCATAACTGTTGATCACTCGGTTATTAGACTATTTATACAAAGTTTCGAGTAAAAAAAAGATGTTTAGATTCAATAAAAACCTACGGAATGTAAAATGTTTTACATCTTAAAGCTATCTATGATAGTTCAGAGTATATTTAAAAATACTTTTGTAGTTACTTTTTTATCGAACTATAAAATTTGAATCCAAATTACTATAGTATTTGTTTTATATTGTGTGTACAAAATCAACGAACACATTTTGTGTTTGATTCTCATTGTAATAAAGTATTCGCACACTTAAAACGACACAGTCGCTTAGGACCAAAAATGACCCGATCCACTTTTTCCGACAGAGAGAGAAACCTACCTGTGTTATAAAAATGTACACAATTGTCATCATAAGATTATATTTTGATACTTAATTGATGAAATTGACATTGCAATGTTTTTAGTGACGTTAAAAATATTTTTTGTTATTTTGAAAGAGTACTACAATATTATAGCGATATCTTATTTTTTTAAAAACTAGATTTGGGAGGGTTTGATCGTCAAGCTCCTCGTATAACGTTTTATATGAAGTAAACCACATGTAATGTGATTTTAAAAAATACTGCATCCTTTTAAATATAAGTATCAGTAATCATTTCTTCAATATATTGATACAATGTTTCTTGTAACAAAGTCTTGGCAACACTGACGGATAACAACGTTTATTGCCATATTTATGTCAGACGCAGAACGAATGGGCCCATAGAATGGTCCTGACAGCGGGCCATAATGTTTTATGAGGGTCAATCCAGAAGTAATTCCACGGTCTGCAGACCACCGGCTGGCCAATTAGCTCGTCCTCCTGGCCCTGTGCGCTCCCAACAGACTGGATTCAGTTATTTCATTAGTGATAGCTCTAGCATAGTTGCAAATGCTGGTTAGAGCTTATGACTCGCTGCAGCTGCGTGAAATATCTTTTATACAAATTTGTGACAAACATATAAATAGAGGTACGATATTGTTAAAATCTCATTTTTAATTCTCTACAACTATATATATAAAAAAGATTGAAACCGATCAATCAAGGCTTGTTTATCTTCAACCAGAAATGACATGTAAATTATCATAAAATTCCTGTTAAATTAATATATATATAATATTAAGTTATATTGATTGTGTTTAACTATATGTCGATATATATTATAATAAGACTTTGTCTTTAGTCAATGTTGTTCGTATTTTTATTCGACGTACGCACGCTTATACTGTTATTTATTATTGCGTTGGATGCTAGTAATTTTATCTCGATAAAAAAGTGAAAGGACGATTTTACAAATTAAATTGTTGTCAACCGTGTTTAGGTTGTTCACATTAAATATTTTTTATTATTTTGTTATGAATATTTTTAAAATATTTGAAAAATTCTTTCGGCACTATATCCACTCATAAATCAATAATTCAAATGGAGAAAGTTAACAGAATCACAAAGGAAATATTCTGTCTTTATTTCATCTGGCTCAATATATCTTAATTGTTTTCGTTTGATGATAAAGTAAACGTTGTATAAATATGTGTGATATACAATAATATACAAGTTATATGTTTACTGTTTTTGGTGACTGTGCATTTTTATCGTGTTTTTCGGTTACATTTTTCTTTATCGCTAATTCACGATGACCGTCCTGTTATTTGGTTATTAGTATTATAATATCACGCCTTATTGTACTTCGTTTTGTGCTATACAAAATTATGTCGTATAAAAACACACAAATTTCTGATAACATAATTTGAGCTGCGAGCCCCTTGGTATTAGCTATTAGAAGAAATAAGCAAAAGCGGTAGAATTTACTTGGATGCATTTATTTAAATTTATTGTTATTTCAACACTTGTCAACATATGAAACATATTTTTTATACATTATGGAACACGGAAAAAAGAGGTCATATTTTAAAATAAGTGCTAATACATATCGCAATATGAATCGAATTTGCAATCGAATTTTGAAATTAAAACCCGACAGAAAATCAATAATGAAAAAACCGCCTATTATTTCCGTCATAGACAAGCAGGATCTAATTAAATACATAAAAATGTATATATTACGTTTATAGTAATTCACACACATAGTGTATAAAAATAAATATTGAAAAAATATATTGTCAAGTAATTTTTTTTCAAACCTTTGTCAGGCTTTCCCCCAATACTCCCCCAAAATGAAATGCCTTTCATTAGCGTAGCTTTGAACTTGCACGAACGAATAATATTATTTTCCAGTGCGTTACAAAAATGTAGGTGTCTACATATTTGTGGAAAATCAAGTATGCCATGACTTGGTCATACAAAAGTTTTAAATAATAACTTAAAAATTGGCATTGAAAAAAAAATGAATTTAGTGACTACGTTTTATAAATTAGGAAAATACAATTAATAAAGTATTATTTTAATTTTAAAAACGTTTTCCCACTAAGGCCTTACTTTGTTATTTAAGTATTTTATATAGTAGGTATAATTAGTAAAATACGTTACATTACGTTTTCTCTGATTTATGTAGATCTTTCCATTGAAATAATGATTAACTAGATGTATTGATTTTAAGAGAATTTACACCTAAAAACAAAAGAGTTAACCGAGACGTAGGTTTAATATTTAGATCAAAGAACTAAATCAAATCAATATTCTGAATAAAATTGTGCAATTAAAATTTATAAAAAATATCTTTTGAATAAATTGTTATTGTTATAGTTATAGTTATTATAATCACACACAGCACTCTAAAAATTAAAGAAACCTGTTGAACATAGTAATTTAAATCAGTATATAAAGACGTTAGTTATTTAATATTATAAATTTAAATAAAGTACTTTAAAACAATTTTATATATAATAACAAAACTTTTTGATGTATTTTGTCACCATTAGTATTTATATAATAATGTAAAAACTTACGCTATACGATCTGTTATATTCGAGCTCAATCTCATAGTATGTATATCACGTGAATTCATATTATGCACTGGATTGATTTTAATTTGAATACAATAATAATAAATATTGAAATTACAAATTATCTTTTCATCTAACAGCAATGTGTTATATGTTAAAATGCACCAATTTGGAACAGAAAAAGAATGCAAAATATGCTTTCTTATTTTCAGATGCAACACTTGTAAAGTAAGGAAATACTTTGGTTTTAAAAACTAAAAGAAATAATCAGTGTGTTTTTTTATTGTTTTAAAGTTTCGCAAAACAAGAAATGTGAGTTATTTGTAGAATACAATATTTACGAACATCCCTGACGCGACAAATTTTCCCCACACTTGTAAAGCAGCACGTTCCTAGATGAAAATTTGCTGACGCAGACGAACCGAGGATAAGGCCTAAG
Source organism: Himalopsyche anomala (assembly GCA_031772345.1). Classification (NCBI taxonomy): domain Eukaryota; kingdom Metazoa; phylum Arthropoda; class Insecta; order Trichoptera; family Rhyacophilidae; genus Himalopsyche; species Himalopsyche anomala. The sequence continues at coordinate 14,029,955 of CM062828.1, read as the reverse complement.
AAGTGGGGTGGATTTTTGCATATTACTTTTCCAATAATTCATTCGTGTGTTTGATTTACAACGCTTGCCAATTTGTCTCATAGTCTTGTAGAAAAAAATCTCGCGAAATATTTATGAAATTTTGAATGTGTCAGGGCAGTGAAGTGCAAATAATCAAAACAATAAGATTTTATTATTGTTTGCCTTTTTTAATACATCAAATTTAAAGTTTCTTCAAAAAATGATATTAAATTCATTTTAATACGATTGAATTTAAAAAAGAATGATAAAACGTGATTGCAGAAAAATACTTTTTAAATTTTGTTTTTTTTTTGTACCTTATGTTTATACCCATCGGGTCATATGGCGCAGTGAATAGCGTTGTGCTGGACTTCACGGGTTCAAGTCCCAGTACGAGCAGCATTTTTTTGATCGAATTATCGATTTCTGTTTGAAGGCATGGGTGTTTGTGATGTCTAAAAATTCCCTCCCTCCCATTTCAATCCCTTAATTACTGGCTATAGTGGGAGCGGTTAGTTAACCACTAGTCCTGTCCTAGTCTTAACCTTCTATCTTCACTTCTCTCTTTGAATAAAAGAGGTCGAGCAACTGAGTCACAAACGGTTATCGTAGAAAAAACTGCTGTTGATATACCTCCATTGGGAGACCGTATGCTCCACAATGATAGTGGACATTGATAAAAAAAATGTTTATACTGTTCGTAGTAATTGAACTAAAATTTTTATTTCAAATGGAGATGAACACAAAAACCGTTATTTCTGAATTTTATTGTTTCACATAAGAATGATTTGAAATTTTTGTTTTCAAAGGCCCACGTAAAAAATATTTGAATTTAAATATTCGCTACCGAAAAAAAATGATAATACATTATGGTGATGAGTATGCGATGCAACAAAGTTAAATAATTGACTATGACGGAACATAAATGGCAAAAAACTAAGCTTACAAGACTAGAAGATTTTAGTGACCCAAAGGGCTCGTGGGTCACTGGATGGATCAGATAATTAAGAAAGAGGCGTTTGGACACCACAGCTCAAAATTGGATCGGAAACTACTGTTGGTACACTTATATCATATTCAAAATATATATATGATTTTTACGTTATCAATTCGCTGTCATTACTGTATAGGAACTATTTAAAAAAATCTCACAGTAGAAAAGGAAAAAAAAACCGTTTTATTGTTAATAAGAATTAATTATTTGTTTATTCGCAAACCATGTGATGTTCTATCTGATGATGTTTCTCAATGAGGCCAACCATGTGTTAAGTTTTGTAACATAACATATGTAGTAAAAAGTTATCAAATTTAAACAAAAAAAATATCTAAATATACAGTCGTGTTTTTTGTTTAATAACGTTAGTTTTATAATTCGATAATTTTGTATTTTCCTACTAAAATATTTCAATTTTATACATTTATTATATGCTATACTTTCGTTATATTGAACATATTGAACAATTTAAGGCACTGCACTGCTTATGATGAAATTTACTTTGAACTTGTAAATTTACATGCTAGAAGTGAAGACATGTAGGTCTTAGATAATATATGGCATATTTTTAAAGAAGGATGGTAAAAATCGACGTACTTATTCGTTTTTTGAAGAGGGTATATTTTTTTTAAATCATAAAAAAATCAGTGAAAAGGGAAAAATATGTTAAATCTACGTTCAAATAAACATATTAAAGTGGATTATATTTATAAATGATTGCATACATTTTTCTTCATTCATTTTAAATACGAAGCCTTCACTAAATATTAATACATTTTTATACTTATAAATGTTGCAATAGTGTCAGAAATTGTTGATTGAAAGTATAAACATTTTAATATATTTGCCAACGAATGTAAAATTTATCGAAGGGAAATTAGAAAAATTTTTCGTGATCACAAAATTACACAACTCTACGTTTTTCATATATAATATATAAGCAGTAATTCATATCACATACGAGTATAAAGACTGAAAAATATTATAGATTTTTTACAGATTACTTGCTAAGAAATGCTACAACACATAAGGACAACTTCTATATTTATGTATTTTATAGTTTTGATATAAGAATCACACGTGCTTGATATAATAGCATAATTGTGGACTCACCTGTCCGACATATAGTCGGCGCTGTTCGTGAAATCCTCCAGGGTGCAGATTTCTACTTGCACCGCGCTATCTGAAACAAAAAATAGAAAACATGAGAAATCTCGGCAAAAGTTTTTCCCGCAATTGATTAATCTACGCGAAAATGTTTTTGAGAGCTAGCATATGTGAGTATTCTGACTCAGCGCAATAAATTTAGTAGGATTCGCATTACTGCTATCATAATATTTGGTAAGATAACTCATGTAGCAATGTGAATTCTGTCATGCTATAATAATTTTTATATTTTCACAATCTAGACTAAATAAAGCCTTGCAAAAACACATTTATTTTTCCTGTATACACTTTTAAAACCACGTTTGATTCATTTGGATTTGATTCGTACGTTTGACATTTTATGAAATAATATAGATCATTGTTTTTGAAAAATATGTATTTTTCTGTGATTTGCATTTTACATCATTTGATCGTCGTATCTTTTTCTTAGTTTTTAAAGACAGTGAATTATTTTAGAAAATAACTGCACGCAGATCTGCTTAAAGCAGTTTATTTAAAGTCCATGATTGCGTTTTTTTGATTATATATTAAGTGCGTCTTGCGTATTAAGCAATCATTTAAAAATTGTGTAATATATATATTTTCAAACTTCTCTTCAAAAGTTTATTGAAAAGCTGTGAGAACTTTGAACAAAAATTGAACTGCAAATTAAATACTGAAAATACCAAAACATAAGGCAAAATGCAGTATTATTTTTCATATAGAATTAAATTAGAAGCTTAGTATATGTTTTCAGTGCGACTACCACTTTCACTTTAAATGTAAATAGCTAAGCGAGCTTTTGATTTATTTTTTGAACCACGAGTTTGGCGATATTTGTCATTCAAAATAGTTTGGAATTACGATTTAAAAAGTCATCTCTTTGTTTTTTTTTTATTTTTATTAAAAAACATTTTTTTACGATCATAAAGAAGGACGTTTTATATGATTTTTTTCTCAGTGTTAATTTTGTTTACAGGTCAGTAAAATATATTTTCTAACTCAATTTAAAATTGTGTTTGAATAAATCCACTATGCAAACAGCAGTACTTTACTCTGTGACAAATTGTGTTGTTTTTCAAGTGGTCGGAAATATGCAAATGACAGTCGTAAATAAGTCAGAACTAGTTAAAGTAAGGGGACAATTTTTTACATTAGGAACACACTTAAAAATAAAAACAAAAGCTAATGGAGGACTTTTAGATTCCGAGTAAAACATTTGTACCAAAAGACTTCGAGATAATGTTTTTGATTATATTTTTTCGAAAGAAATTTCGGTAGAGGCGAACCTGGAATAAATCAGGTTTAACTAAACAGAAAGGGGCTGACTTAGGTTTTGTAAAAATGTTAATTTAAAACATTATTTTAAATATACCGAAGACAAAGTGCAATGAAAATACAAAAAATAAAATTACCATTTAATCAGCATAAAAAAAATCAGTATTAAACACGGCCATACTATGTTTTTTCCGATGTACACTTCTTTTATAGATTCCGTTAAGAAATTTTAACACCTACAATTTAATACATATTTCAGTTAAAAAACATACTATATACATACTTTACTATAGAAATAATCTATTATATAAACTTATATGACGATTTATTTTTAAAAGTGTCTATCAAGGTGTCTTGTTATCATACTGGCCAACTCCGCCAATCAGATTGCAAGATTGAAATCTGCTGACTGAATGTTATTGAATATTTTGTGTGGAATCTAAACATGGTGTTAAGTGTCTGAGTTTTTTGTAGTTATTAAAGTGAATAAGGATTAAAAAGTCGTTACAAAAAAATTAAACAAAACATTCTGCCCTGAAAAATAAAGTCAATCTAACACGGCCGTGCTTAAAACAGGACGCTTTATATTTTATAACTGTTTGTGTGATATTGTTGTTAAACCTAACTGCTGTTATTAAAACTGGGCATGGAGATCACTGACAAAAGACTAGAGTCTAATTCACACAGAGAAGACAACAAGGTGCATCATGAGTGTGACCTGAAGCCGTATGGCAGTGTGCATCCCCTCATTTTACTTAATTCATATTTATTGTAACATATACGATGTCCTGGTAACAAACCGTTACTATGCTAGTCGTTAATTCAAAACCAATGTTATTACAATACATATAATATAACATAAATGTTCGTCAGACTACAGAAAAAAAATCTTTTAAATAAAAAAGTAAACTTGAAAATAGTTATGATTTCAAATCTAAAGTAAACATAAAATTCTCCATACACTAATAATTAAAATATTATTTAGTATCAATAACAACGTAAGTGTTAAATAATTATTGTGTTCAAAGAAAGATTAGTCCCGAAATATTTATTTAGGAGTGAATCGAAAATACATTGACCCTCACAGTGGATAATAATGTGTTATTAAAAAATCATTCTACGTTTGATATGACTTAATTTTAACGGTTTATCATTAAAGCAGATTTTCTTTTTAAATCGTATTATAGGTTAAATTATTTAATTTTTTAAACAGCAATAAAACTAATGTTCTGTGACAAAGTTTTTGTTAGAATCAGATGACGCTTATATAAAATTCAAATTTGTGATTTTTTAAAAACATCGTGATAAAATGTGTAAGATTTATTTTGAATACGCTACTGATTTCTCATATGATAGTAAAATTTAGCTTCAGTTTGCTCTGTTGCTTATTCGGTTGTCATTAGTGATGACGGAATAGTAGATTTTACTCCAGATTCTACTGAAACATCAGCGTCCTGTCAAAGAGAACCGCGAGATCGGATGGCAGATAAGCAGGGTGTTTCGAGGCCTTGTTTGACAGACCGCGTACAAGTAATCAGGAAAGTGCGATTTATTTAGTAATTATTCTTGAACTGTCGTTTCAGATAGATGTTATATAATAGTAATAGAGCAGCTTGAATATGTTGACGAGCTTTCTATATATTATGACACAATACAGTGCCACTACTATTATTAAGGTATAATATTTATTTAGTCTGTCAGCAATTAGAAAAAATCTCAAGTGCTATGGGAGAAAGATTTTTATTTATAACATTTAATCAACAACTGAATATTGATATTTCTGAATATGCATAAAAAATGAAAATGCAAATGTTTTCATAACGTTCATTTATAAAAAAATATATATAAATTTTATATCTTTCTCTCAATACTTACAATGCATCTAACAAAAACCAAATAAATATTATAAATTCACAACATATAATACTGTATGATTTTATTTCAATGCTAAAAACTAATTTGAAAATCAAGGATTTATTTTAAACTGATATTACTGCTTATTAACTGAGCGGAAGTATTTTCTATTTTGTATATATAATATAATGAATATGAGAAATCATCCAGATACAAACAGTTTTTAAGATACAGATTAAATGAAATAAAAACTGCTTCGTTAAATTATTGCGATGTAATATATTATGAGAAAACGAATCGGAATACAAATAGCTGAACCCACTTTACGAAAGACGCGAGGTGTATACTAAGACAAACCTCGGTCGCCTGGCACCAATGAAATATTACCGCAGCGACAATAAATAATTACGGCAATAATATTCTAAGAAAACGGCAAAGATCGCGGGCCACGTAGGAGATGGAGGGTGGCGTTTGCAGCACAAAAGAACCAGGGGTGCGGAAAATTCTGGGTTCTCTTAAACAGATAGGAAGCAATCCCAGATTTAAGAAATTCTTCCAAGTTCTCAATCTACCAAAGGTAGCAAAACTCCCCTCAGTTTAATGAATGCTAAAGCACAAGTAAAAATAGACAATTGTTTAGCTCCACGAGAATCATGTAAAAGCTTTTTTGGTATCGAACTATAAGAGTATTGAAAATTACGCTATGGTTAAATGGCTATCAACTATGTGATCAATTATTGTGGAACTAAACAATGTATTTTTATTTTCTTATTAAAACTAAGATCCAATTAGAAAATATTCATTGAATCAATACTAGTTAAGAAAGTTACTTATTACGAAGACTTTATAATTACTTTTAGCGTTTAATTTTGATCAGTCTTTAAAATTTTAAACATTATTATGTTGCGAAAATCAAAATCAGTAAACAGACTTAAGGCTGATATTTATAATTTATTTATTTAAAAAGAGGACTTGCGATTTATATTTATGTCATGAAACAAAAACTTTTGAGCAGTTTAAATTAAAACAACTTAATATTGTTTATAAATGTAATAGCACAAAGTAGAAACTTCAGTTAATAATGTTAAAAAGTATATGCTTTGATTCATTAAAAAGATGAGCACTACCACTTCAAAATAATTTAAATTAATTAAATTTACTAAATTTATGCTCCGGGGAAAAGCAATACAGTTTTTAGCGCATCTTGCAGTTTGGTGGTTGACAAAAATATCTGTAGAGCAAAAAACAACAGCAAACGCAAATGAAAATAAAAAAAAGCTAGTGGGATGAAGTTCAGAGCTGCGAGCACTTGTGCACTCTCTCGCCTCGCCTGGTACACTTCATATTTATAAATGACTTGATACACATGGAAGAATTTTTGAAAGGATGTTACTTTCCATATAAAACTATTATTCTGAGCCCGATTCATAAATAAAGTTATTTAAAAATCTATGTTTTTGTATCAAATATGTTCACTACCAATATTAGGTCTTAAAAGCTGCTTATAAATCATCAAGTAAATATAGATATATAAATTGACTAGTAAAAAGCTTAGTATTGTTTTCTTTACGTCCCAATTTTGAAGATAAGATGAGGAAAATGAGAATTTTAAGATCACAATCACCAACGAAAAATCAAGTTTAGTATTGAAACCTCACCGTAATCGAATAAAAAAAACGTTAAAACGTATTTAGCCACTCGGGTGAGGATATAAAAAAATATAAAAATGACACAAATCTGTGAAATAGTGTGTTTTGTATTTGTTGTAAATGAATGTTCCCAGAAGCAAGTAAGTCGTTCAAAAAAAAAATTTAGACAAAGCCAAACTTATCGCCTTATTTATCGTCACTTATTAATTTTTATTTAATCTTTCATAGTTTTTTCTATTTCACATCATCACAAACATTTCATCGCTCCTTCAAGCCAATCTCAAAAACTTAATTGTAAATACACAAACAGTATCTTGGAGATTTTATAAAATTCCTATAGATTTAACACCATATATCTACAAAATTACAAAGTAACACGATATCATTTAAATAAAATAAATATTATGATCTTTTATTACATTAAACAGACAGTATTATCAAATACAAAGTGTGCAAATATTTATATTGATTATTTTGAAAGAAAATAATAAAATTAGCACGTCAGAAAATGTATCTTCAAAACTCTATGATGTTTAGATAGGAAAAACGGTAACGGTTTCACTGAACCATATTCTAAGTGAGATTTTGTCGTTTATGTCGCAGTAATGAGGACGACATCCCACTTATTCACCTCGACGAATGGTATTAGGTCTCAAAGCGGTAATTTTGTCTGAAGTGCAAACTACAAAATACTATTTTAACTAACACAAACTTGCAATAGAAGTAGCTGTAACAGGTACTTATTTTTTTCTGCCACCTTTGATAATTCTTTACACTGAAAACTTCATCGAATAATGAAAACATGCATACAATATCTATGAAAAAATGCTTTCATAATTTTTCTTTTTTACTAGATATGATTTACTGATTTTGTAAATTTAATGTTCATTTAAGTGACTTGTGAAATTCGCATCATATCAATAAATGATCTAATAACTTTATTGAAAATTGAAAATTGAAAACGAGTTATTTTTTGCCGAACACTTGAGACGTCTATCGCAAGAGCTTGAAGACAAATCAATTTATTTTCGGTCAATACAAACAGATCAAATTTACCCACATAATTTAAGAGTATGTTTTTTCTTTTAAAAAAAAATTGGCTATAAAGTCATGGCATAGGTATAGTTCATTCAAAGATAAATAATATTTTATTTCGGCTTTTTTCAACTCTCAAGAATATTGGCTTGACGATGTTTTGTGCGATTACAATTTGTCTGTTTTGTTTCAATTAAATAAACACATGTATTTTTATATAACTTTAACTTTGACTTTGATTCAAATTGTATCGGCTGTGGAAAAGGAAAGTGACGTAACCCACACAAAACAAAGTTTACAGGAGAGACAAAAAACTTTTTTTGGTGATTTTGGGTCAAATGCAAATTATGAAATATATACAACTTTGAAGTAAAGCAGACTGATAAACTTGTTTTTAATTGACTTAAAAAGTACTTTTTTAAATGTATTTTAGGTAATTATTTATTTTTAGCTTACATATTTTTGATAGAACGTGTATAAAGTTGTATACATTGTGGTTATTGAAAAAGAACCTTTTTTAAAAAAAAAAACTGTGAGTTAAGTCCTTTGTCCTTTCCACAGTCGATATATGGATTTATAAACTAATGTATTCATGCGTCCTTTCAAGTGTTTGTACCATTGACAAGAAATCTAAAAAATTGAAAATTCCCTAACAATTTATCAATTGATGTTGAGATAGGGATTTTTTTAAAACTAGTTGATTCAAAAATTAAATAGCTTCCCAATTTGTTTTAATTTATTATAACATGAACAATATATACATTTGCTTCATTGCGCAGAAGGTAGCGTAGTAAAGAACTATAGCGTACATTTTATGACATTATAACACCTCGTACTAAGTAACTATACCCTGATGTAAAATTCAATATTATGCTGAAAGACTGTAAGAGGTATCACAAAAGGTGCTGTATATTGTAAATGGTGATGGAAAAATGCAAAGGCCACTATTTCCATATTAGTGTCTCTTTCGAACCACCCTCCCAGCCAGTAAAACCTCCTATGAGTAAAACAAAGGTATTCCGCGACCAAAGAGCGCAAAACCTACGGCAATGAAACAACCAACCAAAGAAAATTCAATTTACCGCACTACCCTATGCTTATAAATATTGCAAATGAAAGATGAAGCGGCGGATCGAGATTTATGAGGTTGGATTGAATTTTGAACGAAAAACCTTAGTATGAGAAATCTTTTTATGAAATACGAATGTATATTTATTTACAATTCCTCACGTTTAAAAATCCAAAGAAAATGAATGCTCAGCTTATTTTTCTATAAAATTTACAAGAATTATATAAAACCGTCGAAGGATATAATAAAAAAATAATATCAGTAATTTTCTATTACTTCAAAACAAATTAACATTGGTCTGGCTTTTTTAAAAACTTATTTAATTATTCACGTGAAATGAAACGATATTTTAGTAAATTACGTTTTTATCAATTTGATTTTTTAATTCGTATAACCAAAGCCAAATAAATAATGTTCATACACATTGTGCCATTCCGTCGAATAATTTTTCAACATTTGATTATATTAAATTGTGATAGAGCCTAGAATATTACAAGCAATTGATTAAATTATATCAAATTCATATAAAATATGACAACAATACTTTAGTACTTTCGAATGAATAAATTAACTATTTGGCTTGTAAAACGAATAGTTTTATTAATAAACTAATTTCATGCGATGATTGCCTTCAATGTTGAGAAGTTTGATTGTTTATCAAGTATTTTAATGACTGAGAAATTTCGTGTCGGGATCGAATCCATTCCTAATTGTCATCTTTCAAAAAGAAAATTGCAAAAATATTCACCATTAGAAAATTTAAGGTCACGATCGAGAGAATTTGATTTATTATGTACCCACTGTTTTTTATTTTAACTATATTTGTCAAGTGCATGGCGAATTGGTGTCAGCTGTAATGTCAAGTACTGTACTTTTGATTTTTAAGCAATAAATAAATAAATCACTGTCTCATGATGTTAAATTTCTTGTTATTAAAACAAATAATTCGCGTACAAATATAGTACTCGTTCTTTTAAGTGGATCGTGTAAATTCAAAATCGTTTGTAAAAAAACGCGTAAAAGGAGAGTTGAATGCATAAATTAATCAATGAAAATCAAATAAATATAAAACATTTTCTCAATCTAAGATTTGCATTCCAATAAATAAAACAGAATTACGATTTCTAGCACTACTATTCAAACTTCATCATAATATTTGTTTTGTTACTCATTTGATAGTAAATTATTGTTAGTATGGGAAACATTGAATTCAAAGTGACATAGCGTAGTTATGAATGTATGAAGCAAAGCTTTCTAATTAAATTATTAGTGTGCTTAGAAAAAGATGTTTATATTTCTACGTTCTGATATTATATTAAAATTGATGATTTTTCAAAAAAAAAAACGATTAGCAAAAATGTAACGAATCTATTGCATTATACTTCAGCGTTTTTGTTACCTCTTTCCACCTGACATGGCTTCCTTTTTTCACACAACTATCATACATACGTTCTTGCAAATGTATTTTATTGTGATACCATATCTCCGCGCAAACGCATTGATAATATGTAGTAAGTAGACAAAATATGACATTGCATTGGAACGGTATGGCATGTATGAATTGTGTTGGAAGAAAGCTATGAAACATATATCTATAATATATTTCGACGGTGGAAAGGAAAAATGACATGATGCACACATACAATTTTTTACAGGATACACGAAAAACTTTTTTTGATGATTTTGAGCCAAAGGCAAATAATGTAATATACACAACCTTGAAGTGCATGGAAACTTATAAGCTGGTTTTCAATTGACTTTATCTGATAATAATTTAATACATTTTTTTAGTCTTTTTTCCTAATCACAAGTTTCACAGGCCCTCCTTTTTTAAAACATTAAATGTGAATTTAGATACTAAATTGGCATTTTTAGCTTACATCCTTTTGGTAGAACGTGTATCAAGTTATATCAAACATTACTTGTGAATATCTAGAAAAAAGCTGTATAAAAAAACTGTGGGTGACCGTTTTTTTTCCTGTCCACAGTCATACGTCAGAATTCTGGTTTTCGCAAAATTACATAAAAATGAATTCAATTTTTTTGATACCGCTAATTTGTAAGTAATTATTTACAACACTAATAAACACTTGTAAAATTTCGTTTGTTTTTCAGTTACTAATAATAAATAAATACAACTTTTTAAATGTATCCTATAAAATATAACAAATACAAAAAGAAGTAAACGCTAGGATAAAAATAATTCATTAACAAAAATTTGTCTAGAGATATATTGAATGTAGTTTTTACATACATATTGTGCCTAGAGAGAATTTAATGAATTATATTGTCACATTGAGTTTATCTCCGACCATTTGTTAACGTTGTAATACAATAATAATTTGGAAAATGATTTAACACAAGTAAATTTAAGAGTAAATTCGAACACAATTTTGGATAATCGAGAAGATTTTAGTTAAGTCGATGTAATATTTGTGATTCTTGATTAAGAATAAATAGTAAGGTAATAAATGTTTTCTTTTTCCATAGAATAATTTACATTCAAATGTTTATTTTTGACTGTTCAAGTTTTTAAATTCCGTTTGATTTGTAAAATTGATATAAATTTACTAGATTGAGAGTTATTCATTCATATAGTTGAATAACTAATTTTTAGATAATTGAAAAATTAACAGTAAAAAGACGTTCAAATTTATTTATATCTTAAGTATCTTAATAATTATAAGTATTGAAAATAAAATCTCTAGAATATTTTGGCAACTCAATTTCATGACCGACTGATTATTAAGTTCATTTGAGCAAAAGTAATTGAATGATTAGGCCTCTTACGAAATTTCTATTACCTTTCCAAAATTTATACCTGTCATGAACACTCACTAGTGATTTATTGTCGGGGTATTTTCGCCCGTTATAATAAATATTAATCAGTTTTTTATGAAGTTTAATACGACCGGCAATATTTATATTATAAAGATTATGTCTTGAAACAATTATACGTTAAGAAATAATTATTTGTTAATTACAGGGATTTTGTAAAATCCTGCTTTTACAAATAAAAACTGTTCATACACATTTTGTCAATTTTTTTTTTGCTAAAATTGTCGAATTAGTATCTAAATTTAGCTTGAAAGTTTGAAAAAAGATGAGTCTGTGGAAATTGCCACCAAGAAAAAAGACTAAAAAAAGGCTTTTTTTTAAAAATATTAAATTAATATGAGATACAGTAAATTAAAATCCAGTTTATCAGTCTCAATGCAATTCTCTGACGGTTTTGGATTAACATTTAAGATTGTAAAACACTGTTGAAAGTGGAAAAATATTTTTTCTTCCAATGAATAAAAAATGTGTAAAGAAATGAGAAAGATTAATTGGTGCATTGGTAATAAATAAGACTTGGTATTTACCGCAAAATTTCAATTCCCGGTAATCGGTTAATAATTCTTCCCATAAACGGTTAACCGGTAATAAGTAGGTAAAAGAGGCATCAGAGATCCCGAGCAATTTGATGGTCCTGTAATCTCTAGAGCATCTTTATACCAATCCCGTGGTTTAAAGATACTATGAAACGTAAAAACTATTAAAAAAAACCACTGGAATACTCACTGGTAGACGTAAAGATCTCTGACTTCAGAATAATTCTAGAATTTGTCAATTCGACACTTATTTAAACGATGAAGAGAATAATTATTAAATTTTTCAATTACACGCACGCCAATTATTTTTTTGTATTGAAATTAGTGATATGTTTTTACATGATCCCATGAATGGAACCATGACACTATGGTAAATGATCAATCTCGGGATCATTAAGGGGCCGAGATTGGATGCTTTCGTCCAAGGTTGAAATTTTAATAATTTAAAATATTTCTGAGAAGAATAATGTCATACGTACAAATTTATACGTTTTTGGTGTTTCCACTGAGATGTGGAAATGAGTAATTAAATAATCTTTTATTTTCATATAAAAATAGTAAAGCCCACGTCAAGCTTGGTTTTTAGTTAGTGAAAAGTTTTCCATTGACTTATTGAAGTGCTTAATGCATTAATTACATATTTTAAATACACTTGGTGTAAATACTTAATGAAAATTTCATAAAACAACAAAAAAACTTTCTGAATGAAAATATCACCAGCAAGACATGATGAATTAAAAAAAATATATATCTCTCGGAAGAAAAAGATCTTTCTGATTCAATAATAAACTATTATTGTTTATTGATTTGGCATTTACTTGGTAGAACTCCATTATAATAGGGTAAAAATAGCAACGTTTTTATATAGCAACTACAGTTTTTATTTTTATGAATTGATAGATATTTCGGCTTTCGCCATCGTCAGAACTTTGATTAAGCTTACATTTTTCTCATTTATATATACTGGCTCAATGAATCATGTTATTCACTCTAACAGATACATTGTGTATCTCTTCGGAGCCAGTATATATAGCTGAGAAAAATGTAAGTTTAATCATAGTTCTGACGATGATAAAAGCCGAAATAGCTATCAACTCATAAAAATAAAAACTGTATAACTAAATACGATGCTATTTTTACCCTACTATTATTGTTGGTCGGCAGGTTATTTTATTTGTAGGATATATAAAAAAAACATTTTCAGTTAAACAACAATAAAAGATACACAAAAAATAATAAAATATAATCAAACATGTAAGTACTCGTATTAAAGCTGCATAGTATTGTTGTTTTGATGATGGATAGCACGCAGATGACACTGGTATGAGCAGTTACGGTTGCAATGAGTGTTTCAATGTTTCAAAAAACATTGTTGCAATATGCCTGTATCAAATATTTTTCAATAATTTCCGGTATTTATCGAAAATCAGTGTTCGTTGCTTTACCAGCAATGCAAGCCCTAAGTATAATTTTCTAAAGGATTTTTTTTTTATTTTGAATATTATTTATAAAAGTATTAATTAATGTACACCAAACTTGTAGAAAGTATGCGTGCTTCATTTATTTGATTTCCATCGTTTGTGTATGGAACGAAATAAAAAATAGTATTAAAAAAATATTTTCTTATCCTACAAGGTCAGAGTATTGTCAACACGTTGTCAAATTAATTTTTGAACAAATAACCATAAAAAAGTTGAAAAAAGAAATTAAAAAAAGTTGACAAAACATTATTTTCTCTCGAAAACATCATCAAATCAAAAAGTGTTCCTATTCAAATTTTCTTAAAACGGAAATTGTCGTTTTAAAAGTTTCTAATTTGAAGCATTTGGACTGTAATGTTATAACTCATTTAAAAGTTATACGCGTTGCGTCCAATTACTTTCTTATGGCAAAATTTTCAGCCGGGTATCAGGTGTACCGCCGGTCAACTCCTCACTCCCTTCCTTACCCCATTCTTCATCACAGCGGGAAGCGAGGGGAAGCCTGTGGCAGCTAAAAAAAGTAAAGCCCTTTGAATGAGTTTATAATCTATTTACGCGGTCTCTTGCATTTATCATAATTTAATTTCCATAATGCGACATACCTGGTCGCTCATGACGCTAGGCCCAGAGCTGGAGGCCTTTTGTTCCCGTACCTCCTCTTCTTTGTCATTTTTTGTATTCTTTTGAGTTAGCAATTCGTTGAAGTCAGATATTTTGCAAAAGCAAACAGTTTTCAGTTTTTGTTTGTGTAATTGTAGATAAAAAAAAATTGCCAACGTCTAAAAATAAATCGTCATGTTTGCATTAATTTTGTTAATTTTACAACGCGGTACAGGAAATGAAAATTATTCATGAAACTAAATTTTGTGCCAATAACTGAGTGAAATTTTCAAAATAAAACTAACGAAAAATTATGAGATCTTGAATGGAGCTTTTTTAAACTCTTTCATTGAGGATAACAAATAACAAGTAATAAATATAAAAATGTGCTCAGCTTCAAATAACTAATATATATCTTGCCTAAGTACCGATATTTTTGAATATGTTATTCATATTGAAAAAGCAAAGTCGGGTTTTCTTTTTTCTAACCAAAAGGAGCAAAACTTTTCAATAACATGTAATATAACGATACACAGATAAAGAAACATCAATTAAATATGAATATAAAAACAAAACAATCTTTTATACTATATTGATATGATCGGAATCGATTTCGTTCCTCACGGGAATTTTTAGCTAATAAGAATAAACATTAAAGCTGTGCTATTATTATACTAAACTAAGTAAAACTAATAAAAGTGATACAAACAATAATTGGCAATATAAATACGATTGGAATTTACAAGTAAAGATACAAATTATTAATACTAAGAGGTTAAGATGAAAAAGATAAAAATACAAAATGTGAATATCGAAACCGATCCAGATAATATTCAATATATGTAGGATCAGTACAAAAAGTGTTTTGTTTTTATAATAAAATCCATTTTTACTAAGTGTTGACAGTTAGCAAATTAAACGTAATAAGATTAAACTGGAGAAAAGACATGGATCATATTATATCGTTATATTGAGTCATTAATTCCCAAGTATAAAGTAATTTTGGTGATTGCATCTGTTCAAAAATATGGTAAGAAAGGAGCGGCCAAACTGTAGCGCATTGGATAGCTATTTATGATTTTGAAGTAACGTAAGAAGGTAGAAAGGTGCTCGAATTGAAGCGCATTTGAAATTATCAAAAAAAAAATTGACACTGCTTTTGATATGACCACTGCGATAAGACATCGGAGGCAAGTCATACCATACCACAAAAAGATGAAAGGTCTGAAAAAGGTTATGTAAATTTTTTTTATTAGTGTTATATCGCTATCTCATATACGTAACATTTTTTTGTGAAATCCATTTATCAATTCCTTGCATTTAATGTGCAGGACTATGTAAACTGCCGCTTTTGTTACAAATTTGATTTAAATTGTTAAAAAATGTACATGTGAGCCTATTGTTTGAAATGTAATTAACAATGTGGATTCGCTAGCATAAACATGGAGACTGCCGTCATTGTTTCCAGAGCTCTCATAAATTTGTGAAAATAACTTTATCATGGATTTTTATTATAAACATAAAAATTTACGCCACTGAATAGGCTTTGGAAGTCATTTCTCGGTGTTTTGGGACTTTAAGAGCTACAAAAAGTTTATTGGTTTCAAGCTTATGTTTTATATGTACTATATGGTATGAAAGATTATGGTAGTGGACGAGGCTTTTGTGAATTATTTAATACAAATATTAGAAAATATAGTTTTAATTTGGAGCTGTAGTACACAAAACGAGTATTAAATGCTTAATCATCTCGATAACATTCTTACCATCCAGGTAAGAATATTAAAGAAAAAAATATGTTTAAAGTCAGCTCTCCGTACTTCATGCTCAGACGTGATTTCATTTTAGGGATAACTTTTAAAACTGATTTAGGCGACATTGAGATATTACTTTTATAAAATACTCCAAGCAACGTTCATCATCACTGAAGGAAAAATCCGGAAAATGACGCGACGTTTTGTCTTTTCAAAATAATTATTTTTGTGAATCAAAAGAAAAATGCTGTGAGTTTTCAGAATAAATGCTAATTTTTCTTGAAAATATTTCAAAATAAATGAAAAGATTCTGATCTATAGAAACCTTTGAAACAAATAATAATTGGACGGAAGACAGATTTAGAATGCATTGCACAAAGCCGTAATCGTGATTTGTTTTAGAACGAAATAAAGGTAAGAACAATATTTTTTAAAAATAGCCAGACATTTTATTTACTTTTAATCCTTGGAGGGAAAAAAAATCTAATTCTTAAAAAAACCGATATTGAAAATTTCCATATTTTCTCCGTTAGTAACATATAATTAGTTAGTATTATTGTGAAAGTTTTGCTAGCCAAATTTTTATAATAGAAAATCTTTGAGATAATTTGATTAGACTTCCTTTTTTATGGTAATATTTTTCTTTTGAAAAGACATAACATATTAAAAAACAACATTCAAGAATCATACATCAAAATTTCATTCCTCTCACATGGTATGATCATATATTTTGACGACTAGCAAGTTTTTTTTTCAGTTTTTTTGACTCGTCAATTCATATGATCGACTCCTTCTGTAATGTTTTTGAAGCTGTAAATAAGATTTTTGGATTCGACTACTTTTTTTAACATGTTAGTTAAATTTATTATAATTTAAAATCATATTGTAATTTATTTTTGGCAATTTAAAATATCAGCGAGTTTGAAGAATATTCAATAAAATAAAATTGCCTTTTAATGCGAAAAAACTTGTGGACAAGATGTTTCTCTAATGTCATCAATAAATTTTACCGTGATTTAAATAAATATATTTTAAAAGAACAAACAATATTCATTGAATAAAAATATAATACATTTAACTTTTAGATAAAAAAAACTAAATACATGTATATTTTTATGATTTCTAATAAATGAATGTACAAACCGTCTTTCAGAAATCTTTCAGAAAAAAAAGACTCAGAAATCACTAGATCAGATAAAACGATTAAAAACTTCGTATTTGAATAGTCATATTTTATTCGATTTCAAATCCTGGAAGTCATTATAAGTTTTCAAAAAATTAATATTTGCGAAGATATTTTCCGATTTATCGCTAACTTGATTGAGTTACAAATTTTTACGACTTGATTGAATGAGGAAAATATTGTCAGCAAAAAAAACTTTTTATAACATGGAATGATATTCGAAATGGTGATTTGTAAGTCCCTCGAGAGTTTCGTCCAAATTGTAAAATTTCCGAATGATTTTTGCAGCATTCTAAGATTTACTTTGGAAAAATATACTTGACAATTCAGTAATGATAAAAGAGATTTTTTTTGGTTTTTATTCAGACATAAAATGTTTAATTTATCAATTAAAAGTGTCTTGATCGTCAAATAAATTAAATTTTGCTTATTTTTAAAAATATAGCTCTTTGTTAATTTCTAAAGTAAATCATCAAAATCAAGAAAAAATGTGTATTTTTTTTATATATAGTGATTTTTTTATTCAAATTCATTCGTAATTTATAAATGAGTGGTAAGATATCTGAAAATTACGTCATCATAAGTTAAATAATTTATATACTAAAGTTGAATTAACATGAGAATAAAAATATCTGGCTGCCGAAAACCTGTGGTTATTTTAATTTTTGATTTGTCTAAAGAAATATAATATTAACTAGCTGTAAGCCCGTTGGCCCCAACTGGAGGATTTTTTCGTATTATAAAAAAAAATGAAATTTTCCATGTTACAATCAAATGCATATTTATCAAATTAATCAGAATAAATTAACTTCACTAATTCGCCAAACGGAGCTTATTTTTAGGAATATATGAGTCTTTAAGGGAACCAAACATAAAAATGGTGAAACTTTTCCATTTGACTTTTAAGTGCAATTACGTTTTCAATTATTTTTTGTAGGAACTGTCATCAACTTTTAATTTTATGTGAAAGTTTTTTCAATAAATAAGCATAAAAAAAGTAATACAAAATAACTTAGATTATTCCACGTATTGTGCTACAAACTGTGACACGTGTTTCGCCTATTTCAGAGGCATCCTCAGACAGACTTACTTTCAGTAAGTAAAAGTAAGTCTGTCTGAGGATGCCTCTGAAAGAGGCGAAACACGTGTCACAGTTTGTAGCACAATACGTGGAATAATCTAAGTTATTTTTTATTTTATATTCAAATGAACTTCCACAAAGTTACCGACGAATCCATCGAAAGCATAAACAATGTATTTTAGAGAAAAAATGATTGAAATTATGCAATAAAAAGGGTGGGTTCAGTTCACTTTTTCCCATCATCCTAACTTGGCTCACTTTCCGTATTTTAATCTCGTTGACCCCAATCTTTCAAACTATTTCGCTTACTTTATTTATATTACTATTTGAGCATAAATTTACCTTGTCCAAAGCATAGACTCGTTTACTCGTTATTTAAAACAAAAGATACAAAAATTTTAAAGTATCGGGATAAATTCTAAATACCCTCTGTTAAAACGTGAAATATTTAATAGCCGTCAGCATACATATGAAACACATGGAATATTTGCATTTAACTGTCGAAACTATATTATGTAAAATATACCACATGCATTATTTGACAGGTGTCACAATATTCAATTTTTGAATCTTGAATACAAACAATCGAAGTTAGTAGGAATCGCAAATATCGTTCCATTTTCAAATTTTTAATTTATTTACACTATTTTTATCGCCTTGATATTTATGGCGACAGCGGGGCAGGATGGGGGGGAGGAGGACCGTCTTTCTTGACGTCATCGAAAAGGCGAAATCGCGACCATATACAAACGAAAAAAGTATGTATTTAGTATGAATAAAAAAATGGTGACAGCGGGGTTGGGGTGGAGGAGGGGGAGGGAAAATCGGGGACAATTTACAGACGGACGGACATTATCGACTATTAATATATAAGTAAAAATAAAGAAATGGATTTTTGCATCATAAATTTGGTTAATTAATTGTTGTACATTTAGTGAATATAGTATGTAAAAAAGAACTTTCAAATTAATGATTAATATAACTTTATTCGAATCATGTTTAAATATATGCCATACAGAATTTATCTGTTATTTTTTGAGGACATTCATTTTCAACAACAAATTCAGATATACTATTTCCATAAAATTATTTAAAAATATAATATTATACAACATTTAACTTTAACGAAACCGAAATTAATATTTATTGACACGACCAGTTTGTGAATAGTTGCTTAGAATGATCGACCTACAATATAAAAGTTGCGGCTGTTTTTTGTGTACAACAGTTTGTATTGTAATGCTCACTGACCCAACCAAGTTACGATTGTTCTGACATTTGAAAAAGTGGCATTCATTTGTTTCGCGGACATAAACAAACAAGCGAGCGCATCCTGAAAATGGCCGACAGCGAACAAAATACTATCCGAGTTCAGTTTTACACGCGACAGCGTCGTTTTTCGCTCTTCGCCACCGAATGAAACCGTAGGAAAGTTTGTGACGTCACTCATGTTGTCTGCTTAAACTGTAGCTTATTCAACATAAGATGAAAAATAGTTGCTTGTCTCCTACTGTTGAGCCTCAAAAACATAAGTTTTCTTTGCACACACATTTGTAATTTGACTGAAAAAATAATTTAGGGGAAATGAAATATAACCTGTGCATATTTTTATATAAATCTTTTTGACACTCAATTTATTAAAATTTCAAATATAAATCGTGCAAATTGAACACAATTGATGAACGTTCGACTTTTGATTAATAACTGAAAAATACACTGAAAAAGGTACAAGTTGGAATATTTATGTCCTAGGTTTCGGGAAAATAAATTATGGGAAAATTTTAACTCTAAAGACGTAGATTTGATATTTCAAAATAATACAAATAATGAAATGCAAACAAGAAGAAAATGTATAAGTCAAAAAATAACCAGGAATTGAACCGGAATATTTTAAGCGGCCGAATATAAATTTTAAATAAATAAATAAAAATGTAACATAATATTTGTTTGCTCTCTTTTCAGTCGATTATGAGAGGCAAGTTTGATTCATAGCGATAATACGTAAAGTACTTACTTTATGGTTTGTTATTTAACAAGACATAAGATTTTAGTCCAGTAAGTTGAAAATATAATATATTATATCCTGCTAGTACTTTATCCAAAAAATATTAATAAATTAACCAAATATTGTTTTAATTATAAGCTTAGCATAAGCCATAGTTTTAATATTTCTAATCAATACTCAAGTCACAAATAAAAAAAAAATGTTAAAGGTTTAAAATCATATTTTTATGTTACATGACGGATGGTTTTATGATAAGAAAGTTGAAAATGTGATCACTATACCAACAAGTTGATCAAAGGCACTATTAAATCTATGTTTAATGTGTAGTTTGATAAATATATATATATATACATAGTTATCCATCATCTTGTATGAATAAAGCATTTGAGTGTTGAATAGTGAAGCTACAGTCGTGGTAATGATTTCCGGAGTACGAATCCAACCGTTCTTATGAACCCACAAAGTCCGGAAAATTATCTCTCTGCCAAACAAATGGAAGTGTTTCTAGTTTTATATCTCTAGACTTGTAGCTCCAATTGGTGGTGCTTGAAGTTTGTATCGAAAGAGGGAAAGGACATTTTGTCTAACTATTCATATTAAATAGGTGTTTTTAGTTTATAGTGTCTAAACTTGTGATTTGAAGAAAAACATACTAAGAGACTGCTGTCAATATCTCAATATAACTGCAGGTAGTTTTTAAAATTTTAATGAGAGGTTTTGAAGCAAACAATTATTCAAAAGATAGTTATATAATAGTAAATTTTGAATTACTTAGCAATTCTTTCTTATGTTGAAGCAATGGCCAATATTAACAGACCCATAATCAACAATTAAATTATGTAATACTATTAAAGTTAAAGCATCTTTTAATGATAGTGAATTTATTGAAAAGTATCAATTGGTTGTTTTGAATGCAGAAAAGCTCAGTTACACATCAACGTAAATTATTTACCGTGTCCACATTGCAAGAATGTACTGAACGTACTAAGGTATTTATGACGCCCGCAAAAGAGATTTCCTATTTCTGAAATATTTGTGAAACTTTCACATTCAAACACTTCTTGTTGGAAAAACTGTTTCAGTTATCATCTAAGCTTTCAATCTACTGGCAACCATACTGGTAACTGAAAAACTAACTAACTAAGTGTTAGAGAAAATATTCACTATAACTAGTTATCAAAAGTTGCAACTATACTGTAAAAAGTAACGGTAGAAAACCATGGCTTAGATTATTTGTAAATATTGATAATAAAAAACTTAAGATTAATTGTGGATGAGGTTTTTTTAAAGTTAAGTTCTTTAAAACCTTCATAATGCAAAAATATACTATTGCTATGCTCAATTCAATGTGATCCACATCTCTAAAAAGAGTGAATCATACACACTCTTGTAGATAATGAGGTGCTACTGTTTCTGTCAAGTTATTTCTGTGTGGTATTTAGTTTTTAAATCATCGAAATGTGTCAGAGTTGATATTTATTAAAAAAAACTGATTCAAAAAGAACTATCTATTTATTTATTGATTTGGCATTTCTTTATTTTGGCATTCATTTATTGATTTGGCATTCATTTATTGATTTGGCATAGTTCTGACGATGGCGTAAGCCGAAATAGCTATCAACCTTTAACTTTTTAAAAACTGTAGAACTGAAATACTTTGATATTTTACCCTATTAACTGTCTATTTGATAATTTAAGAACTGAAAATAGCGACACAGCTCCAGTCTGTCTGTCTGCACCGTACATACTATTCAATACATACATATGATTCATTTATAAATTGATTATTTTTTACATAAGAAAAGATTTGAAAACTGGATTAATATTTAATTTAAGGCTGAAAACAAAGTGATACGTGTACAATATTTCATCACAATTTACCAGTTGTCATAATAAACAAAACGATTACTAAGAAGGTAGAGTAAGGTAAAGTTCATAAGATAAACACGAGTTAAATCATAATTGTGTTGTTAAATCGAAAAGCGTATTTCAATAATATATTTTGTAAACGCTTTATGAAAATATATTATAACTAAGCGAGCCGCTTTGAATATTGAATTTTACTATGTTATTTCAAGAAATCAGTAAGAAGATTAAATAAAGCATATGTTTTTTTCATGATTACTTAATAACTATTGATGTATTGGTCAATTTATTGAACTAAAACGGCATAAAAAAGCTTTTGCACACCTACATCAAATATTTTTCAAATAAATACAAAATCTTTACATATCAAACCTATATTAGGAATTATACTCATTGTATTGTAATCATTCACCGGTTCTCATGGGCATACTGATACAGTCTCAACTGTGGTATAGGCATACCTAATGGCGGAAGTTGTCTAATGGAGAGGGCTCCGAAAGGCGGGTGGAGCTACCGTCCACATCCATCATCCAATAAATTTGCCTAGCAAAAAAAATTGGAAAAGAAAACGACATCGACTTAGCGTGGCAGAGGAAAAAATATAAGAATTAGTCTCCTGTGTCACGGGAGAATTTTGTCTGAACATTTTCCAATTAAGATAAACATATATATTTTTTTGTTTATGTAAGTTGGATTTGTACTATTATTATTTTTCTTAACTTGTAGTATTGATGGCGAAGCCATATCTGTTTAAAAGTTGTTAAAAAATCAAATACATTTTATAATTGATCATTATTTTTACGGCAATAAATTTTACACACAAAAATGTTCTTATTCTTTCGAAATTTCAATCATACAAAACACTTCAGAATCTAAGCTTTAGAGTTCTCTCTCTCTTTATAACTCTAAACTCTAAAGCGTATTTCGTTGTTTCTCATAGCATACATTTAAGATCGATGATTGTTTATTTAATATTTATAATAAGATGAGATAAAATGATTTTTATTATCATAATTAATACAATCCATTCAACTAAATGGTCTTCCAGATGATTTTCTAGATAATCTCGAGATGAAATTGATGTGTGAAAATCTTCATTTTTATCAATGTTTGAATTTAATCTAAAAATATTTGGAAACTTTTTCTAATTAATAACATCAATGATTGATAGCCAAGTTTTTGGTATCAAAGTAGCATATTTTTCCTTATTTTTTAAATGTTTTTAATATAAAAAGCAAGTGTGACACGATCCTTATGCCACGAGCAAACGAAAGGGTTCATTTTGTGGACGTAACATGATTAATTACAACAGAGACTTATTTCCCCACCATACAGCGCTCAGTGCAGCGTTGGAGGCCATTTTACCTTAAATGAGTTACATTTTTTTTTTAAAATATGTTTGAATGCTCAACAAATTAACAGTAACGCAAAGAGATCATTTAATATGAATGGTCAAAACGTTTGTGAAAAAATACAAAATATTGAAAACTCTCATATTTTCTCTCTCGTCATTCGTAAAAGTACATAGAATTACACAGAAACGGAAAAAATCTTTTGCTTTCTTGATCAGGCATCTCTTAAAGTAAAATGTAGAAAATATTCTGAAAAAAACCTTTAATTAAACTATATAATACGACTAGGTTAAAATCAGCTAGAAAGACAATATAACTTTGTAAAGAAGCAAACAGCCAATTCGTTTTAACACTGAAAATTTACATTGATAAAAATCTTCATAAGCTTGCAACATTTCTTGTTTATTTTGAAAAAAAAAATGTTTTGAGATCATTTATATGCGTATTAGTATTTTTTTTTTACATCGAGTTGATTCCAAGTGGCTTTTTTCATAAAAGTTTAACTCATGTCATTTTAAAATTTAAATCTGTTTTTTTTAAATTATTTATCTATATTCGACAAATAAGTAATACATAGTAAACAAACTATACATTGTGATTAGTCCAGAATTATTATTTTCATGTAATATGTTGCATACTATACCATAAAAGTAAAGTCATTAGTAAAGCAACTTATTATATTTGAATACAATCAAACTATGCACAGGACAGTTTGAAATATAATATATGTAGTAAAGGGGTTTTTAAAAAAATACATTTTATCGATGGCTTAAAATTAAAATATTGTATCGCCATAAATTATAATATAAAAAACTAAATTTCAAGGATACAAATTAGACTTTGTCATATAAAAAATAGTATTTATTTAGCTCAATTTTATAGTTGATTTACTAAATTTCAATATTGACTGCACAGTGTAAAACAATTGAATTTTCTGAACTAGAATAACAAAAATATTGTAAAGGATATAAAATATCTGTGCTCATTAAAAAATTTTCAATAATTTGTTTTGTATATAATCTTTGGAATAGTAAGTTTGGAATATTTTAACATATACAAGCATAAGCTATTTTTGGTATATTTCAATACTTAACTTATTTTATACCAAATTTGGCTACTATACATTATTTCAGGTCTAAGCTATCAATAAGCACACGTACTATCATCGCAAACAAACTATTTTATAAAAAAACCCCATTGGTGTATATATAATGCATTTGATCCGAGATGTTGAAATTGTAAGGGGAAAAAATTACATTACTGAGAGTAAAGAGATAGTTCGGTGTCACTGATACTTCATCCTAGGGGTAAACAAATGAAAAACAAAAAAAAATATACACTCCCACCCCTTTAAGAAGAAATCTCCGCCATAGACGTCCCGTGGCTCGCGACAATGGGGAAAAATATTATTTTCGTCAGGAATAATAGGGGAGAACGTATAGTGCCGCACACAGCGGCGGGGAATTAAATAAAATGGATGTTTTCCTTGGCAAGTTTTACAGGGGAGAAGCAAGCAAAATGTATTCTAGGGAAGAAAACAGCCAAGCTGGGGACGACAAAACTTTTTATGGCATCTACCAATTACTATTAACATATTGTTATTGTTTGATTGCGTGGTACATACACATATTTACAAAACTTTTGTATGATTACCAACGTGTATTTGATATTCTTCCATCAAATGTCAAAAAAACTATTATATATCTATTTCTATGCATTTAGAAAATCTATGTAAGCTTAAATTGCTATTTAATTTGCTACAAGAATAATTGATAAATCATTTGTTTGCACGAATATTCAACTATGCTTAAGAGCAGTGTTTCTCAACCTTTTTGGACCCGAGGCCTTTTTTGAGTGCATCATTTTTTTGTGCCCCCCATACTTGTTTTTTTACTAAAAAAACAAGTAAGTGTTATATTTTAGGACCCAAAACAACGAAAAGACGCGAGACTTTTTTTTGTAGGCCTTCCCATAATTCGAAATTTAAAATACCTTCCTTTAGCTCTTCCGAGAATTTCGAATCCAAAATCCCAGGAATTTGCGGATTTCCCAAAATGAACACCGCAAGACATTTTTTTTTAAAATTTTCTCATACATTCCAATTTCTAAAACACAACAATTTACGGATTTCGGAAAATTTTCCCCCAAACTGTACTGTGGCTGATGACTGAAGGAAATCTAATCGTACGCAAAGTATCGTCGCTTTCATCATAAATACAATGTAAATAATTAAGTGAAAATCACAAATAAGCATTCAAATTTCTTGCATTTTTTTATATACATCCCGTTTTTAAGCGCCTTAAGTGAAAAAAACTGTTTGTTCTATTTAAATTTTTAAATTGAATGTTGGTTAAGTGGTTGATTTTTGTCTCTCATTTATTTTTTCTTTAGAACTAATTTTTATTAATTAACATTGTTTTCCACAACAACAAAAAAATATACTCAAAATCAATAGCGTGCTTCATTTGTATTCTACAATATTTGTATATTGTGTAAAATGAACAAATTTCAACATGCCTTAATTGCCAGTCCATTGAATATGCCTGAAGTGCGCGAAAATGAAAGCGCGAAATAATTGATGACGCCCCGAGCCCGCTTGAATGGCCTTCCCCGAGTAGGAAATTAATCGGATGTGAAACTGGACACAGCAAATGTGTTTTGTGTTGAAAAGAAAGAACTGTACGGATACCATCTGAGTGATCACTTATACTTTTTTTATATTCTTGGTTGTCATTAGACATAAGACGCGAGTGGTTGTGAAGGCAGTCCATTGCAACCGGCAGGCGGAAGATTAATGTAAGAAATAACAAACGATAAACGTAATAAACAAACTTACATAATGGTTGTATTTAATTGAGTGTTTCAAAGTAAATACAATACTTTGAAATTAATTTGCACGTCTATTCGTTCTTAGAAAAGATATTTTTCTTCAAAGAAAACAACATAATCGAATATTCATTTAGATATTTCACTCAATACAAAAATAAATTATGCAATAACTAAAATGATATTTTATAACAGTATTTAAAGAAATGTATTTAAACTTAAAATCAAATTATTTAAACATCTATCCATTGACACTAGGGCTTATACAAAAACCGACTTTTGAAAAAGAATGTCAATATTGTTTGAAAACCGGTTTTATCCGGTTTTCGAAGTTTTACAAAAAAATGGATAGTTCAATTAAAACAGCGAGAAAAAGTTCAATATTTTATGTTGTTTATTTATATACATAATAATGCACAATAAGAAATTATTTGGTTTTACTCTACAGAAATTATGATTTAAGAAAACACAAAGCGTCCACTGATCATTTTGTATCAAAATTTCCTGATATCAAAAATACCCTTTCGCTGGGTAATGAATGATGTGGAGCATATGGTCTTTAAGCCATCAAATAAAAGATCCATTTTTTCTGTTCTTATGTTTATAGTCTCGTTTATGGAAAATTTGGCACAACCGGTTACGATGTTCAAAAACCGGTTTTCGAATGTCGAAAATTTAGCCAATAAACCGGTTTTTGAAAATCGACAAGCCCTAATTGACACTAGTCGCAGTGACATTCATTACGTATATTTTTAAACGTCAATGATCCTGCAGCTGCAGGTATGTCTGTGTGTAATGCAAAGTGAAACGAAAGCCAACTTTTTGCTCTACCTTGATACAATTTTTGAATAATATCCTCTACGAGGGTGCGGCGGCCTTTGCGCGCGGGACTCTAGCGCGTGGACGTTTGCGCGTGGACTTGAGCGCATAATTGATTATTTTTATAAATACATACATAAATTTATTATATACATGAAATGTGTCCTATTTTATTATATACATGAAAAAAGAACCAAAAAAAACTGTTAAAATTTTTTAATCAAAACACAAAGTGTTATAAATGTTCCCTTTCTTCACTTTTTCTTATCCTTAATTCTTGGAATTCTGATTTGTAAAATCCATGATTTTAGTATTACTCATCATTAGTATCAATCAAAACCATTTTTCTAATCGCACTTCACTTTCGTCGCTAATGGATACTCAGTTTCAGGTAATTTCAATTGATAAATTTAGCCGCCTGTGAGGTCGAGTGGTCAACATCGTTGGCTACCGCTACGGAGGGCACGGGTTCGAATCCCGGTACGGGCAGTTTTATAAATTGATTTTTCAATTGATTTATGAATTTCTGTTCAAAGGCATGGATGTATGTGATGTCTTGAATTCCCTCCTCCTACCCATCCTATCCTATGAACGGGGCGTATAGAGAGCGATTAGCTAACCACTAGTCCTGTCCTTGCCCTTTCCTTCTATTCCTACTCTCTTTGGAAAAATAGAGGTTGAGCAACTGAGTAACAAGCAGTTCTCGTAGAAAAAAATTCTGTTGAGATAAACTCCATTAGGAGTCCATGTGCTCCATATTGGGAGCGGACATGGAATAAAAAAAAAAATTTTGTATAAAATATTCATGGATAGGTTTGTAAAAATACCAATTAACTTTAAATAAGATATAAATTTGGATTAAGAGTTATCTTAGGTAGGTAAATTTCTTTAAATGAGCACTAAACAATACACAATAATGTTATTTTGCGCGCTACTCTCGGCGCGCGTTAAGGTCCCACGCGCTGAAGTCGGGGTTGTACTGCGCGCTGATGCAAACGCGTTAGAGTCCAGCGCGAAAATGTTGGGGTGCCCTCTGGATAAACAACTAAAATCGTTGTATTAGTAGTATTAATGTTCTTAATTTCGAGCCGATATAGTGGAGCAACCACAAAGTCAAGTAAGATGAAAAGGCAATTTTAAACAGCGTATAAACCACTGCCTTGCCGTCAAGACAACATACAATCTCGAAAGCTATTTAATGTCTTCAAATGATATTCTCCCAAAATCATAAAATAAGCATTTAGTTTTTAGCTTTCCAAAATGTAATCCAATAACGAAAAAAAAACTGTCTTGAATATTCAAAAAATATTATTGCTCCAACAAATAACATTTTTTTAAGCAAATAAAATTTAAATTTTATAAAAACAATTTTGTAGTCGTGGCCGAATGAATGTTTTTTTATAATATTCTACAAAACGTTTTTTGTTTGTTTTATGCGACGTAATTTCATGATATCGTAAAAAAAAATATTCTACAAAACCATGGTGACGCACACGTTGTACCTTCTATGCGAAACGCTTTCACCGAGAATTCCCGGTGCTTAATACATGTTTACAATAGATATGATCTGGAATGGTTTTCATTCAGTCGAATGGGTTTATCTCATGAAAAGCACTGTTTTGCGTTTTAGTTATTTCGGGCTGACTCCATTATTAAGTTGAACCAAAATCTGTTTGATTATTCGAAACCCATCCTCGATCAAAATCTTTGTGTGTTTATGTAGTTAGTGTTTCGCAGCGCCGAAGAGATAATAATAATTATTTCGAAATTATACAGGATGCGGTCTTCTTCTCGAAACCATCGTATTGATTTACCGGCTTAATCTAGCAATATCAAATAATTTAGGTAGCTAGATAATATTCATGCATCCAGTTCCTTTAGATAAATTTCTTCTCATGTTAATACGATCCGAACATTGTGTAATTAACATAATTGCTATACCGAATAATAAATTAGAAAAAAATGTAGCTATGAAACTAAATAACTATAAGGCGCTTAATATTATTAAGTGAAAATTCTATGGTACAGTGGTCAACTTCGTTGGTTTCCATACTACACCTCACGGGCTCGAATTCCAGTACGAACAGATCGATTTTTCGATATCTGTTCGAAGTCATGGATGTTTGTGATTTCTAAAATTTCCACTATTTTTATCCTAAAATAACGTGATATAGCAAGAATGATTAGCCAATCACTAGTCCTGTCCTGCCTCATCCTTTCTATCTCTACTAATCTCTAATCTAAAAGAGAATTTGAGCGATTGAGTAACGAACAGTTCTCGTAGAAAAACTCCGTTTAGATACCTCCATTAGAAGATCATATGCTCCAGACTAAGAGCAGGCGAAAAAAAGAAAGAAAAATATTCAACGCTTTACATTGTAATAAATAAAATGTATCAATAACAACATGTTTCAGAAGGGAGATTTTTTCTAATAGTTTTGCTATGCCTAAAAAATAAAAATAAATATTTAGACACGTGTGAGTGTTTATTATCTATCAATGTAATCATTTTTTAATTTATTTTTTAAATTTGCTTTTTGTTTTGAATATGAAATAATCTTAAACTATTGAAAGCTACAATTTCATATAGGCTAGCATAAAACACTGTCACTCATATAATATAGCAGCGACTTTGAAAGAGAGCACAATAGAACGGTCTTTATTTTTTATTATCTTTATTTTTATATAGTTTTAACTTCACATGTAATATTTTACCTATGTGTGATTTAAGCAGGTGTATTTTACAACATCTTTACAATTTATTCAAAATAATTGGATT
Organism: Himalopsyche anomala; assembly: GCA_031772345.1. Lineage (NCBI taxonomy): Eukaryota > Metazoa > Arthropoda > Insecta > Trichoptera > Rhyacophilidae > Himalopsyche > Himalopsyche anomala. The sequence goes on along the minus strand of CM062828.1, from coordinate 13,999,810 downwards.
CAAAGCAAGGTTTAAAAAATGCTTGTTTTTTGTCGACCTAGCTCCAAAGATTTATATTAGTTTATGTCAGCATAAAATTTAATTAAGATTCTTTTGTTCAGTAGAACTGTCAAAAAATTTACTTGTAAACATGATCACACACATATTGCTAATTATTCTGCTGTCATAGATTTAATAAGCCTTTTTATTTATTATATTAAACGGTGGAAAAGAGCGGCAATAGGATAATGACAATAAAAAAATAAGTAAATGTTGAATAAGTCTTGTTAATATAAAAGCTGTGAACAACTTCTTTTATTTATTGAAAACGTCTAAAAGAAAGTAAAAATATTCATAAGTAATAAAAGGATGAGAATAAAGCAACTATAAAGAACGGTTGTAATTATTCAGGTCAGGCTCCATTAAAAATAATTGAGTTATGACTTTGAATGTAAATTAATAATATATTTAAAAAAAAAACAACAAAATATACTAAAAAAGAAACATGTTTTATGCTGATTTGAATGATTGGTTTCTAGAAGTCTTACTAAAATAAAATGTCCATACTGTATACAAAATTATTTGCAAAACAAATGGAAAGCGGATGAAGTCACGCGGAAAGTTACCCCAGAAAGGGTAAATCTATTGAGAGTGATATATCATTTAAGGAGTGAAACCTCAAAGAATCAGCGAAGGTCTACTCCACCCACCACGCGGCGCCATTTACGACTCCCTAAGCTTACGACCAGTAGCGCACTATACAAATCAAATGGTAGAAAGATAATATATCATTATTTTTCTTGGAAAAAGTGTAGCTTATTTTTTTACTGACGGATGAAAAGATGATATATGTATTCTTTGTACATGTTAATGTCATGATAAAAATAATTCATATATAATATTTTTTCAGATTTTCCAATTGTTGACGACGTTATGTAAATAAAGAAAATATGATAAGTTTCTTTTGTATTATGGTGTTTATTGTTGGAGAAAAATATTAAACGGCATTTAAGAAAAAATAGCAATGATGTTGAATCTTTAGATTTTAGAAAGCTTAGGGATACAAGGAAGAGGCAAATAACAAACTTGTAGTTAGTTTTTTTTAATCCCTTTACTCGTTTCTTTTAATTCCTTAAAGAAAGTGCTAATATCAGATTGTAAATTAAATATATAAAAACTAACTTTTACGTCATTTAAAAAAATACTTGTGTAATCACATTAAAACATTTCAAGCTTGAAATGGTAATACTAATAATTTTCGAGTATCAAAAAAAATAGCGCATATTAATTATTAAATAACAGGCAAAAGAGAGTGGTTTATAAATATTTGTTATCTTCTTTTAACATTAAGTGATTTTAACAATTAATTAAAATGAGTTGCTTATAACGAAAAATACGGAGATTAATGAAATCGAATTCTTAACCCGATTAGGCGTATAAAATTTAATCTGTCTATTTTTCAAAATCATAATTTCGACATAAATCGAAAAAATTCGACATTCTACAAATTTTACGGGAGGGATCGTCAAACTTTTAACGCGATTCGCCCACATTTCTATCTCTGTTGGTCTTAAGTTTACTTCGCAGGAGAAACTAAATAAAGCGTAAGTGAGAAGTAATAATATATACTGATGGATTGAAAACTTCTCCACCGAAAATACTATATTGTAAATAATACTGTTGCTTAGAATTACATATCTTTCGATCGATTCGCTTGAATTTTCCGATATTTTTTTTTCGAAAAATAATTAGTTTGGTCAATAATTCAATGTTTATTATTGCAAACTGGCATCTGGCACACTTACGTACAGTGGTCATAAATTATGTTATTGAATACATGGAAGAATCTGAATGATTTTTACCTTTTTTATTGCCTTCCAAAATGTACAAAAGTGTTCAAGGCATAAAATTTCTCTAAATATACTTGTATTGACGAATACAATAAAATTTTTAAACATTTCTTAAGAAAAATAACAAACCTCACGTCTCGGTTTGCTTAATTAAATTGTATATAGCGTTGGTTTTTCGGGATTTTTTTCTCGGATTGTCTCGACAGAGAATCCTTTATATGAACTTACTGATATAATAGAATTTGTAACAACGGTTAAAACATATCGAACATTATGAAAGTTTGAATTACCTTGGTTGACAAGTTACTGCCGTACTAGTGCGATAAACTGTCAAAAGGCTACGTTAGATGGCGCTTTTTTTCCATCGCCCCCAACAAAAGCAGTATTGCGATTATGCATGCATGTGTTTGATGAGCCACTCGACTGGGGCAACTGATCGAAATATGAATACATTCGGCTTCCGCTATCTGGATCGGCGTTCGTCGTTTTGCGGCAGGTAATAGATTAAGCACACGACTAATTACTGAGAGCCAATTAGGCTAAAGCCCTTCATAGTCGCACTGATATTTTGATTAAGCTTTTGTGAGCAGCGCTTGTGTAGGACAGGGACGGAGATTATCTTCGTATCGTTAAAACCATGTCTCACGAAGTAATAAACTGTGTAAGCAGTATTCAAAACGGTTAATTAGCCAAAAAAATACCTCAGTAAAAATAAAATTTGTTTTTTTTTTAAATAGCGTCAATGGAAGAATCATTTTATTATTTCTACTTAATTAACGTGGTTATCACTAACTCACTATTAAAAAAAAACTTTGATAATTTATTGATTATGTAACTAGGTGGAAAAAGTATTATACTTTGCTTCTTTGATAGGCGGTATCACGTGTCACCCTTAGTTACACAACCAGTGTAATAACAAAATTGTCAAGTTTGACTTTAATTAAAAATATTAGTAATCACCGAATCCATTGAAAATATTACTGAACACATTGAAATCGTTATAATATCAATTCAAAAGACATTTTAATGAATTGAACTTAGATTATTTGATTTGATTAGTTATCTAAACAATCCGAACGATGGCTACTGTGAAATAAATAACAATTTTATTGCAAACGCTTTTTTGCCAGTCGGCTATTATTTTGCCAATAACGCTTGTGTGGGAGTAGTTAAATGTTCAAGCGATAAAAGAAAACAAAATCCGATAAGGAAATTAAATCTTGAGAAATGTGATCAAACGTAAAAGTGAAAGTGATCAAGAAGCTTTAGGATCCGTTACCTGTGCTGGATTCAATGCGAAGAAAGCCGGGCGGCCAATTAAAATTTAATAAGATCTAAGTATTTGATCGTTACGACGACTCGGCCGTTGCTTAGTTTCCGATATTGATCGGAATGGGGCCATCGAAACATGCCAGGAAAATGGATGCCTATTTAAAAAGCCTCGGAATTTATTTGGGTTATTAATTTGGAAGAAGCTTAAAATGGCTTACAGATTATAATATGCATTCAACTGCCTTTTCTATAAACAGTTCAAAGGAGTTTAAATTGTAAAATATGCCCGAAAGCTCACATTCAATGGAATTTAAAAAGAAAAATAGCTCTTAGATATATTTTAAAATGTAATCTTAATGGTTTTTGTTACTATATTAATTGAATTTTATCTTAATAAACGAATGTGTTTTCTTAACGACGAGTATCTCTTTCTTAATACTGTTTTTCGATTCCACACAAAAAGTTGTAATCGCTTAAATTAAATATTTACCATTGTAAAAAAACATTTGGAGATGACTTTTATTGATTTTATTATATTAAACATATTTTACATAAAACTGTTTGCAACATATATCGACATATGGAATTAAATCATTTTTTTTTGTTAAACGGATACAGTGGCGTAGCTGAGAATTTTTGACCCTCGTGCAAACGTCATGCAAGACCACCTTATGCAATTTTTTGTACTGAGTATATAGAAATTTTGGTCCACCTTTCGCTCGGCCTTCATGGATTGCATCACTCGGTTACGAGATGGCTACGCAGCTGAACGGACAACTTGAAAATTACCACTAGGTCACGGCGAATGTGTAATATATTTCATTTAGTAAACAGTGTATGTATTGAAAATTTCAAGTATGTTAAAGTAAAACGTAAATATTATTTCTTAAATTGAAAGTTAATGCGTGATTTGTAATATTGCTAAAATGTCTATGTAACAGATATTTTATAATATGATTGTTTCGGATTTATAAAAAAAATATTTATTACTATAAATAGTATTTTGGTTTTTTGTTCAACATAAGAAAAATCACCAGGAATTAGGCATTGCAAAAATAAAATTAATCTAATGATATTTTGATCAGCCGTCCAATAAACAAATGACTGGATAAAAGGGACGGCTCAATCTAGTTAACGATCCAAACTGTCACAAACCGCGGGACGATCGATCTTAATTACGTTGTTACTTGAGCGCTGTACCAGGCTCGTTTCCTCAAAATTTCAGCGAGAGCCCAAAGGCCAGGTCATTCGCGGGCCTCATTCTTCGAAGAGGCCCTATTAACAAAGCATTAGTTGAAGTTTTTGTTTAGACAAATTGCTCCAGCCACTTACTGTAATTACAAACAGCGTTGCAAAACAAATACCAGCGATAGAGGGGTGTGTATTACATTGTACGGTGGATGCTCTAGAATTGTGTAAATAGAAAGGGATAAACAGGGAAATAGCGATGCAGGTGCGCAATTTTAAGCTTATTTTACTACATTAATTAATATTTCAAATGACGCTACATACTTCATATATACCAATTGACTGTAAGAATAAATTTTGAGCTGATTCACTTACATATTAATAATAATATTAAAAATGACTGGTAAGATTTTAATTCTAAAATACATATGCTTAATTTGAAATCAAATTTATAACTGTGTTATTCCATTTGAAGTGTGGCGTGTATTTTACCTCTTAAAATACATTCTGAGAAATGAACTATATATTTTTAATAAATAAAACTCAATTTTGTACTACTGATCAGTTGATAATGCATGAGCAAATCCGGCCCTGATATTTTAAAAAACAAAATTGGCATTAGTAAAAATGATTTATTTTTTTAATTAAATGCCTTTCAGCCAAGCGTTGACGGTGGACACCTTTTAAGTTAACATAGTATTACATTTTTGGGAATTCATGTAAAACTTTGAAGCAAAACAGAAAATTCAATCACCGAATGTTTCAAAAGTCATAAAAGTTTCAAGTATAATATAATAAAGCAAGTCATATAAATTTATTATCTTAATTATCAAGCACTCACATATTATATTATTGTTTATTGCAATCTGTGTAAACAAGGTCATGCTTATAATTTATTATAATGTTTTAAATATATCGTGTAGTAAAGGGAACTCTATTGCTTACATTTGCCATAAAGAAAAACACTTATAAAAATCATAATCGAGTCTTTGATCTGTCCAGGCTGGATTTTTTTTAAAATTATTTTCTACCAATATAACACTTTACAATACTAGATTAAATACACGATTAGAATAAACACCTAAAATAAAAAACAATTATAATTATAATGAAGATAGGTCTCATATAATTAAGTTTGTAATCCATTAAGACAAACATGAATTCATAAAAAATGAAAATTATTTTCCAGTTATTTTTAGTATGATACAACCTTAAGGTATAGGCAGCGTTGGTATGATATATTGGAATTTTAAATAATTACAAAACAGGTAGTGTCTATATTAACTGAATCACAGTGATGCCTATTCAGAGTGTAGAAATTTATTGCTATTGTATTAACAACAATGTTGTCAATAAAAGTTTTTTGAGCTTAACAAAGTTTTTATAGTATTATATTACATACTAAAACAAATATTTTTTCTTAAACAACAAATAAACAATCAACCTTATTTTTTATTGTTATTATGTAATCGATACTAGAAATAGTTTTTTTTATATAGCCTTATAAAACTATGTCCACCGGCAGCACATCCGAGTGCCGCGTCGCCACAGAAGCAGGCCCACGATCATGGCACAATAAATCGACATCGGGAGGGCGGAAGCTCTATCACAGGGTAGGCGGAAAGAGAGCTTTTCGCGTCTCGCCACTCTCGCTAATTAGTCTCTTTCGTTTGGCGCAAAGTTAATCTTCATTATGGGTCCGCTGTGGAGACACGCTGCTCTGATGTTCTGATGCCGACGCCCGCCCATGGCCTGTCATCCCGCTCTAGACGAGATTTTTTTACTATTGACACAACACTGCTAACGGATTAGGGGCGACACTTTCTAACAAAAAATAGTTTTGAACCAAAATAATTAAATTCTCTTAACAGTACATATAGTAGTATTTTACACAGACAAGTAATCTTGGTTGCGCGATATGTAGAACTAACTGCTCTGACTTATTATGTAATGAAACAATATCGTTATAAGCAATCTTCTATAATTAAAATAAAAATATTTAGACTAAAGTTCGAGTGAGTGACATAATACCAATTCTTGTTATAACTACAACTGATCCTCTTTTTGATTCAACGTTCCAAATACAAGCTTGTAAAAAACGAATGATGCCAAAACAAAAATGGTACATAGGTTTCGTTACTTAAAAACAACTTGAAATACGAAATTCTTGAATTCAAAAATAAATCGAGTTTATTTACTATTTATACCTAAAAATATTTTCATAAATTACACAAGATAAATACATAAAAAATTAATAAATTGACAAATATTTCTATTTCAATTAAATTAAAAATTATTATTATTAAAAAATATAATTCATTTAGTGTCGCTACTTAAAGTGCTAGTTTTCTGTTTTTTTTCGCTGGCGAAAAATCACTCTCATAATAGGGTAAAAATATCAACGTATTTTAGTTCTACAGTTTTTTACATTTTATGCGTTGATAGCTATTATGGATTTCGCCATCGTCAGAACTACCTACTATAATGAAGTTCTACCAAGTAAATGCCAAATCAATAAATAAATCACTCTCATCGTTAGAAATATTATATTCAATTTGGGAGTATCTTGAATAATATTAATATCGTTTATTTTTTTATGTTAACGTCATAATGAATATAAGGGCGACAGTAAAGTTTTATTTTTTTAATAATTTTAAAGCAAAGAATCATTTTAATCATTTCAAAACCGTGCAAAATGTGGATCGGGTGCATAAATTTAGAATTGCTTCTTTAAACATTCATATGCTCTTTATAAGAGAGTAGGTAAGAAAAAATATGCATTTAAAAATAGAAAAAAATGTAAACAATGTAACGTTATTAGTCAATATATAAAATCTTTTTCAATAAATGAACGTGGATTTTCAAGCGGCTGTTAATTTTAATAACCAAATAAACATGTTTTACAATTAGACCGCAATTTTATGCCACATCGTTAAAATCACCGCATGACAATTTTCCCACGCGATATGATTTCACTCTAAAAGCGATCAAATTGCCGGCTATGCTAATAACTTAATATTTCAAATTATTTGACGCAGTAACCCTGCTACGGATCGTCAGACATCTCACCCGTAAAAAAACAAGGGTCCCATCCCCGCGTTTATATTCGATCAGTCATTTCAATTTTTTATCAAAATTTTCGGGCGCACATGTTTTGCCGTTGTTTTTAAATATGATTAATTGATGGATGTGATGGAGATATTATAACGCGGACGGCAGCTTATGAATTTAATCAAACTGAGTATCTTAATAAACAATGATGAATAATGAACGAGGGGGTCTAAGAACGAGTAATCAAGTAGAAAATGTCTTCATTCCAAGTGTGCGTAGCTATAAGCTTTTTAAGATAGTTTAAATCGGAAAAAATCTAAAAGAAACTGAATTATAAACGATAAGTGAAATGAAAAAAAAATATTCTTTAAAAGTAAAATTTAATAATCATAATTGATTACTTGATACAACTTTTTTCCTTAATCTTATTTAAATAAGAAAATATTTATACGCTTGAAATAAATTATACCATGTCACAATATATTACTAAAATTATCTAGATATTGCGTTTAACTACTATTGTATGCCGACAAATCCCAATTGAATTATATCTTAGAAAGTTTTTGAACTTTGTCACACCGAATGAATTTCTTCAATTTTTGTTGATGGCGTACACTTATTTTTTTTTAGTTAGTTTATGTTTTAACGGTCAGCTTGTTTTCAGTTTTCTTATCAGCTTGGTAAATGGCATTTAACTTTTTAAAAAAATGGTCATAGAGATGTCAAGGGCTGACCGCTTGCATACAATTCATATTTTTGTTATTTAAAATGCTGAATAACATTCTATTGAAATTATCAGTTTACAGGTTTAATATTTCAGTACCACCAATTATTTAATGTCGCAGAAATCCAAGCCTTAAGATTTGATAAACGCGTAAATAATTCATACATGTGTGGATTAAAACTATTGAATCATGAAGCTGTTACTCTATACTCAGTTATAGCAGAGTACAGATCATAAGTAATTCGACATATAATATTTTTTTTTACTGTTAAAATACGTATTTTTTAATTTATTTAACGAACAATGCAAAGAAGGACTATCTTATAAGCGAATAAGGCGCGCGTTTGGGACCTCAAAATCTTATGAGCCTCAAAAATTGCTTCTATTATATAACTCGTATACTTTTTGTTCAGATTAGAACTATTTTACATGGAATTTTTTGTCGTTTTTAAGTTATCCAAAAAACGGGTCCTCCAAATTTCATTGCGCCTAAAGCCTCTCATGTGAAAAATTTGCTACTGGAACAATGGTATGATCAGATAATGTGTAATTCACAAGTATATGTGTAAATTAGTCAAAACATCATTTTCCTTTACTTTTACAAAAAAAAAAAAATATTACGTCTTTAATAAATTAATTTTATTCGATTTTGATTGTTCTGAAGAAAGTAGTTACATATGTTTAGGATCAACTCAGTACTTATCAGATAACAGTACTACCTTTTATACCATGAAATGTTTAAAAGGTATTGTCATTAGCCGTTAGGGACTAAGTCTTTTTATTGCGTGATCACGCTTAGCTTTAAGTGTATCATGCACAATATATATAGTATGTACATATATATAATTGTTATACACACACAAAAAAAGCTTTCATATTACTTTAACACGCTAGAGATGTTGACACATTATGATAATATGACTACGTTGGTTTGTTTCAACAAAACAAACATGTTAACTATAATGGTAATGAATTGTTAGATAGTTTTTTTTTTTTTAAATATATTGTAACAACTGAATTCTAAAATTTTACGAAAATTCTGTAGTAATAAACTGTTATGTAAAGATTTAAAAAAAATACATAATTGTTTTCGAATAACATTAACGTGTTCACTTTTAAGGCGTTCACTGTCAATACTTGATGGGAAAGCAATATATTCTAAAAATGAAACACTTAATTGTACCAATTCCATCTATATTTTATATGATCAGGACCAGTTGTTCTCATGACAAGCATTAACAACTGATAATAAAACATATCTATCAACTGCTATTTATAAAGAACGCAGTAAAATAATTGGGGTGTGTCACACAATTAGAGAAATATAATATGAACGGAATTTACAGACAAAAAGAAAAAAATAAAAAATAATTTGCACTAAGCACGAAGCTAATAAGCCCATAAGCGCGAAAGAATTTGAGCTGTATGTTTTTATAATAAATGTTTCAATAAAATATGATAAATGATTTATTGTAAATTTAAAAAAATCGTCTTATTTTCGGACCGAGAAATATAAACCTGAGCTTCTTGGTCAGATTCAGTTGACAAGTGTAGTTTATAGACTCTGGTCCGGGTTGAATCGGGTCTTAATTGACCGAGCTCGGGCCGAATAACTATCAAATTTCAACCCATGCAGACCTCTACTGCCCACAAAACAAAGACGATTTTAAAGTAGGCTTTTATGGATATTGGGTTCGAAAGAAATCTTAAATGCTGGTGAATTGAAACATTCCAGAGATATTTTAAAATACAAATTAAATTACTGTTTTTCAGAGCTGAAGCTGTAGTAGTTTGTCATTTTGGGGAGTCATAGAATTGCCTCTGTTTTTGCGACGTTAACTTTAAGTTGTTAACTGAGTTGGAAATCAAAACGTTTTTTAGATTTCACTGAATGATTTGGTTTTAAGATAAGTTGGGCTTTATAAGATTTTGTAAGCTCAGCACAGAGAATCTGAGAATTGACATTTTTATTTTCTATCGAGTCACCGATTAGAAATCAGGGTTAAAACGATTAAATTAAGCTTTTAAATTAAGCCGCATTTAACATTTGTTATGTAATGTGCTTTATATAAAAATGGTTCTGCTTATCGATAAAAGATTTCCAATTACACGGAACGGTTCATTAATGAGAGCGATTATTTGATAAGCCACAATTTTCCCTTTGCCTTTTTCATGATTCTATAAAAAAAATCTACAATTGAATGAATACATTCGCAGAGTTATTCAAACGGTTACTACCAGTTTTGTAAGAAAAGACAGTTACTTTCAAATACTTAATTAAATGGTTTTATTTAAATAATTGTTTTAAGAAAATTAAGAATCTTTTATCTGACAAAGATTAAATATAATACAATTAAAATGGATAAACGTATAATTATAAATTAATTTATAATAAGTGTATAATGAAAAAACTAGTACCAACACATGGTCTTATTTTGAATTATTTTAAAAAGTACTACTTGGTGTTTATTTAATATATATAGTGAAATTTTACTAGAAAGAATAATATTTTTAAAATTTAGTTCGTATTTAAATACATATGAAAAATTAATATCAACTTTTAGAAAAATCAATTTAAGATTTTGTATCCAAATGATGGAGTGTTTGTTATGGTTCATTACTTTACTAACCTGGCCGTTAAAGCATTAAGTAAAAAAAAAATGATTAATTCTTATCAGTTATATCTTTCAATAGAGAGGTCGAGTGTGTGAACACCAACTAGTCAAAGTTAATAAAAAGTAAATAGTCCCACAAAGTGGTTCGCAAATGATCAACCCAAAGTAATATCGAATCGAAAATGAGGGTTAATTAGTTTTACAATTTTTTTTCATAATTTTATTGTTGATTAAGAGAAGACATTGTATTAAAAAGATGCTTGAAAATCAATTTTCTTGTCATATAGAATATTTCGAATGTATTTGGAAAATATGTTAAAATTCGATCGATATTATTATATGATTGAAGTCTATTAGAAAATATTAGTAAAATATTTTCCGTTAAGTAACTTATTTTATTAAACGTGTGTTATTTTTTCATTCTTGTTAGCCGAGCACTATTCTGGAGTTGCTCAAGTGTAAAAAATAAAATCCACTATACTGAAATCAACTGCATCAAATTCATAAAAAAAACGAATTTAATTTCAAAGGAGTGTAAATTTTAAATCAGGTCAAAAGGGTGTCCCGACTCCGTTCTGTTTTAACAGATGATATAAATTAAAGTCAGACTAGCAGTAAGTAAAGCGATATGTGGCAAAGTATAACGACACAGCGAGATTTTGCAGAATTCGCGGCGGTAATTGCAAATGCCGACCTCAGCTTTGGACCATCGCATCCCCGTTCTGTGTGTTCTATAGTAATACGGCTGGGAGGGCGGCGCATTTAATTGGGGATGGCTGGGAAATGCATACGCCTGCACTTAGCTGAGCCACCGACGAACAATGAAAATCTATCTCGTCAGGGCATACTTACTGGTCGGTGTCTATCCGTGGAATTAAAGCGCAATGGGCAGTACCACCATGTTGCTAATTTAAAAATTTTAATTTAACATTGGCCCTCAATGAAATCATTTATCAATTTCTCATTTATGCAATTATGAATCAAAAAATATTACATAACACATATTTATATTCTTTAAATACTCCACGATTCTCCATAACTAACGTGACCGCTTATCTTTCTCCCCAAACCAAGACAACTAAAAAACAATTTAGTACTTTTAGACGCCGTTATAAGCGTCTCACACTTTCAAACAATACAATTGACTAGATATTAATGTTTTTTTATGTCATATTAGATATATTATATGAAATTATATAAAAATACAATATTTAAATTGAAATGTATTATTTACTACGTCCGCACGTCCACGTTTTCATTTGCTAGCTTAGATTATGCCGCCAGGATTTTGATTTAGCTGGGATACGCCGCTCAAAAGTGGGACTGTCCCAGTGAAAACGAGAGGTTTGGTCACATTATCCATAACTCACCTACCAACGTAAAGGGGTGTAGTAGTTATATTTGTCGTATAAGGAAAATAATTTATCATTAGTGTAATTTTGTTTGTTTATGTTTATGATTGTATACAGACATCTTTTCATATTTTTTAAAATGTGTTAGTTTGATGTATTTTAAATCAATCATGCTAAAGTAGGTGGGGGTGAAAAAACATATTATCCGAACATGCATGTACATATTTAAAAAAATATTTAATATTCATAATTGTTTTAATACTTGCCAAACACATTAGCAGAATATAATGTGATCTTCATTATAATAATAAAAACACAATATTCCTTTGTACTTCATTCCACTTTATTTAAAAGGTCAGGACCGGTTTCGCTCATTGCGAGCATTGTGTTGTATTTTTAATTCTTAAATTTTACTTTATACTTATATATTACCAATTATTTAATACAAAAAACATTTGAGTAAAAAGTAATTATCTATAGTTAATTATCACAGCTATAGCTTCTATGAATCGCTGTAATTTACCAAGCTCATTGTTTCAACTATGAAAGCATCGATTGCAATTTTTAATTTCTTGCTAAAAGCGCTTACAATATTGGAAAACGATTAATTTGTTTGAATGTAAAAACCGAATATCTTTCATATTATTACTATTATAAATATATTTAATAGCAAAAAAACTCAGACTTCAGACATGTTACATTAGTTTTCCGGTAACAAAAATGTTGCGGAATACTGCTATGTGTAATTTAAGGCTATTAAAAAATAACATAATTTAAAAAAATAGAACTTTCATTAATTTAATTAAAATCCCAATTTTTCTGCCGAATCAACGAACAAATATAAATTTAACAAATAAATAATGGTTTACATTCACAGGTTACATTTTTGAATGCCACGTAACTTGCTTAATTCAACATATTATTCGACGTGACTGAAAGATCTAACATATTGTTAGTCGTATTGTTTTCAAAATCTTTTTCCTTTAACCATGAAAGTTAATTCAATATCTTTTACTCCTTATTTCCGCATAAACGGTCTTTGTTTACGGTAAATTTTCTTTTTCTTTCTACCAAGCGTTTCAAAGATATGAAGAGGCTTAGAATCATAGCTTATAGTCTTGAAAAATATAGTTTTGAGAAAATCGCAAAAACCCACAAAAGCACAAATTTTTACAATCGTAAAAATGACAAAAAATACTATGAATACTTATCGCGTATGAAAAGTAACACTTTTTTTAGATGAAAATATACTATTACACAATTTAAAAAAATAGCCGTCGATTGGTTCAATCTGAACATATCATATTATTCATTAAAAAATGCGAGCCGATAATAATATTTGGTCGTGGTTTTAACAGTTTTAAAAGTAAATTTTAATATTGAATTATATTTTGATATATGTAGTGATGCATTTTAAATTTGTTGGCATACTTATCTGAAAAAAACATCATACACGGATATTATGATACCAAACCTCTCATATTCTTCTCTTTCTTCTTTGGCCATGTTCGCTCCCTATGTGGAGCATATGGCCGCCACGCGGCACCTCCATGTTTCCCTGTCTCCTGCCAACTGCTTTGCTTCCTCCCATGACATGCCAGCATCCCTCAGTTCCGCCGAGTACATCCTATGGATAGTACCCGACGGATGTCCGGGACGCTGGAATCCCACCGGTCGAAAGAAAAGGCAGGCAGGATTGAGGCTTTCCGGAGGCATCCGCAGCACGTGACACAGCCAGTTCCAACGTCTCTCCATAACCACTGACGTGACAGGACGCTGTCTTGTACGCTCCCTTATCTCTGAATTCCTCACAAAATCAAACCACCTAACCCCCATTATCCGACGCAAGCATCTGTTCTCAAAGCTCAGTATACGGTTTTTCTGAGTCTTCGTCAGGTGCCATGATTCGCAACCGTAAAGCAGTACCGGCAGAATGCAAGCGTTGAATAAGTGGCATTTGGTTTTAATCGAGTACAGCTGTGTGTCCCAGACAGTCCGCATTGAGTTGAATGTTGCTCCAGCCATTCCTAAACGAATGGCGAGCTCCTTTTTTGTACTACCGTCTTCGGGGATAAGTACGCAGAAGTATCTGAAGCTGTTCGATAATCTGTCCCGCGCTAGTAAGGGTCCTATCAGAGTCATGACAGGTTTGGTTACACATCACATTGGTCTTACTAGTGTTAATTTTCAGACCAATGCGACCTGAGTTGGTTCCTAACCCATCAATTGTCTCCTGGATGCCCTTTATTGATTTATCGAATATGCATATTCTTATGAATCATCGGCATATTCAAGGTCACACAGCTTCAGACCGGGACCAACAGCTAAACCTCGATCAGGCGGAATTGACCTGCGAAGTATCTAAACCTCTCATATGCCAAGTACATAATATGGGTCATGAGTGACTTACTAGCACAGTTATCATACAGAATCCAATCCAAATATTAAATGTTCAATATTATGAAGCAGTCATCAGTATCACATATCTGAAGTTACAAAAAAATTCAAATACTTCGTATAATGAATGCTTGACTTTTATGTTCAACAGTACATTTATCATGAATTCTTACGATCGACAAAGCCACGTCGAACCGGTAGAGAGGGCTGATATCAGATAATACTAAAATGTACGGATTAACAGCAACAGCCAGACATACACACACCCGCACAGTCGGACACACAGTCCTAACGCACATTGTTGCAAACACACAGAACTAAGGACAGCCAATTAGTGTGGCTTAAGTCCTGCTGGCCATGGATTAACTCCGGTTGACGCCTATTTATACGAGACTAACTACTGACCGGAGAAATGTGCAAACTGCAAGATTGTTTTCGCTGAAACACATATGTTTTATGTTGAAGATTTATTCAAATCATTTCACACGTGCAGAGGTATATTGCATTAATATTTATAAGCAAAAGGTAAAGAATACACTGTGCACGCAACCTTAAAGCAGATGGTCGGTGGGTGTGCCTTCTAGTCACTCTCGGAAATGAGTAAGAACAACGGAGAGATAAAGTGAACAGATTCTGTTGAAAATTACACTATACACAATCAATTTAGAATTTAATACCAACAATTTGTATTTGTAAGAAAAATGTGACGATTTTCCTCATCCAAAGTCTAATTTCAACATGAGAAAACAAAAAAAAAACAGAAAACTTTGCCCACTTTGCAGGTTCCACAAAGTTATGTGATACCTGCATGAAATATGAAATACAATAACTTAAATGCAAAAAATCTGTAATACTACAGTATTTTTTTATTTGAATTTATAAAAACTTATATTTGTTTGTTTGACAGTTTTCGTATAAATATAAATTAACAGCTTAAAAATATAAATTTTATCAAAAGTGTATATTCGATGAATGTGAATACGTGATACTAGCTTTGTAAAAAATACATTTGAAGTGAAGAATCCGGAGACTTATATATGGTTTACGGGGTGGAATTGAAGGATACAGGAATGTCATGGGAGGAACCAAACATATTGGCCCAGAGAATTCTGGAGGCACTGTGTGGCGGCCAAACATTTAACATAAAAAAGTTCATGGTCAAAGAAAAATACCCATTTATAGTGTTATAACAATGATGTGACAACTGGAAACGACACCAAATTAAGAACTATCTGAATACTATATTGTATTCAATATTATAAACTATTCGTTAAGAAAATTGATATTTTTTATTTATTGATAAAAAACAAAAAAAACTATATTTTACAAATTGCTCTCAGATCTATTTCAAGATAAGAACATAAAAAAATTAAGTATGTTTATTTGGAATTTTAAATTAATCTTGAATACAAATACTATTGGATATCATAGAGATGAAAACAATGTGATGTTAAAAGCAACTCAACGTCAGTCTTATAACGTGTGCAATTATAGTTCCAATCTTTGCACAGAATTTTTACGATGTCCCAGGGTCGGAAGTAAAATTTCTCAGAACAAACGATCCAAGGTCGTAAAACAGGAATAAAAAATGCTGTAAATCACCGTAAGTCAAAGAAACGCTTGAATTTATGCAATTACTAGCACCTGTGATTTAATATGAAGCTGTTCTAAGATCGTTTTCATCATCTTTTGGGCACTCGAATTTATGAAATTTTACATTTTTTAATAATATTTATAATAAAAATTCGAAGATCGAAAATTTCCATAAAATTATCAGACCCTGTGAAAACTTTACCAATTTAAATGGTATTATTTTTTTACCGTCTCTTCAATGAATTCGGTGGTTTCTTTGTGAAAATTCATTAAAGTAAAATTGATATCTGTGTTATTGAATATCTAAGAGTTTGAGACAGCGAATGAAAGCTTTGAACACAATTAATTAATTGGTAATCGATAGCAAGTTGAGTCGATGCCATCTATAAAATTGATTTTTATGGGTCTTCAACCAACTCATTGGTTATAAGTATTTCTATTGTTTGTATCTTTTGCATGTTAAATGAAAAATAGCCCACATATAATATTTAAAAGTTGAAATAAATTTAACAACTAGACGTGAAACACATCTATCATTGTTTTAAATTGAACTACGCAACCGACGAAATAAAAATGTTTGTTGCAACTCAAAATGGTTTCAAATTTATACCATTTACTTAAAATTCACGTTATTGTCTTAATAAACAATAGTTTATTTCATCCATATTCACTTTCGATTTATGAACCTATCCTTACAGGCATAATAACTCATGAGCAGCTCAACTAAGTGCGATGGGACACCTGTTTAAAAGCGTTTGACCCTTTGACGGTCCTGTTGGCCAATCTTTCTAAAGTTTCTGACACCACAATCCAAATCAAAGAGTATTTAATGTTTTTTGAAAAAGCCTAATGTAATGTATACATCAAGTGCAAAAGAAGTCTGTAGCATTAAATGGGAACAATTATTTCATATTACATCATGAAAGATACATAAACATTTAAAAAATCTTTTCAATCAAAATCGAAACAAACAAACCCCTTTTAAACCTTACAATTCCAATATTTCATGAAAAAGATTCACGGCTTTTTATGCAAATTTGTGCAAATGTTTTTACAATATTAATGTAACTGGTATTAAAAAAATAAATTTCAGGGAATGGAAATGATTTATTTTTCATTTACGGGAATTGTTTATTTTATTCAAATTAATATGTTTTAGCAAAATGTATTTGTATTATTTATACATTTTTATTTAGGTGGTAAATCGAATGCTGAAAAAATATTTATCAAGTCCATATTTTGATGGTTTATTAATTTTTCATAATTTAAAATAATAATAAATATGATATTTTAAATACGTCGTCGGTTCAGTTACATATAATATTGATAACTATTTTTTAATTTACATTTGCAATATTTTGAGCCAGATAAAGAAGATCATAAATTTTCACTGCTGTTGTACATACTAAATATTTATTAAATTATTTGAATTTTTACCAAATATATGTTTTTTCATATATTCAACAGTGTTTCACGATTATTATAACATACTTATTAGTATATAATTAATCAGCTTATTTTTTTCGTTATCAAGGTGCAAAATATTTAATATGAATTTATTTCACTCGCAAATCTTACGAAATTTGTACTAAAGAATCATTTTTTATTTTACAGAAATGAATGTTTCAGAAATTAGCTTTTAGTTCAAAAAATATAAAACAAAATGTATATCTATGTATGTTATAAAAATAAAACTGGCTTTTAAACAAGTCTTTTGCTTAAAAAATACGGGTTATGATAATTCACTAAAATATCATTTAAAAGTTCTTCTTTCTAAGATGATAGAAATCGTCAAATATCAAACAGCAAATAAATTTTGTCTTGAAGTAACCTCTTAACAAATGAAAACTAAGTCTAAAATGTATAGTCAACCAATATTAATATTCGACTATTACAAATGAAACTTTGAACATTAAAACCATAAACTACTCTATTACTTTTTACAATGTATCTGAATTGTAATATAGTGTGTCATAGGATAAGTGATCGATAGTGTAAAAAACACATTTATGTTTTTTTAAATGTATTTCCTTAATGCTAAGTTCATGGTTTGATTAACCAGAACTACAATTGTATGGGTAAGTAATTATTTTTTTGAAATGGTTTATAATCAACTTTAATGGATATGAAAAGATTACATTGATTATAAAGCCTCAATGAAAAAAAACAGTTGAAAAAAAAACTTTTTTTTAAAAAATTACAAATGTTAGCAGGGTTTTTAGGTTTATTAAAAAAATAAATAATAGCAATCATTTAATTTAAATAATTTAAAGTGTTCATTTTTTCGTTAAAGTAATGAATATTATTATAAGATTGCATAAATTAAAATTTCTAGGGATAAAAAAAGAGCACCAACACCCATTACAAATTTTATAGATTCACAATAACATGAAAAGATTGTTTTGTAAGCAATTACAAGCAAGCATACTAATTTTAAGCAATTATTTCGGTAGACATTCCTTTCAACTGAAAATTCTATCATGCCGATATTGATTTTAATATTTATTTCATGAGCGTGGGTTTTTGTAATTCTTCATATTCTGTGACTTGTTTTGTCTCGATTTTTTATTCAACGATTTGCCATTGTATAATAATTGCTTTTTTTAATGACACATCTTTGTTATTTTTTCAATAATTTAAATAATAAACAAACCAGAAATTTGAAGCATTAGAAAATATTGCATCGTAAATCATGCTTGAAGGAAGGAAGTACACAATATTACTATTAATTAATTAAAATGTGTGTATGGAAAAGGATGATCACAAGAAAATAATTTTAAATAAAACCGCCCATTTTTAAAAAAAGAAGATGCTTTCGGGTTTTTTTTTATTTGTATAGCATATTGATCTATACCCACACATATATCACACTATTTCAAAGTCTTAATTTTGGTCAAAGTAGGACAACTTTAAATTTAAAAAGTCATGAATATCTTATTTAAAAGGCTGAATTTTAAAATATATGTTTTCAGGAATTCAATGGCTCTAATTTTTTTTCAATGGTTTCGATAGATCTGAATATTTTCAATATTACGCATATTGTAATAAAGTTAAATATCCTGAACACCGAATCCATTAAAAATGATATGTGATTTCATTGTCCAATTAGTTTTTGAAAAATAATAATGCGATTTTAAACTAATTTAAACTTCGTTATAAATGCTTTTAATGGCAAATTTTACTGAGCCTTCCATCAATATTCGTGAAAACCATAATATGAGGGGCATATTGGTCGTTGCTTCAGACCTCTGACAAACCGATAGACGGTAAAATCCGATGAAAATGCAATTAAAATCGTTTGAATCTGCAATGCTGGGCACACGGAATGCAGCGTAAATACGTTGCCAGCCTGTTTTATGATATAATAACATTTATTGCATAATGCGATATGGAATACGCGGATTTGGTTCGGCGAGCGTATAATATGTTGGCGGTGGCCGCTCACTAATTTCGCGTATGGTTACACCGCGCAATCGACGTGCAGCGATTTATTTTGACTTTAGAAACTTTAATTAGTAAAGTTTTGGTCTTGTAGAATTTCCACTAGAAATGATTATTACAGAATTTATTTTTTTATTTTTTTACTTAGCTCAGTCTAACCATTGACATTTATTTGACAGTTATCAGCAAAGAGCCATCTTAGGTTAATATTAAAATAAATAATTACCTACGATGAATTTCGATAACTTTCTTAAAAATCGATATATTAGTATTAAAAAATATTAACAAACAAATGTGTGCTTTTTTTGGAGATTATCAGGACTTTTTTTTAAATACTGATCTCCGTTAAATATATTTTGTGATGAAAAAAAAGGCAAAAGATTTTAAAGCAAACATAAATAAAATTTAAAATTCCACCAAGCTCCTTCAGTCGAAAGCTTAAGCAAACATAAATTGTATGCTCCGTTAATATTTTTGTCAATTAAAGTATTTTTTTCGACATTAAAACTAAGCTCGTAATAATAATAGTAATAAAATAAGTTAATAGGTATCGTTGGTTTTTTTAAAGGATTTTTCAATAAAAAAGAACATTTATTGATAGTATGAATATAATAATAATTAATATTAACATTAACTTTGGCAAATTTACTTATAGTAAAGATCAATTTTACACTTTCAAACCTTACTTTAATATACATTACAACGCTGTTAAAAGTAAAATTAATTGTATAACTTTTCCAACGCGATTTATTTGGCTCAACGATAATGATTAATTATTTTATTCACAAATTCAATTCAATACCAACAAATCTATCAATTCTACTGCAAAGCACTCTTCATTCGCCGAAAACTTTCCCAACAGCCAGCCTACTCGGCAAAACAAAAACGTCAAACGGGAAAATGCCAATATTCATTTGGCAAATGTCATTCGTGTTGCGGAAACGTGACGTTGGTGTAGAGGAAATCGTAAAAGAAGTGACGGAGGAAAAGATTTAAGAGGAAGGAGCCCTTAGCAATGTTCCTGGAATAGTTTCAACATATTTGGTTTCAGACAGTGCGTTAAATAAATCAGAACTTAAAAAAACAAAAATATTTTGACATTGGGTATAAGTTATTTAGTTTGAAATGACACATTTATTAGTCTGAGAAACTTGGGTATCTTTGTCATACATACATGAATTTCAATCATTTCTATTAAAACCGTCAAGTGTGCTTTCTTTTCTTTTTGTAACATTAGATGTATAGTGCATTTTCATAATAGCGTTGTCATACCTGCATAGTCAAACACAAAAATGACTATATTTTCTACTCATTTACAAGCATTTTATTTAAAACATGAAAAAAATGAGGCTATTATTTTCAATCTCGAAGCGTTTCCAAAATTGTTAAAAAACAAATCTAAAATTTCATTTTGTGTAAAAATGTATATTTTAAAAGTATTTTTAGTTTTACATTACTTTGGAATGAGTTTTTGTATGTTTTTAAACAAGGTTTAAGACTGATTTTTACAAACGCTTTAAAATGTATTTTTATTTACTAAATTACATTCATGGTTGATGTTTCAACAATTTTTAAACGAGCCGGATTTGCAAAAAAGCCTCAATTAAGAATTATAAGAAAAACAAACTAAATGATATGGACATAAAATTGACTGACAGGAAAAGCGATAATCAGATGGATTGTGAAAAATCAATCAGTCAATAGAATAAGATTATTCAAAATGGCAACATTGTTTCTGTTTTTAAATGCATATTTATCAGATAGAATGAAGCAATCTTTAAAAAATAATTTTAAATTAGCCATGTAGCATAATCAACAAATGATAACATTTCTAATTTTTTCATTTGGCCTATTATTTGAAATGATTTAAATGCTTAAAAGTTGAGGCACTTCAATGTATCACAGTTTTACTCACGCGACTCTATTTGCAAAAATGTCAACCCAGCCTGAGCGACGTCTTCGATTCGATACACTTTTGCATATTTATTTATTTGTCAACGGGACATACTTAATGCGATCAAAATTTCAGGGTGATGTGAATGTTTTTTCGATTTGTCGGCTATGTACAAATTGTGTTACGGGAATATGTTGACAGCTTATTCCGTGGTTGATGGAAATTGACAGGACAAAATAGAGTAACGCTTGCGACAAACAAGTAAACGCAATATTCATGTAAACGTTAGTAAACACTTAATTAGCTTGACATAATAATATTTGAACTGTGATAAAATACATTTATTGTTTAATCTTTGGTTGTTTTGAAAACGGCTAGTTTCTACGTCGCAAATCATTAAAATAATAGTTAACATTTAATAAACTACTGTTCTTTTTTATGCCGCCTGTGTAGTCGAATGATCAGCGTTGTTGGCTTCGGCTACGGAGGGCACGGGTTCAAATCCCGGCACGGACAGTTTTATAAATTGATTTTTCAATCAATTTATGAATTTCTGTTCAAAGGCATGGATGTATGTGACGTGTTGAAAATTCCCCCTTTCACCTATCCTACGAACGGGGTGTATCGAGAGCGATTAGCTTACCACTAGTCCTGTCCTAGCCCCATCCTTCTATCCCCACTCTCTTTGGAAAAAGAGAGGTTGAGCAACTGAGTAACAAGCAGTTCTCGTAGAAACACTTCTGTTAAGATAAACTCCGTTAGGAGTCCATATGCTCCACATTGGGAGCGGACATGGTTAAAAAAAAAAAGTCTTTTTTAAAGTAAAATACATGCAACAAAGTTTTAGTTGGTAATTTAAGTGTGAATGTAATGATGTGAAATCATTTATTTATAAAGAATTGCTAATTAAACAAAGAGTGCTGTCAAATATTTGAAGACTTAAAATAATCATTGAGTATTATTGTACTTTTTTCGTAATGTTTTTCCATGTCATGGGAGGAAGCAAAGCAATTGGCGGGAGACAAAAAAACATGGAGGTGCCGCTTGGCAGCCATATGCTCTACATAGGGAGCGAATATGGTCAAAGAAGAAGAAGAATGTTTTTCATTCTTTTTTTTATG
The DNA here is from genome assembly GCA_031772345.1 of Himalopsyche anomala. Taxonomy (NCBI): domain Eukaryota; kingdom Metazoa; phylum Arthropoda; class Insecta; order Trichoptera; family Rhyacophilidae; genus Himalopsyche; species Himalopsyche anomala. Next base: position 13,977,333 of record CM062828.1, on the reverse strand, counting down.
TTACTTAATTCGAGTAGAAGAGATTGGACAACAAAGCGCATCAAAAAAAGTTCAGTCATCGTTTTACAAGCAAAATCGATCTAAATTATGATTCTATGCGCAAAAAAAGGTTCCTGATGATGTTAAATAAAATCTTAGATTAACAAGAAAAAGTATTTTTGCTAGTAATATAACATAATATTTTAAATTTAAGTACACCTATTATGAGTGCAAAGGAATCTAGTCTATTCAGATAATTTTTAGGTAAAAACGATTTTGCAGAGAAGAATAATTTTTCTATAGAAAATTTAAAAAAAATATATGAGTGTGTATTGAAAATCCGTCTCTCGAGTTTGACGCCTCAAAAAGTATAACCCTTTTCACAAGTATTTCAAATCACTGTTCAGAACGCCCGATACATATTATTATTTCTTTCCGACTTTCTTTGCTGAAACTGTTCAAACGAAAAATAGAACGCAGAAACTAGTGTTCAGCCACACACACACACACATATATATATATTTTGCAAAACTCCGACACCTGATTTCTTGTCTGACTCTGGTTCTGGCATGCCTTACATCAAAACTTTACAGAGCCGCTCGGGGGTGTTTTTTCCCCTTTACCACTTGCCTACAGTGGCAGAATCATAGTGCTATGCTTTTCCAAAGAAGTCGTGTGTTCATATTTATTGAGAAATCTTTTACTATCTTAAAGTTGTAAAGAAGAACAATCGTAAAATAAATGAAAGTTACCTTTTGAGTCGCATATATTTATTTTGGTTCATAAAATATTTTTAAAGATGATACAAAAAAGTTTAGCTCGAAACAAAATATAATCAAAAATGATTAAGTACTGTGTGATGTACACATTGAAACAGTATATGAGTCATATCGTCATTACAATTATATTATTTAATTGATACACAGAACCTTTATAAATTATTCTGGTGGATTTCAAAGATTTTTCTTTTGATTTGATAAAAAGCCAATATAAAAATATTGTGATGTTGTAAGCATAATATCAAAGCATCAACATATGTAATTTAAGATTATGACTGAGAGTAGAGAGAGGTTTTTATACCGATGAACCAGGTTTCGCGTTTCGTCATCGTCAGTCATTGAATTTCAGAACTGGCTCATATACCCAAAGATGTCAAAAAATTAAGCCCGGTTCGTTCCAGAAAATGTGTAGAAACGTACAAAATTTGAGCAATTCAAAATCAACTTATGCTATGGTGACAGTTATTGCTAGAGATATTTCATATGAAGTTTTGACGTATAGGCTTAATTTAACTTTGTTTGCGATTAAAAAGATTCTTTATGGATTTTATGGTGACTAAACATGAACGTTCTAATGGTAAAAATCATAGTAAGATTTAATAATGGGCTATTAAGAATATTTATAAAAAAGAATTCGGTTTTTCATAAGATCCTTTATGTAAAACGAGTCTCATATTATCTTTCGTTAAATCAACAATGAATTAAAATCTTCAGTGAGTTCGTTCGGTCATATTGTCATAAAGTTATCCAACATTTAAGCGGAATAATTACGGTATCAGATAAATGAAAGAGTTTTTTTGCCTGCCTAAGAGTAAAATGAATTTTGATATTGTCAGTGATAGGTAAGTAGAATTTTAATTTAATATTAAGTTTTAATAATTTAACACTTTACTTTAAGTTTAACTCTTGGCTTACAATAAGAAAGTTAGTGCAAAATGTTTATCTGTGGTCATCGACCATACAATTCATTACAGAAGCATACAAAGCATAATATCTTTTAGCTGATGATTATAATATAGACTTTACATACCAGTCAAACCTGCCAGCTTACAATAAACACAACTCTGGTAAAGTCAGTCATAGCGTGTGGTCATAAACATAGACGATTAAGGTCATTGGTATTAAAAACTACAAAGATGAAGAAAAAATACGCACTTATCATATAATGAGAAGTTTTTTTTCCACTTATATTTGGCGGTGTCTTTATGATGAAAAAAATGTAAGACTTATACCGTAAGATTTTTGCGTTTTTCAAAATTTTGTCCGTAATATTTCCTATAGGTTGCTACTAGCGAAATTAATTCTCTGTCACAGCTGAAATGATCGTCACTCCTCCTATTTCTAAATCTGCTGACTGTTTTTACCATATTTTTACAACTAAGTAGTCTCAAAACCTATTTTTACGCTGGAAAATGATTTTGTACTTATTCCACGTGACTTTTTGGATTCTATAACTTATTTCATTTATGTACATTTTATTGAATTAAATTTATTTTCTATTTTTGCGTGCTTTTATACTTTTATTTACACAACATCCTGTAAAAATGTCTACCCATAATATCAAGGTATGAGTGTTTACTTATTAATATGTTAATATAATAAATAAAGCATTCTATGGATATGTTTTAATAATACCATTAAAAGAATATTGATTTTAAACGCTATTGAAACACTTTAATCAATAAAAAATGATGCATTATTGCAAAATCCCGTTTTGTTATTATAATTTACTTTATGCGGGCATATTTTTTAATAATATTGCCCTAAGGAGTGATATAAGGGGAGAAGTGCCTAAAAGGGCACGGAAACAAACACGAAACGGGTTGAAAAAGGCAAAAGGACAGAAAGGTGCGGGCCATAATGAGGTGAGATGTCATGGAACATACGCTCGGAACGGAAAGACATAGATAAATGTACGTCCCGTAGCCGGATGCAGCCTGAATACTCATTTAAAAGATTTTGGCAAACCTCACAACAATAATAATTAAGTCACGCCATACATGCTTTGCTTGCAAAACAACAGACCTGACATAATATTTGGAATACCTATGTGAAAATTATGAAAATGTTCATTATTCGCTATATATTTAATGAACCAAATGAATAATATTGTGAAATTAAATATTCATTTTGTGATACGTTAACCTTTAAAGGAGTGAACAAATTTATACTGACCTTACTTTACTAACGTTTTTTAACATAACAATTGTGTGACTTTTTCCAATGAATGTTATTCATACTTAAGACATTTATAATATATGCTTACAGACAGACACTACTGTGGTGAGTTAAAAGTACGTCTGTAATCATTTACAGAAAAATGCCGCCGACGTACATGTACGTCCATACTCTTCCAAAGGTAAATAATTATACTATATCCACTCCCAATGTGAAGCATGTGGACTTCTAATGGAAGTATCTCTACAGATTTTTTTTCTACGAGAACTGTTTGTTACTCAGTCGCTCAACCTCTATTTTTCAATTTTTCAAAGAAAGTAGTAGGGATGAAGGATAAAGCTAAAGCAGGAGAAGTGGCTAGTTAATCTCTCTCGATACGCCCGGTTATTAAATGATTGGAAGGGTGAGAGAGTGTTTTTAAACATCACAAACACCCATACCTTCGAACAGAAATCGATAAATCAATCTAACAAAATGCTGTTTGTCCTGTGGCTCGAACCCGTGAGGTCCGGCACGTAAGCCCACAACGCTAACCACTGCGCCATAGGATCCGACAATATTACTTATACTGCAAAAAAATTAAAATAACAATACACGAGCGCTAAGAAATGTAGATACTAAATCATTATTCTTTTTATAATGTAATATGTAAGACAATTTTATGGCGTTCACTGTCAATACTTGGTAAAAAGGCATTCTATTAAAGACATAAAATACTCATTTGTATGTGCTAATTCTATTTTTATTTTAAATGATAAGGACCGGTTTAGTTTACGACGAATTATCAACTATTGATGATGATCAGTTGAAAATGCTCGTCATGAGCGAAACCGGTTATGATCATTGAACATAAAAGTGGAAATAATGCAGATGAGTATCTTTTTTTTTGAATTACATGTTTGTATTGAAAAAACCCACTCTATACATAGTAGGGCCAAAAATAATTTTCCTAAATCGTGATATTTAGGGGTATGTTTAAAATCTTAAATAAAGCTGGACTAAAACTACAGTTTCAACTAGGGCATCCAATTCCAGACCGTTTTTGTATAAAAAAAACTACACTATAAAATCGTGCAGAAATTCTGGAATCCCGAATTGAGAATGTTTTGCTCGGCCATTTTGAAATCCTGGGAATTTACGGATTTTCTAAAATGAAAAGACGCAAAACACTTTTTTTAGCTCTTTCAAGATTTTTCAAAAACCCAGAAATTTTCAAAATTTAACGACGCGAAACCTTTTTTTAGTTCTTCCAAGATTTCCGACTTCAAAAACTCAGGAATTTGCGAAATTCTCAGTACTAGTCCCGGAATTTCAGGATCAAAAAATTGGATGGGATTTTGAAGACCGTAATTTCAACAGAATGAAAATGTAACATTGTGCATCATTTTAGAAATACAGAAGAAAGTGTTAGAATTTGCATTAAAAATATCTTCACATTTAATCTAAATGAAATATTCTTAACCTTCTATTTGTCATAAAAAATAACCTTAGGAAAATCTCTAATGACAATAATTATTATTGAAAAACTTTCTTCATTCAATTTTCTGTAATGTAGACATTATCTTCAACTTGCAAAATAAAGGCTTGTCAACGGTAACACAATCTCTCTCGTTTATCTGGCGATGGAAGGGTGACCTAGAAGAGGGGGCGGAGGTCTTAGTCTTCCATCAGACGCCTTCTATAGAGTTTTACACTAAGCTCACTTATTTATGAAACGATTAGAGATTATCTTGTCGCAAACCCGACTGCCGGTCTTAAGTGAAAAATAATATTCGTCTGGGAGGGGGTGCGCTTGCCAAAAATTTATCGGGAAAAGTCGATTTTCATTAGCGCTTCGTGACACTCATATTACATCGTGGGGGCGTTATTTAAATTTTATCCGAATATAATTTTTACCATTTGTATACAATGAAAGGAACTTTTTCTACTCTTCACTAGGCACATGAAATGCTTGAAATTTAAAAATAAATTGAAAAAGAAATTTTTCAAAATCTGTACTAATATATCGTTAAAATCAATTTAAGAGGTGTAGGCTATACATCGTTGACAGCAAAAAGCTATTTACACAAGGGTATAAACCTAATATTTTGATTTCAATGACAGCGGAATATTTTCAGAAAGTTTGAATTTTAAGGCAGTTTTGCTCACAGTATCAGTTTTTGCAATAAGTACATACTAAAAGTTGTGTTTTATTATTCTATTATATTTTAAACCTAAATGGGCAAAAAAATGAAATGCTGTTGAAAAAATCATTGACAGCTTTTCAATAGCAACTCTATTTTCTTACAATATTGAATCTTAAATTATAAAATCAGTATGAATTCATATTTATTATTATGCTTAAGTTGGGAGGCTTGTATAGTAGCTGCCAACATACAGAAAGTAAGATTCATTCAATACTTTGAGGCTTATATCTTCTCCCTTAACAAAATAATAGAAATAGTCCTACTTCTTAAAAATCATTTATAAAAGTTTTTTTTAATTAATTTCCTCTCCCAATGTGGTACATATGGTTTTCTAATGGATGTATGTAAAACTAAGTTATTTTTTCTACGATAACTGTTTGTCACTCTGTTGGTCAACTTTCAGAATAGAATATGGATCGAATGATAGGGTTTAAGACGGTACTAGTGGTTCAACTATCAATTTGCTACCCCCCGCTATTTATGAATTGGAAAGATTTTTTAGACATCACTCAAACTCATGCCATCCAACAGATATCGATAAATCGATTGAAAGAAATGCTGTCCTTACTGAGACTTTAGTAGTTTGCAAAGAATGTAATTTATATAATCATATAATATCAAGCAAAATTAAATAAGCAAGACTTAAAATATTTATTTTTATATTCGTCAACACACAACAAAATTAATCGTATTTATGATGCCTTGCTTTCTATAAATTGTACGCAATTCGGTCATTATTATTTTGACATCTATAGCCACAAGCATTTTTATAAATTGTAAATATTGGCCGGAAAGTGTCAAGCTGAAATATAAAAGAAACAACCTGAAAATTTCCACTTAGCGAAAAAGTTATTTCGTACCTGAGAGAAAAAATGCGAAACTAATAACGCTGATCCGTAAAGTTTACCGCGAGGTTATGGGACACAAAGACACGATGAAGTCACAAAGGAGTACGGAAACTAGCTTAAAAATATAATAAAAAAAAAATCAGGCACTTCTAATAAAATAATTTTATTCATTCTTTGTGAACGGAAATGAAAAGCGATTTTATTGAAAATGCAATCATTAACGAAATAATAAAACATATGTCCGGCATTCGAGTATTTTTTTCTATATAAACTAAAAGATTACAGAAATAAAACGAGAAACGGACTTTCAGCTTCTTTGTAGGCACTTGGTAGAATTTTTGGCAGTTAAGTTATTGAATGGCATAAAAAAATCGTTTAATTAACGTCACCTTTCACTTGGTTGACGCAATGAATAAATTATGAATATCGCTTAATTTCTGCTTTGACCAATATATTAATTCACATTATTTTTTTTTTTTGCATTTGGTGGATACTAAAACAAACGACAGTAAAAAATATTAAATAATGGTTAATAAATATTAAATAATCTTTGAAGTGAATAATTTTTTTTTTATGTATTAATCGGTCATGATATATTGAAGAGGATTATTGTAAGTTTTCCTGAATAAAAAATAATGTGTCGTCACCAAAACTATTAAAAAATTAAACTCATGCAACAAAAGAAGATTTACGTAGAAACACATTAATGTGAAATCAATTTTAGTTATCAATCCATAAAAAAACATTTATAAAATGAACGTGAAGAAATCGAAAGATTTAATATAAAACAATGTATATTTTTAACGGAGAAAAATTATTCTTATTTTAAGAGAAATTTTCATATCGGTTTCATTTTATTTTAGCTATATTGATTTCACTCTCGCAAGAATAATTTGATTAGTCGTAACTGAACAAACCCCGAGAGCTTTTCATCCGGATATTGTAGGCAAAACTTTTACGATATCGTCATCAATAATGAGCTGTTACTAACTAACTCAGTTTTGTTGAAAGGAACAATTAAATTGACGATTTATGAGTTTGCTCTTTGGATTCAGTATCCGTTACCTACTTATAAAGCTGTTGGCGGAGGGGAAAATACTAATCTGATAGGCCGATAATTAAATTAAGCACGCTATAAATTACTGCTATTCACGTAGGTATACAGATTTTTCGTTAAATATTATTCAAAAAAATAGAATGTATTTTTTGAAGTCATATTAGAATCAATGTATTTCAACAGCAGATCGATTTATTGAAAAACATGTTTAAAAAAATCGATAGATTAATATTTATTCTATATAAAGTTACTATACGTGTTAAATAAAAATAGAATAATAATAAAATTTGAAGGAAATTATAGATATTATTTAAATAAACGAATTCAGTGATTTTAGGATTTTCCTTATGGAATTTTTTAATGCATAGTCGTATAAAATAAGCCCAATTTTTCTTTCAATGTATCAAAAAAGACTTGATAAACAGTATTCTTCTTGACTACTTGCCATTCATATTTTAATGACGATTCTTTCAATGAAAACGAATTTATTTTATTTTAAAAGTTAATTTTAAGGCATTTAGTCCGATTTTATTCAAATTATGCTCTAATACCGTGTTTCTTAACAGTTATGAAAAAACCACCCGCTTTTGCAAAAATAAATTATCCAAAATTATATAACACCCTCCTCACCGAGGAATTTAAAATCCTCAATTCCCTATACTTTTTCCCCAAAATATCTCCGAAACTAGCTTTTTTTTTAGCTCACGAATTTGAAATCCTCAATCGCTCCCTCGCAATCCTACAGCGCCCTCAAATTCTGAAAAATTAAAAACGCCCCCAGGGGGGGCAATACCACCCCCCGTTAAGAACCACTGCTCTAGTAGAACTTAACTCTTGCAAAGTTGTGATATCGTTTTAATAAAATGATTTTTTTAATTATCGTTATAAAAAAATGTATTATATTTTTATTCCATTTTATGTGTTGTATAACGGACAAATTGACGTATAAGCTTAATAAAACTATGACCACGTTAATATTAGATATCTTAACCAGAACCTCGATATCAAAGAAAAAAGTACCCTGTATGATTTATGACCTCAAGTTTGGTCACCACCGTGCTAAGTAAGCGCCAACTTTTACAGGGAGTATCAGGCAAAAAGTTGTTTTGTTCTTTCGGGGTTCAGCAGGACCCAGTCGTGCAAGCTTTCAACCATGGCGCGACCGCACAAGAGATATGGGCTTACAAAAATTACCGAACCGTGTCCATTTTGACTTTTATATCCGTACACGCTTAATAGGTGTAATATCTGTCTAAAAAAAAACCAGATACTCTTTGCTACTTATCTGACCAATAGAATAAGTAGAGTAGAATTTTCGTTTCCAGTGATTATTAAGTAAAAACATAATATATAGTGGATGATATTCCACACCTTGATGCTATCAGGCAGAGCTGACAAAAAGTAATTCTTTGGAAGATATTATATAATTTAAAAACTTAAGTAAACCCACTCAAGAAAAATGTATTACCAAAATAATGTGAGTAATCTACAAAAGCTTACAACATCGTCAAGAAGAAAAATATTCTAATTTCATTTATCTAGACATATGTGTATTCCAGGAATAGAAAGAAGTGACGAGATAAAAATTCTCAATTCTTTTGAATTCCTTTATGCGCAACGGACGGATACTGACCTATTTTCTGTAAAGATTCTGTAGAAAATAATTAGCATTACAGTGGAACATCACATAATGAGTTTAATTCGTTTCAGAATCTTACTCGTTATGGGAAACACTCAAGCGAAACAATTTTTCCCATATATAACAATGTAAAATACAATAATGCGTTCCATGTCGATTTTATTTTTTTAAATATTTTTAACGTATATTGAAGTAAAACCACATACTTATAAATTGTTAAGGAGCGTAACAACCTGGTATGCGATTTCGATTTCCAAAAAACGATAAAAAAATCGACCAACTTCTTCCCATGTCTTGTCAATCATCTTGAGCATAATCAAGCAACGATGTGAAAGTGATCTTTCTAAAACTCTGCGTCACTCGTTATGCGAAATATCGCTCGATAAGGAAGCATCTTTTTCACAATTTGTTACAAGACAATAAATGAAATAAGTTTTTTTCTCCGTCCTTTTTTATGAGTCATCATCAAAAATCATCTCCTCCACCTCAGTCGGTCTTTCATCTTTCTTTGCCAATCGCTTCAGCACTCGTATCCACCCAGTGAAATCGATGTTTTCCAACGCTGTGACTGGTGTAAAAAAGATATTTTCTTAGCGTCCAATCATCCATGCTTGATAATATATTATATTATATCCATACGAGCTTATTCGTTGAGTTTTTAAAAAATCTGACAATGCCTGGCCCACTCTGTACTGTAGAGTCTATTGAGCTAATGATTTTGTCAAAGTCATCGAATACCATTATCACAAGAAAGACTGAGGGTCTGATGAAAGCATTTCACAAATGAACATTAATGTTTCTTTAAAGATATATAATTTTAAGCAAATTATTAAAACTACTATTTTTTAAACTATAACGGAAATTTCACCACGCACATTTTTTTTATTCACGGCATGTGACTGGGACGCATTGCCAGTTTTCCTCATTATATTAGACACAATATTTTTTATTTATTTAAGCCGATATATATTTTTTATGAAAAATAAACACAGAAATTAAATGAATTTTGAATTTGATTTAGTGGTTATTAATCGATACTCTCAAAGCATATTGATAAATAGCGCTTCAACTAAATGGAGTACGCGTATCAAAAGCATTTGTGACAGTGCAGGCTGCTCCATTAAAATTGGAATCTGCAGCATCATAAATAATGGGGGATTTGTGTGACAATAAGCTGGGCGGGAATTTGAACCGCCTCAGTAGTTAGTTTCCCCGGCGGTGTTGCGACCGCCGGATGCAATTTCAGTTATTAAGATTTTATAATAAGTCATTAGAGAGGGAATTTAAGAGGCTTAATGGACACACTGGCCGAATAAATTGCCGTGTTACACGGGAGACAACATTTAATTTGTCTCTGCCAAAGGACGTTTTGTTAATGTTTAATTAAGTAACTGATGTTGGTTGGGAAATGTCACGGAAAACATTTTAACTAAAAGCTCTCTTGTGATGTTTTCTCCGTTTTTCTCGGAAATTTACCGAAAAAGTTCTTTTAGATGGATATTCACCTAATTATCATCGCTTTTATTCTGTGTTCTTTTACAAAAAGAGCTTTCTTCCACTCGGTTGGTGGACAAGATGAATACTTAAACAGTTAAAAAAAAGGTTTTTTCGACTAAACGGTACAAGCACCCTTATATATATAAATATATATAGGTGTAAAAAAATAGTGGACATACAAATTATTTTCAGTAGATAGCATGGTAAGCTTAGTAAACACTTTCCTTAATCAATAATAATTAGGATAAGAGCAATTTTTTTAAATAAACAATTGTTACGTGGTATTTTTAAATACAGCAACTAAAAAAATATATAGAATAAGTGATATCGTGTTCATCTATTTCGTATCCGGTGCTGAAAACTGAATGAAAAGATGTAAGGTAAGAATTTTTCAAATTCACATCCGCTACCAATGAGCAGCATATGGCCTCTTAAAGAAAATATTTAAACATAATTTTCTACGAGAACTGTTTGTTACTCAGTTGTTCAACATCTCTTTTCCAAAGAGAGTAATAGGGATAGAAGGATCAGATTCAATTCTTGGTGAAAAGACATTATAATTATAAAAAATAAAACAACATTTTTTTGTACTACTTACACATTTTTCATAAAGTTCAGGAAAGGTTACACTCATCGCGAGTTTTATTAACTGGTCAGTGGCGATAATGACCGTGACAAACGAAAACGGTACTGATCTTTATAAAAAATGGAAGTAGGTAGTACAAAAAATGAGTTCGTAATATTTACTCTGAAAGAATGACAATCGGTAAACGTCAATAAAACTCATGTTAATCTGCTTCAGAAGTTTATTTGCCACATATTTGTGGTATACCTGGTTCAAATCAATATAATGTCAAGTCGCCTATCCCAAAAAGGCGGCTTAATAGGCTGAGCGTATTATTATAAATATGGGAAGTGGCATTTATAACCCATAAAAAGGGCATTAAAATAATTAACGACCAAGATAAACCAATTGATTGATGACTAAGTAATTACAGATTTACATTTTTGCTTTATTGGTGCGCGATCGCTCGTAAATCAATGCAATAGCCCTGAGCAAACAGATTACGTCCGAGTGGCCCTTGCCCCGTCGGATGTGGGATTAGGGTATCGGCGACGTTAGAATGTAGCGGACTTACTCCCTGCTTTAACCTCTCGACACCAATCACTCAGGATGAGCAAACAGTGCATTGCGGAAGATAGCATCGCGGATGGAGTTTGCACTCTGCGGCGTCAAGATAACCATTCAACGTCGCGACGCCGTGACGCACGAGGACGCTGTATAAATGACGGGACGCTCGGAAAATTTAGACGTTGATTGTGAATGCAGCCAACCCATAATGCTGGCATCGCGTACAGTATTAATCACCAACATTATCAATATTGCTTTCACTCATAATAACATGGCATCTCCTGATTGAAATAGAACAACGCAAAATCATTTTCAATCAATGCAAATGTTTGTATAATAAAGCAGAAAATTGTATTTATTTTTAAAATATAATGCAATGTAATAGTAATGATAGCAGTTTTTAAAATACTGAAAAAAGACAAAAAAAGAACTGGTTTTGATCAGCTGGAGCCAAAGCATGTTCCGAGGGTGCCACAGAGTAAAAATGGGAGCCACAGTATAGTTTTGGTTGGCCACAGGTAAATATCAATAAAGTCGTAGGTTTTGAAAATCGGACATCGACAAAATATTAAGAAATTTTGCGAAATCTGTAAATTGTTTGGTTTTACAAATTGGAATATCTGAGGAGAGCTAAAAAAATAAATCCCACGTCTTTTCATTTTGGGAAATTCGATTCAACCGGAATTAGAAAATTCTGGGACGACCTCACAAAAAAGAAAGTCTCACGTTCCGTATAAAACTTATATTAAGATTTAGGACACGGAAAAATATGACACTAAAATTGAGTCATGGGCTCAAAAAAGGTTGAGAAACTATGAGCTAAATAAAGTATTATTGATTAATGGTATGACGTTTTCAAGTGAAAATGCTTATTAAGCCGAGTAAAAGCACTCTTAAGTTTTTACAAACGATTGAATAATCAATGAAATTAAATGAATGAATTATTTAAAATAAATAACCGTAACTTGACAGTAAAATGATCAGAAATTGCAATAAGTATTGTTGGTAGACGGGAAACTAAAATTGTTGCTTTCAACCGCTTTAAATTTAGCAATGCCGATAAAACAATGTAATTTACAAAGATGTGTTTACTTTACGGAGCAGCTGCGTTAAATATAAATAAAGGTGTTCCTTCGAATAATATTTATGCGTCTAAGGAATTGAAAACTTGTGTTCGTAGTTTTATCATGCAAATATCTTACTCGTAAGTAAACTCGGCTTACCCTTTTCAAAGTTCACGTTTAACAAACTCAAAAGCTCACCGTCAAAAATTATGTTGGGTTCTTTGAAATGATTCACAAGATATTGAAAGTTTAAAGTTATCGCTTGTAACAGAGGAGCAGATATGCTGGCGGGGATGGTGATTGGATGGGTGTATGAATAATTCACTTATATCCCAATAGCTCCATAAACCAACCCCCTACGATGTTAGACGATCGGGGTTGGAGGGAGATGGGCGCCTCACATACGTGTCTTACAACGCCATAAACCAGTTTCAAGTACCAAATCTACCTGTCGATTGCTTTATGCCATATTTTTATTATCTTCATATAAAAAATACGTTATACTTTGTTTCTAAATAAACATATAGATTCGCAAGCAGTGGGTGTCTCAAATAAATTATTATCAAGTTTCATGCAAAGGCAACCATAAAAAATAATATTGAACTGTTTTTTATTATAAATATTTGATAAAATAGCTGTAAACTTAAAACCACAAATTTATACGAATTTTAAGGTTTAAAGAGAAAAAACGTTTTTTTCATCTCGTAGAAATTGATATTGACGACCTTAATATTTCGTTGGAAGTCAAAAACTTTATTATTTCTATTAAAAATATATATATATATGTTTCAAATTCGATGTCAATTAAAAAATAAAAAAACACAGTACGTTATTTTGTAGTCATTTATTACATGAAAAAAATTGTACTAATACATATTTATAAACAAAAAACAGCACAATAACAAATAAAATTCGATTGAGTTGAGATATTTATTTTGCACCCAGAAAAACATTCATTTATTAATAATATCATCATCATCATTGCTTTACATATTTATACGTGGAACTGTAGAGCCGGGCTCCAATTTCCCTTAAAATCTGTCTAATTCTTTTTATACTCAAGTTATTTAGCATTGTAGTCACCACCAGATTATTATCCCTTTCTTGGGGGTTACGTTAAAACACCAGCCTTAAAGCATTTCCATATTATTGTCATGAGTGTTGTTGGAACAGTTATCCAAAACGTGGCTGTTATGCACCGAAATCTTAAATTACGACCGTTTTTATTTGAACATTTGAATAAATTAAATTCACGCTCTGATTGGACAATATATTATAATATATCATATTTAAAAAAATATATATGCTATGATAAGCGGCAAACAGAACGTATTGTTTGATTGTATTTATAGCTTAACACATTTCTTGAGAAAATAAAGACATTTCTAATCCAACAATGGTTTGATACACTGTAATAGCTCACAAGTGCGCAACACTATTGTCACGTATATTTCGGCTTAGGGACGAAGTTTCCTCACGACTAGAAACTTAACGTTGCACTTTATGATAAAGCGATTGAGAATCTTTTTCATTGACAAATGATAAATCATTCAATTTGAAACATACTTCATTTTTATCATATAATCAGATAATGTTTGAACAAAATTTATTTTTTGTGATCATTATCGTATAATTTAATAAACAATATAATGTGATTGATAGCTTTAAAGGCATTGCTTCTTTTCAGCATATTGTATAAACCAGTTATTCAACCTGTGTATAGAATTCAAAAAATAAAAAAATTGTACTAATCCAGGATAAGGATATTTTAAATGAAAATGCTCGCCATGGGCGGAACTGATCCTGATCACTTTAAATAGTAAATGAGTAAGTACAAATAAATGTTTAATTTTATTTATTTTTTGAATAATTTTCTGTCAAGCATTGACAGTTAACACCTTAAAAATATGTCTAGAAAACGAATGGTATAAATTTAATGTCAAGATAATGATTTTTTTGTGATAACAACTAAGGACCGTACTTATTAAACGGAAAATATTCCTAACTACATGCACGATGTCCTCTTTTCGAAACATCCGACGCAAATTTAAGTATAATAATTATGTTATAATAACGAGTTGTCATAATATCAAAAATACTTTCAAATGTTGTATTGAGAGGATAGTAATATATACATACTATTATTACTGTATAATATCAGCCAAATTTACGACTATTTTAATATGCACAATGCGTACAGCAAATAAGCAATAAACTAGTCTGGTGCCGCAAATTTCACCAATGTTAAAAATAATAGCTTCTTGATTAGCTTTTTAAGCAAACAACCCGACTACTATTTGAATTTGACAACTCATAGTTTAGACCTAAGGCACTAAATTATACCATTCAAACAACTAACCTAGTAAAATGACGACAGACCACTTTATAATGGGCATATTCTATTTTATCAAACAACGCTTTGTTCATTTTTGGCTACTAACGGCGAAAGCTTAGGTCTAGATGCCAGCTTGAAAGATGTATAAATAAATATAGGCAGCCGATTTATTTTGCATGCGAATACCATATGTTACACACCACTTTACTAGTTCTTGTGTTGTGCTGAGTAAAGGTGGTAGAAAGTTTTGGCAGGGGATGCTCAGTAAAGGTATAGGGTTGAGCGAGGGTGGCAAGACCGCCGTGAATCAAATGGGGTGGGGGTGCGAGAAATTTACATCATAAGTTCCCGACTCCGTGTTACCGTTATAATAAAGTACATATTCCAGATCAGACTGACCTCACCTTCGGTGTTCGAACAAGGTAGCGGCTGTTTTAAAAATGAGTAGAAATTTTGTTTATTTAGCATATAAGTAGTAAAATACAGTGTAATGAAATAATTTTGAATTTAATAGTTTTATCCGTTTTGAGAATAGCTTATCTATACTAATAGCTTATCTTAATATAATTTATACCATACTTATTGCAAGTGATACAATTTAACGTTTTGATTTCATATGAGAAAACAAAAGCTGTTATTAATTAAAAAGATAAATTTTAACATTTTTCTGAAAAGTATTCAATTACTATAGCATACGTCATACTAGAATACTTAAAGCTATCTGTAGTGATACAATGCATAGAAACCTAATGTGTTACATACCAATTTATTGACATATGAAAATGAAGGCAGCGTTAATTATTAAAAATAATGGTTTATAATAATAAAAGTAAATACTCGAAAAGCTATTAAGCCTATGACAAATGAACAGGCCATTTTTTCTTACTCTTTTGATATGTTGGATGAAGACGATTAGTAAAGTAAATTTTGAGGTCAAAATTATTGCGTATAATATTAAAAAGAAGTTAATTAAAATACGATAAAAGTTTTGAAGACAAAAAAACTGATTTAAAAGTGTAAGTTAAAACCCGAACAAAAATCTATGAGTAACCAGTTAATTAAAATATCTACAATTTAATGTTTTGCTTCATGTATTCTACATACATTGCAAGCCATCAACATCATTTTATTGCTTAAGAATTCTGAAAAGGCAACAAGTCAGAATAAACAAAATTCATAATCATTACTAAAACATATTAACGATCTGTATTTTCTTACAGAAGTGTTGATCCGTGTGTCCTAGAGGTTTACACTCGTCGACCCGTCAAAACGGCCACCCACTCATCCTTGCATCACCAAGGCGTGGATTTTTTTACGACTCTCGGCTTCTTACGAGAGGCCTATGTTTAATTTAACAATCTTCCGAGCGCGGCGATGAAATATGCAATGTGAACGCGGGCCTATTGATCCGGAAAATGAGAAAATCCCTGATACATCTTTTTGCATGTATACACGTCCACTGTACAAAGGAACTGCGTATCGTCACGATGTCGCAGACTTCAATCGAGGAATCTTTGTTTTCAAAAATAATTAACAGTGCGTAAATCACAGTTATACTTAAATCACACTGCTAACTATTTTTGTATGTGTTCACTAAAGCCAGTTGATTCAAAGCTCGGGAAAGAAATGACGTGTCATGTTGAATAAAATCAAATCCGTCTGGGTTTTTGTAAACACAGTAAACAGTTCCAATACTCAAACCGTCAATTCTTACGGTTAGAAGCTATTTGTGTAACGAACATATACAAGTATATTGTTTTTAATATTTAAGATTTTTGAACTAGAAGCTGTTAGAAGCTGTAAACATTCTCAATCTTTTTTCGAGTTGTCATATTTTATAGTGTTTTTGGTAATATATAATAAAAAAGTACGATTATTAATATTTTAATGATCAAATATACCCAGTCATATGGATTGTTTTTTATTCAGCAGTGGTAATGAGATGGTATACTGTAGATGTGTTCAACTGTTTATTTTAATATGGTTGTAAGACAAATGAATAGGTTACAACTGGTTTTAAGATATAAAACTCAAAAAAAGAATAGATTTCAGGATTTATTACGTATAAACTATAGACTAAATTCAAGTAAAAAAAAAATGTTTACAACTAAAACCTTGTCTAATTTATACATTCCGCATGGCAAAAATGTCATGGTAGTATTGTCCGTTTTATATTGATTAGGTTTAGTGGTTACTTTATATAATTTTGTTTTCTCACTGGTTGTTTGGGTAACTCTGTAAAGGATCTTCATATTATAGATAAAAAATGATTTTACCATTTTAAAAATCTTAAAATATGAATTTCAGTAACATTGATGTGATTTATCTTAAGTTTTGTTTAAACAAATCTGTGCTCTGAATTTATAATCATTCCCTGAGTATTGATCGATACAATATGTATGAAAGCAGTCCAAATTTTAAGTATCGACATAAAGTAGGTCTTGTGATGTTTCACCCTTAGTTATATACACTCGCGCGTGTACCGCGGGAAACACTTTTCAAGCTTATCATTTGGGGCACGCGGTATAAAAAAATTGGGCGAACATCTTTCACGGTGAATTTGCCCGCGCTTTTTGAAACAAGACTTTTCTTTGAATAAATCATGTGATGCATTTAAGATTGATGGCATCGGGGACGGAGCAGGCTTTTCACCCCCCGATTGCAGTATCTTTTATAATTTCGCTTTAAATGTTTTAACATTGTCTTAAAAAATCACTGTTGCTATGGAGTTTAATATTAAAACTGTTAGTTTTTATGTTTTTTTTTGTTGATATTATAAATTCATAAAAAGAATATATTTTTTGAGATGCTATTTGAGGATTGTTCATGATATGACTTAAAACCATGATAACTGTAACGAAAGCCAACGACGTTGACTACTGCACTACGGATCCGACAAAGCCGTATTTATGATGTCTAAAAATTTCCTCCCAACCTTTCAATTCTTAATATTCTTTATTCTTAAGAGTGGTTGAGTGAATGAATTACAAACAGTTTTAATATAAAGATTTCTGTTGAGATTCCTCCAATCGGAAGCAATATGCTTCTACAATATGCTTCTACTTGATAATTTTAGGGGTACTAATTATTAAGTTGAATGTAAGATTGTTTTAAATATATAAAACACTGTTTTTTAAATCATGTATCTTTTTTAGGATATTTAAAATCACTTTACAACAGATTTTTAAAAAAATAAACAATCTGCCTAAAATATATTAAGAGACATGAAAGCGTAAAGAAGTAATCCAAATTAAAGTATCTATTGATGAATTGACTCTTTAAATGGGAAATTTAAATCAAATTTAATGACCATGTCAGCTTTCAATATGAAACATATGGAGTCCTTATGGTGTTTAAAGCAATAATTATACCAAACCGAAAAATGAAATTGTGTTAGAAAATTTTAGGAACATATAAATAGACGATTATTTATTGTGGTATCTGCTCTCTTGTGTTTATTTTTAAATGGGCTAACTCTCTTTCTTTTATACCTTATAAAAGTTTAATTATTACAATTCATATTTTTTCTCGTTTAAACTTCTGATGAGATGAAGGCAAAATAAGAATTCAAACGATATCAATTTGGAAAACGATTTATGTAAAAAACGTTTCAATGTTTTAATAGTACCTATTAAGGAAGGCTTTATACGGATTCTAGATTCCGAAATATTATTATTCAACATAAAACATATTGTTTTGTGGAAGGAATTATAGGATTCATAAAAAAATACGAATCTGAAAATGGAAGCTTCACGATATAATCCCAAATAAGTGCTGAAAAAGACAAACATCATTTTTTTGATTCGCTGTAATAATAAATTTCCTCATTTGAAAATATAAATCAAATATTTCAAGCACACACAGCCCATTTGTTAAAACCAATGAGTTAAATGAGTTATGGAACGTGCAATGAATTCGTAACTTTTTAACGAAATACAATATTTTCACTCATTGTATGAAAATATAAACCAATTAATTCCTCAATCTGCGTATATATTTATGATAGATATGCGATATTTTTGCAATTTTTCTGTACTAATTTGTGCATAGCATTGGTACACGCATCAATCATAACTAGTTTCTATGAATATTAACTATGATATCTACATGATAAATAAATCATTCACGATAACTAATGACAAAACATAAAAAAACATATGTATTTAGCAGAGTTGCAATATAATTTTCGGAATAAAGTATTTCGGAAATGTTACCAATTTAAATATTAACTAAGATATATAACGGTCAAAATAGGCATCGTTTTTAGTGCCACATGATTTTCGATTTTAAATATTTCTTTCGATGGGCTATATCGAAATAGCTTTCAACCATGTATTAAAATGACAGTAAATATTCTTTTGATACTAAATACTTTTATTTTTTATTGGATTTTTTAAATATTGTCGACGTCGACTATGTAAAATAATTGACAACTCGTTTTTGTTGTGTGAAACTAAAACCATTTTTTGAAATACATTTTGGAATAGACAATAAATATTTTTCCACTAAAATCTTGAAGTATGAATGTGTCAAACGTTGGAAATAGGCGCTTTTCGTAGTATTGATCAGATATGAAATAGAAATTCCATGAAAAAACATTATTCAAAAAACGGCCCAGGCCGAAGGCTTTCTCCGTGAACAAAACAACAAACAATGGGTATTTTCTAATATTCATTTAACGCCAAGAAGATATCGATTTGCACTTAACGTGATTAAAAGCGATACAAAAGCAAAAACAAAATTCACTAACTTACCTGAGATTTATATCGCGAAAAAGAAATCTCATTATTTTTAGATGAAAACAATATTTTATCCATCAGCATCAATATAACGTTCATCTAAGCGTAAAGAATTTTAGATTAGATTTTCTTAAATTTTAAATTGCACACGTGTTTAAAGTTTATAAGTATTCCTCAGCCAGATGTCTAAACAAGATGTAATTGATTTGTAAAGAAATTACGGTAAAAGTAATATGAAACAATGTATCACATATTACGTTTTTTTAAGTATTTTAAAAAGTAATTTATGTTCTTACTGTAGAAGATTAAAATACTGAAAATTATTGTAAATAAATTAAAATATCAGTTAAAGAAAAACCACTTTATGGCTAAAAATCTTTAATTAATTTACTGACAGCAATTACAATAATTAGATATTAAAAAAATATCTCGAATTCATTTACCTACGTAAAAATAATACTTTTATTTATAAATGACAAAAAAATTCAAGCGAAATATTTCGATTATTAATTAGCGGTGAATATGTCAATATTTTTTTTTGTTTTTATACTAAATTTCCTTTTTAAATGTGGAGCATATAGACTCTCCTGATAGAGGTTAACTCAACAGAAGTTTTTTTTCTGTGAAATCTAATACTCTTCTTTCCTTACCTTTTTTACTGCGAGAGTATGGATAGAAAAATAAAGCTTTGACAAAACTAGTAGTTAGCTAATAATTTTCGGTACGCTTCATATTAAGAATCGAGGAGGTAGGAGCTAATTTGGCATCACAAATATAAAGAGATGGAAGCCCGTGAGCACTGCACCTAAAACTATGACTGATACTTCTTGAACATAGGCCCGAGACACTTCTGTTAAGTATTGATACGTATTGGTTGGCAACTGCATACTACAAAAAAACACATTCGTTGATAAAACAATGTGACTTCGACTGAAAAATTTAAAAATTGATATCGTTCTCTAGTGCCTGGTTTAAACATTTTCACAGACCAAAATGTTGGTATTGCTATACATTAATACAAATAAAGTAATTTCATTGTGAGGAAATTTACTAAAACAAGAGACATTTACCTATATACATTTAAAAAAAAACTCAAAACTTTGACACGAAAATCCATCACACGTATTATTTCTACAATATATTGCACTTAATTTATTTAAAAAATAAAGTTTTTACGAATCCTAAATAGAAAAGTCTTTCTGTTTTGACTCTCTGACTCAAAAGTACTGTTTATTTTATCAAGATTTATATATGCAGTATTTTTATATTATTATTTCTCTTATGAACCTGATCTTGAAAATTAAGACAGTAACATGCCATGTTACTATTTTTTTCATGTTTTATTATTCAACTAGATATATCTGATAAGACTAGTTTAAAAGAACATCTTTAAATAATTTTTAATAAATTGCTTATGGATCCACATGGATTAATATAATAAAAGGCAGATAATGTTACTATTGAAATATCATGGCTTATTTTATATTTTATCTGGTGATTTAATATTTCAAACATGTACACTTATATAAGTTCAAGTATATCTTTACATGAATTTACTATGGATGTCCTTAGGGAGGTCCGAGATCAATTTGAGCATCGTCCCAGAAACAGGAGGGGCAGAATAGTGATCTTCTCGCTTTAACCGTATTAGGCAAAGACTTCCTCAGGTATTCCAACACCCTCCAAAGCAGCCGGCTTACAGCGCCGTGCGCCGAGGTTTTCCAAAATGCGGTCGTGCGTAATCAAAACAGGATTTTGTATACTTTCTCACATTGTTTGTATGCCATATTATTATTTCTCGCGAAATTTACGACCACCGTAAAATTATATGCGTTTCTTTGTTTCTGCCTCAAATATGAATCAAATCGCTACGCACATAGCGTTACCGTCGAATATTAATAAGATGGCTGCCTCATTTTAGTGCGATCATAAAAAAACAAAGAAATCACAAGATACCCTAAAGCTGGATTATAACTAAACGATTCTTGTTTTATTTCTTTTGAATATTACTCTTTTGGCTACATCAACATGATGACATATTTGGTTACTGGTGTATTAAACGAATACATTATTACTAGAACATTTTTTTGACTGCGGAAGTAGATAACTTTTAGATATTTTTGTATTAAATACATTCAAATTACGTTTCGGGAATCAACGATTTTTCAACGTTTTTAGCATGAAAATAAAATCAAATTTAAATGAAATAATTATGACATTTTCTAAAAAAAGAGTTTTAGTAGTATGGAGATGATATTTTATACAGGAATTCAGTGCTATATTTTCAAGTTGTAATTACATTTTATTAAAAAAAAGTTGAAATGTTATAACAGAAATATCAAAGATATTAATTAAAATATCATCTTCAGTAACGTTTTTTATGTTTAATTTAAAAATAAATTATGTAAAAAAAAATCATTGCTTGGTCCTGTTGAATCGCACTGATATCGAATACATGCATTCAACGTCCAGAAAGAAAAACAAAACATCAAGTATATATTTGATGACAAAAAATACTTTATAATTCATAATATATATATATACATAGATAGGTGGAATGCGTTGCCTGATCACATATTAATAAGAAGATTAAGTAACCTGAATATATAAAAAGTATTTGTTTATTTCAAAGCGACCGTAAAATTAAAATAAAAGTATATCACACTCGGGACAGAATTATGTAAAGCTTCAAAGATAGAATCCAGCTTAGTAAGCCCAACAAGAGCTTTAGGAAACTTTCTTAACGAAATATCTAGCTATATAGTTTGTTTGTAATTTCGATATTCCACCTGGTCCCGAGAGATTGGGATGAAGACGATCCGATGATCCGGAGGCACTCCCCACAGACCACTTACCGAAAATATGGCAATTTCGTTGGGAAATTTGAGGGAAATCCCTGTTTACTACATATTGAAAATGATTTTGGAGACTAAATCTCTATGGTCGTAACGAATAAGCGCCTATGTATTATATTAATTTCAGTTGAGCGTACAAGCCCGTCGATATCTAATAAATAAAACACTGAGTATATTAAGGCATATGTAAATAAGACTTGCCGTCTGGATTTTAATAATTATAAATACGTCCTTGCAAACAAAAGATAAATCAACCCACGTGTTGCTTTTTACACCAAGCACAACACATTTCATTTCAAAAGATTTATTCAATTTATTATAAATTTATAACTACATATTTAAATCACAATGTAAAAAATGCTGCGTGTTACAAAAGAATACTTTACGCGTTTCTCTCCACAGTGAAGTTTACTGAAATAAATTACATCATAATATAGTCATTGTATTTTGATGCGTTAAGTAATTATAATATAAGCAAATATTATGTTATAATTGATTTTTTTAATAATTAATTAATTGATTGAAGTCAAAAAAGAATTTTTAGTAAGTTGCTTGCTTTTTCTATGCTTTATCAGACGGGATGAAAACTTTACTGATAACAGTGCCTTTACATGAAATTCAACAAATTTCTTGAAGAACTGGTGAATAAAAATGGGACTGAACCCAGGACCGCTAACCCGCTGACTACGTAACTGATTCTGAATAAAACATTACCACTCGTCTAAGAGATAATAAAAATATTTTTTTACGTGAAATTATTGAAAATAAATTTTCCATGTCACAATTGCTGATAAATATAATAACGAAAAAAAATGTACGCGAGGAGAAAAAACGTAAAATTAAAAGAGTTATTATTTACCTTTGCCATTTACCAACAAATAAAAAACGACCTCTTTTTTTTAATAACGCTCTTATCGAAAAGTGTTACAACCGGAAAATAATTCTCGATTTGTACAAAAAAAAATGAAAAGATTTTTTCCCGAAAGATTTCAAAAGAAGGCCTAAAATCCGGAATATTTTTATTCCAACGAGAGGAAATAATGATGTAACGTTTATTTCACTGAAATATTAAATCAGGTACGGCCACAGATGGTCCCTGTTTCAAACGAAAATTTCACGAAAATGAAAATGAAGTGGCAAAAACTTTCTATCGGAGAAGTCGTTGAAATAAATTTGAATTTACCCAAATTATCAAATTTTTCATTAAAATTTGAGGGAAATTTGATTCAGGGCTAATTATTGACTTTGATATTTATATTCTACTAGAAATTCTCAAAATAGAATTTGCAGAAAAGCAATTGAGGTTCATTAAATTGCAATTCGTACTAATCAAAGCTATATATTTTAACTTCGGCATTTAAATCGGCCAATGCCGGCCCTTGTGCCTTAGTGCTCAACTCTAGCAATCAATTGGGATGTTTTCAGGTACAAGTTATGGTTACAAAATATTTTGATTTTATCAATTTAAAATTACATAAGCTATATCTGTGGTCTTCTTGTTTACCTCAATATACAATATATAAATTCAACTTAAAAATAGTCTGTCATAGGATTTTAAAATATGAACATATTAGGGAAGAAGAAACCGTATTATCACTGTGACTATGTTTTTATAACGGCTTTTTTATTATTGTACTTTAGTTTCGTTTTAATTTTATAACACAAACCCTCCCTAAAATATTAAGAATTTGATTTTTATAAGATTAGGTGCATTTGCTTCATTTTATACTGTTTTTATAATTATTCTTTTGATGCCCTAAGCATTTAAATTATTGTCACTATCTTATATCAAAAAACTTGTTTGATTTATTTTAATACATTCATTAACAATGCTAACTTGATAAACTCAGATATGCCCACCGATCTACATGTAGAATGGTAGAATTAGGTGCATACTTTTTAAAATAACATGAATTTGCAATGTTGTAATATTTTTTTGTATTGCTTCATTGATGATAAAAACTATTGCATCATTCAAAAATAATATGTAAACAATGAAAAAAAAAATAGTTTTTGTCATTGTTCGGTATGTAAAGTGAAGTTGATTGAAATTATATTATAGATTAATCAAATCTCGTGGGCATATCTGGGTTCAGGAAATCGACCATGTTGACTGAATAAAGGTTGTGTTGTGTAGTATTATAAAAAAAAATCGTCATATATTTTATAAATTTACACACAAACAAACATCACATAAATGGAATAATATAATTCGACAAAAAATAATGAAACCATTTTGCACGTTCGTATTATTGTATAAGTGAAATGAGAAGGATTTTAATAAAATATTGAAATACATATATTAAATGTCTTGTCTTCAATATATTATTTTGTGAATACTACGGTTGAAAATAAGTACGTATGACGCAAAAACGTCTATAAGACACTTATAATAGAAAAACGTTACCAAAAATAGAGCTGTTTACTCCGGCGAGGATAGTGATATAAACCAATTCGTTTTCTGCTTATCTCTACCGGTGCCAGGGTGTTCTCGACAAATACAAACAGGCGGTGCGACGTTTCCTGGGCTTTGTTCCGATAAAAACGTGGCCAATTCGAGCCCGAGCGAATAACACCGTCGGCAGGTGATGAGTGTTTTCTGTTTACTATACGTGAGTGACGGATCGAGAGAGGATTTATTGGGTAAAGTAACTACAGCGCTTATCAAAACTGCGATCTCAGCAGCGCCTCAACATTGTCACTCAAGTACCAGAGAATTGGCAATAGTTACTAGAATTCAGAAAGCACTTATTGGAATTAAGTAATTCAAAATCAGGCATTAAACAGCGTTAAGAAAATAATTGAACGCTAGTAAATAAATCATTTTTTTTCAAAAACTCACAAAAATAAATACGATTTCAAAATTTTGACAGGTGGTGCAGTCATTTCTCCATTCAAGAATCGTTTCTTTTTTATTATTTCTTTACTCTAAACGATTGCTGATTTTTATTATTTAAATTGTAGAATACGATGAGTACAATATTGACTTAATGATATTTCTTTATTCAGAGATACTCGACAATTTATGCATTTAATACGAAAAAACAATATTAACCCTTTTGTCTTGGTAACGTTTACTTTTATTGATTTAAGACAGGTTTGCAAGCCTATTGGTTTGGAGATTCTTAAATAAATGAAATCATTCAGTATTTGTTAACAAGACCACAAGAACATCGTTAACTCTTTGCCTTAATGTAAAATTTTATTTTAATTTAAGAAATATCATTCTCGTGAATAAAAGTAATAATACAAATATATATTTTTCCTTTGATAATTCCTTGATAGAGTACAGTTATCCAACCAAATTTCATGTGGGGATGCTCTCGTTTCACTTTTGTAAAACTCGAAGATCTTTTTTGATTTGAAAGCTTGACATTCTCAAAACCATAAAACTCGATTGTTTTTCTTTATAGTCGAAACAATGACTCTTAAATCTTATTCTTCGCGTTAGTGCATATGAGTAGCTAGTTACTAAGGCTGTTCGACTGATGAATGGATTGTCCAGATAGCGAACATTACGTACGATTTTTCGTTCTTGAATTTGAATGAAAATATTTTTTTTGTCTCTATTCTATTTTTTTTACTTTGTCATTTATGCATACAACATTATGTACAGATTGTCTTCATTATATTTGTCAAGTGTATAGCGTATTGGAATCTGCTTTTAAGTCATATCGTATTTTTCTTTTATTTTTTTACAATATTATGATTATATATTAAAACATAATAGTTTTTATGCTAGAAAATTATTATTATTATAGGCTAAAAAATAGTTGGCTTTCATTTTTTATTATTTTAATAAAACTTTGTTGAAATAGTTTTAGAACCGTTAAAGCACACTCACACTGTTACAGGATCAAAGTAAAAGACAATCAAAAATGTTGTTTCTGAAATTTGCGCACAGGTTTCGAACAAAATACGCCTTCCCATATTTGTTTCGGATTTGGAGATCAGATCTCGTTTGAAATGTCTGAACGATGGAACTACTTTTGTTCAAATATTCTAAAAAAAATACTTTACTTGATTGTTTCTTTAATCTTTAATTATTGTTAATAATATGTTGTTGTGCTGTAAAAAATATTGTAAACAATGCACTCGATATAAAAAAATGCATTTGATTTCCACTGTAAACTTTAAAAAGCTACAATCAATCACATATATACAAATTGTGTCTCAAACAACTCTAACTATTTCAATATATATTTTTTTAATACTTAAATAAAAACTTTTAAATTTTCTCGGCTGCCAGAATGAATTTGTGAAGAATATGTTAATACAATTTTAGTCCAATGTCTGCGTAAATTAATTATTCCATCATCATGACAGCTATACGGAAAACAAAAAGCTACATATATCGATCAGTTCTTACGCGCAAATCATCGCGAAGAAGAATTATTATTACAACCCAATTTATTTCAATATTAAAATACTACTAGCTGTAAGCCCGTTGACCTCAACGGAGAGATTTTTGTTGCATTTTTAAGTAGTCAGAAAAGTTACTGGCGTGAAAAAAAATTACTAACCTATTTATTGAATAATCCAGAAATTCTGATAGTAAAAGAAATATCTCGGGGCGTATATCGACAGCCCTGCCCTGCAGTATTTAAATTGTAAATTATTTATTTTTGGAATAATGTTCTAGTTTGCTAACAACTATTTTTCGTATTAGCAGAAATTTTGTAAATTATTTGATTTTTGGAATAATGTTTATGTTTGCTAACAACCATTTTTTTTAGAAGCAGAAATTTCGTTAATTATTTTATTTTTGGTATAATTTTTAAGTTTGCTAACAATTATTTTTCATAGTAGCAAAAATAGTCCTTGTAAATTACTTAATTTTTGGAATAATGTTTAAGTTTGCTAACAATTATTTTTTCTATTAGCAGAAATAGACCTCGTAAATTATTTAATTTTTGGAATAATGTTTAAATTTGCTAACAACCATTTTTCATAGTAGCAAAAATAGTCCTTGTAAATTACTTAATTTTTGGAATAATGTTTAAGTTTGCTAACAATTATTTTTCCTATTAGCAGAAATAGACCTCGTAAATTATTTAATATTTGGAATAATGTTTAAGTTTGCTAACAACCATTTTTCTTAGAAGCAGAAATTTCGTTAATTATTTTGTTTTTGGTATAATTTTTAAGTTTGCTAACAATTATTTTTCATAGTAGCAAAAATAGTCCTTGTAAATTACTTAATTTTTGGAATAATGTTTAAGTTTGCTAACAATTATTTTTCCTATTAGCAGAAATAGACCTCGTAAATTATTTAATATTTGGAATAATGTTTAAGTTTGCTAACAACCATTTTTCTTAGAAGCAGAAATTTCGTTAGTTATTTTGTTTTTGGTATAATTTTTAAGTTTGCTAACAATTATTTTTCATAGTAGCAAAAATAGTCCTTGTAAATTACTTAATTTTTGGAATAATGTTTAAGTTTGCTAACAATTATTTTTCCTATTAGCAGAAATAGACCTTGTAAATTATTTAATTTTTGGAATAATGTTTATGTTTGCTAACAACCATTTTTCTTAGAAGCAGAAATTTCGTTAATTATTTTATTTTTGGTATAATTTTTAAGTTTGCTAACAATTATTTTTCATAGTAGCAAAAATAGTCCTTGTAAATTACTTAATTTTTGGAATAATGTTTAAGTTTGCTAACAATTATTTTTTCTATTAGCAGAAATAGACCTCGTAAATTATTTAATTTTTGGAATAATGTTTAAATTTGCTAACAACCGTTTTTCATAGTAGCAAAAATAGTCCTTGTAAATTACTTAATTTTTGGAATAATGTTTAAGTTTGCTAACAATTATTTTTCCTATTAGCAGAAATAGACCTCGTAAATTATTTAATATTTGGAATAATGTTTAAGTTTGCTAACAACCATTTTTCTTAGAAGCAGAAATTTCGTTAATTATTTTGTTTTTGGTATAATTTTTAAGTTTGCTAACAATTATTTTTCATAGTAGCAAAAATAGTCCTTGTAAATTACTTAATTTTTGGAATAATGTTTAAGTTTGCTAACAACCATTTTTCTTAGAAGCAGAAATTTCGTTAATTATTTAATTTTTGGAATAATGTTTAAATTTGCTAACAACCATTTTTCATAGTAGCAAAAATAGTCCTTGTAAATTACTTAATTTTTGGAATAATGTTTAAGTTTGCTAACAATTATTTTTCCTATTAGCAGAAATAGACCTCGTAAATTATTTAATATTTGGAATAATGTTTAAGTTTGCTAACAACCATTTTTCTTAGAAGCAGAAATTTCGTTAGTTATTTTGTTTTTGGTATAATTTTTAAGTTTGCTAACAATTATTTTTCATAGTAGCAAAAATAGTCCTTGTAAATTACTTAATTTTTGGAATAATGTTTAAGTTTGCTAACAATTATTTTTCCTATTAGCAGAAATAGACCTTGTAAATTATTTAATTTTTGGAATAATGTTTATGTTTGCTAACAACCATTTTTCTTAGAAGCAGAAATTTCGTTAATTATTTTATTTTTGGTATAATTTTTAAGTTTGCTAACAATTATTTTTCATAGTAGCAAAAATAGTCCTTGTAAATTACTTAATTTTTGGAATAATGTTTAAGTTTGCTAACAATTATTTTTTCTATTAGCAGAAATAGACCTCGTAAATTATTTAATTTTTGGAATAATGTTTAAATTTGCTAACAACCGTTTTTCATAGTAGCAAAAATAGTCCTTGTAAATTACTTAATTTTTGGAATAATGTTTAAGTTTGCTAACAATTATTTTTCCTATTAGCAGAAATAGACCTCGTAAATTATTTAATATTTGGAATAATGTTTAAGTTTGCTAACAACCATTTTTCTTAGAAGCAGAAATTTCGTTAATTATTTTGTTTTTGGTATAATTTTTAAGTTTGCTAACAATTATTTTTCATAGTAGCAAAAATAGTCCTTGTAAATTACTTAATTTTTGGAATAATGTTTAAGTTTGCTAACAACCATTTTTCTTAGAAGCAGAAATTTCGTTAATTATTTAATTTTTGGAATAATGTTTAAATTTGCTAACAACCATTTTTCATAGTAGCAAAAATAGTCCTTGTAAATTACTTAATTTTTGGAATAATGTTTAAGTTTGCTAACAATTATTTTTCCTATTAGCAGAAATAGACCTCGTAAATTATTTAATATTTGGAATAATATTTAAGTTTGCTAACAACCA
Source organism: Himalopsyche anomala (assembly GCA_031772345.1). Classification (NCBI taxonomy): domain Eukaryota; kingdom Metazoa; phylum Arthropoda; class Insecta; order Trichoptera; family Rhyacophilidae; genus Himalopsyche; species Himalopsyche anomala. The sequence goes on along the minus strand of CM062828.1, from coordinate 13,947,843 downwards.
TTTTTCTTAGAAGCAGAAATTTCGTTAATTATTTTGTTTTTGGTATAATTTTTAAGTTTGCTAACAATTATTTTTCATAGTAGCATAAATAGTCCTTGTAAATTACTTAATTTTTGGAATAATGTTTCAGTTTGCTAACAATTATTTTTCCTATTAGCAGAAATAGACCTCGTAAATTATTTAATTTTTGGAATAATGTTTAAGTTTGCTAACAACCATTTTTCATAGTAGCAAAAATAGTCCTTGTAAATTACTTAATTTTTGGAACAATGTTTAAGTTTGCTAACAACCATTTTTCTTAGAAGCAGAAATTTCGTAAATTATTTTATTTTTGGTATAATTTTTAAGTTTGCTAACAATTATTTTTCATAGTAGCAAAAATAGTCCTTGTAAATTACTTCATTTTTGGAATAATGTTTAAGTTTGCTAACAATTATTTTTCCTATTAGCAGAAATAGACCTCGTAAATTATTTAATTTTTGGAATAATGTTTAAGTTTGCTAACAACCATTTTTCGTATATATATAAATAAATAGTTAATTAAATTATTATATATAATTGAGCAGCCCTATATAGCCGTTCACAACCCTGCAGGTGGAAATCTTGGAATTCAATATCGTTTAGTGCAAGATTTCACCCACAGATGTCATTATTAGTTCACTTAAAACGCGTTCTTATTTTTTGCTTTGTATTATTTAAATTATATAAAGTTTTTATATCGTTTTTCTCAAGTGGATTCGTAGACCAGTGTGTAAGCCGTCCGAACGACGCGCATGAAAATTGGGGCATGGTATCGAATCCCACAGCTGGAGAGAATATTTTTTGAAAATTAATTGTTTTTACACATAATAAAATAAAAATGTCATGATTTCAAAAATTCACTCATGACGTCAGAGAAAAATGAAGAAATGAATTAATGACGACAGCGGGGCAGGATGGGGGGGAGGGGGACCGTCTTTCTTGACGTCATCGAAAAGGCGAAATCGCGACCATATACAAACGAAAAAAGTATGTATTTGGTATGAATAAAAAAATGGCGACAGCGGGCTGGGGCGGAGGAGGGGGAGGGAAAATCGCGGACAATCATTCAGACGGACGGACATTATCGAGTATTAATATATAGATAATATAGAATAAGTTGTCTTATTAATTTTTGACCAATATTATAAATTTCATTTATAAAAATGAAATGAGTAGCACTATAAAAAAAAACCCAATTTCGGGACTAGTCCCGGGATCATAAAATTGTAATCCCGAAATCCCGGGATCGACATTTTGGCTTTGGATTGGATTCCCTAATTAGAACCTTGTATTTCTCGGGTCACGTACTTCGGTTTTGGGTTAAGTAAATTCAGATTATAATCGAATTGAAAATCTAGAATAGGAACTGCGGTTAGAAAATAGCTGTTTTCAGTGTTGTAAGATGCGATAACAATCTTCATCTATCAAGTATTTCTTCGAAGCCAAGATTCACCTTCCAAATTATGACGTTGATTTAATTTATGCGTTATTAGATCTAAGTAGAATAAATATCGAACCGATTTGAGAAAGTAATTTACGTACGAGGTGGACCGGTTTGACCAATGGACGGTATTTAGATGTACAATAGTGAGTATTTTTTTTAAAATGTACGTCCTGGGTTTTCACCGTCCATCAAAGGGCTGAAAAATGTTTTTTCACTTGGTTCTTTAAGGGCCAGCAACATATCGGAAGTATTTTTAGCACCGTAAGGGAAGTGTTAATAGTAAACAATCAATTATTGCTAAATTACTAGTAATTCATTTTATTTAACACGTTGTGGATATGATTCTTCTACAGTTTGTATTAATATAAAAACAGCTGCATTCAGTGGACTGGACACAAAATGCATTGAATATAGAACGCTAATGAAATTGAAATAATTGCAGGGTGTGAGAAGAGCTGCATCGACGTTGATTTTCGGTGAATATTAGCAGTATGTAATTAATTCACGAGAGCTCAATCAGAACGTAGCCATTATCTTCGCAAAACTTTTAAAGAATACTCACTGTAAAGACGGAGATGCATATAAAAACAGATCGAATTCAGGCAGGTGTCAATTAAAGCAATTCTACATTGATAATTACAGTATTTCCACATTGAGTCCGACAAGTTTACGGCATTTATCAAATAGTGGATAACTGGTATGAACGAATTAAATATGTAAATGCCAAGAACCATTCTTAAAAATACAACAAAAAAATTATAAGACCATTCTATAACAATATGTGTGCAATCACAAGAAAGCACTTCATACTTTACACAGAACAGAAACATTCAAACATGACAAGAATCAACGCAAGAATTGCCTACCGATCCGTTCTTTTTTATTTTTTATCACACTTATTTCTGATATACATTACAACAAAAAATATTATTATTCGGATTGTTGCGTTACAAAATGGAAAAAGAAGAAGGAAACTCCGACTTCCGAATCAATTTTTAGTTATTTCGTATACCTTGCGATGTTCTATAATATACAATTTATATGATGTTGCTTTTCAAAGAGGCGAAACACTTGTTACATTAAGTAACACAAGTGGAATAACAAAGCTATCAAATTTAATTTTATATTAAAAAAATAACATCCACAAAGTTACCGCCGAATATATCGAAAAGATTCTTGTTTACCGTGTATCTATTGGTGGGATGGCGTAACGTAACGATTATGTAGGTTTTGGTTGAAAAAATCTGTATTATTTAATAGTTATTTCTATTAAATGAGGAAATAATCAGCATTTAAATGTTAAAATACATTTTATGCAACATTATAAATCTAGTACATACATTTCTTTTATAATTCAGTAAATTATCAAATATTTTTTTTTAATCGATATGCAAAATGCTTTATGCTTTAATAGCATAGCAATGCTTTCGTTCGCAACCATGGAGAACCGTAAATTATCTCAAATTAACCCTAATACTTGGTCAATTGTTGAAAAATCAATTCATACCAATAGAATATTCAGGTGAAAAGATTTGGAAGAGGGAATACTAAAACGTTTTACTGTCCGACAGGAGACGAATTTTAATTCGATTAAACAATAGGAATATTTAAATAATACATAAACAAACTTCAAAGCGATATATTCAATTTCATAACTTTGTTTTTCCACTGGTTGTCACAACTAATAATCTATATATATAAAACAAAGTGGGGTTATTTACACCACGTATATCTCGAGAATTACTCCAAGGATTTCAATGATATTTGATTTATAAAATTCTTATTTACCTAGAATAGCAGAATAAGCATTAAAACATCGGAAAAATATCACGGAAAAGAAATTATAAAGAAAATTAATATCTTCATACAGAATAAGATTTTTAAATGACGAACAGCAACAAATGCTAAAATGTCGTAAGCTGGTTTCAGAAAAATCCACCAGATCGCACTGTTTTCTATATTTGTTTGTTTTTGCTTCTTTTGCATACGATTGGCTTATAAATAATTTTAAATTTAGAATATGGATTAGAATAAAAGAAATCGATGATATGAAATGAAAACGAAAGAAAATCGGATAATATTGAAATAAGGTTATGTTTATTATTAGGTATGATAAATTTTTGACAACAATATTTTGCACGAACGTTGCTTTGCTCTGAGATGACACTTTATTACACTTGGAACGCTATATCGAAGAAATTTTAACGTCAAAAGCAAAGCGATGCGGTTTCTGATCACTCGAATGCTCTTGGTCGCATTTACACAGTTCATCCGAAAAATGACGAATGTTTCTACTTGCATGTCAAGAGCTCAATTTGCTTGAAAATTATACTTATTGGGACATGCCAATCACTGAAGAAATTGTTTCTGAATCTCCATGTCAGATACGCACATTATTTTCTATCATTATTTTGACATGCTTTACATCGAACCCATGTGAGCTGTGGAACAAGTTCAAGGATGACATGTCGGAAGTCATTTTACATCGAATTCGTATCAGTTCAAGGAATCCCGATCTCGAGGTGAATGAAGAGATAAATAACCAGGCTTTGATTTAGATCGAAGACATGTGTTACCTCATGTGAGGCATTTTGTTAATCAAGTTAGGAATGCCAACTTTAAACTGAATCGAAATTAAATCTTCAATATCCATTTAAAAAAAAAACTTTTAGGAATTTATGTCTCATGTTCATCACCGTCGCTAAAATATATACTGAAATGTGAAAAGACGAATGAAAGTAAATAAAATCAGAAGGTATGTAAAAAAAATCAGTATACTTTTCATGTATATTATATTGTTATAGAATACTATTAAATCATTATTTTATTTTTGATCCCTATATACCAGTGATGCACAACCTTCACCTTCTAGCGGGCCGCATAAAACAAATTATCGTGGCTTCGGGCCGCAAAGAAAAAAATGATTTAAAGTACGCTCAATCCTTTTTTTATACAGAACATATGTACGTTCCACGTAAAACAGCCATAAAATCGTGTAAAAAAGATCAAGTGAATAATAGGTTCCATTATATTATTTTGACCGTGTTATTTCGAAAATAAATAAGTCATGTTTCATGTGTTTCATTATGTTTCATTTCAATGCAAATCATAAGTTAATGCGTTTTTGGTCTTAGTTAATTTTTAACTATTTTTATTAATTTGACATAATATTTGTAAGCCTGTTTCTATGAACCGATTTATTCTCTTTCATTGAAGAAAAAGCTTGCTTACATTTGTTAAATAAATGTTTTACGTGAAAAAAGTATGTTTGAGAAAAGGATTTAAGGGCCGCCACAATATTCAAAAAGGGCCGCGTTTGTGCATCACTGCTATATACAGTCAATCCTGTTTTTATGCGGTTTTTTTATGCGATTTCGAAGTAATGCGATTTTTTAGAAATGCATTTTTTTAAATGTCCCATATTTTACGATATATAAAAATGTTAAATATTACATCGAGAGCATATATTGTTGTATTTTGGATAGAATAGAGAGAATCATAAACACAACCGACATTTGAAAAAAAAAATACGATTTCGGACTGTTTAAATCATGTTGCATCTGCCATCGGTAATATCAGCTGAAATGATTACTTTAGCACCTGAACTTGGCGAAGAAAGGTTTGATACCTTTAGCGAAAATTATATCGACGAATTACTTACAGATAAAGCTATAAGTGACGAAGATGTTCATAATTTAAATTTAATTATTGACAAAAAACCAGAAAACAATGACGAACTGAAAGAAATTCCAGTTCCTTCACTGCAAAAATAATTGAAGAAGGTATCCAACTTTTCAGTAAATTAGAAGATCATTTCTTTCTAAATGATTCAAATTCTGATCGCGCATTCAAGTTTCAACGATAACTTTAGAATATATTTATTGGTATAACAAACTGCACAACCAATTAATTAAAGAAAAAGAAAATCTGAACAAACTCTGATCACTAATTTTATTGTTAGAAAACAACCATAGTTTTATGAAATTGATGCGCATACTATTTCTTCTGAAAAAGAGTGATTTAGAACCACACGCTTTAAAACACACATAGAATTGTCATACAGTGACTATTTTTTAATATTTTTACGCCGTGGTTTTTCCCTAATTTTCTTATACTTTGCGATTTAGTGTATATTTTAACTCGCTGTTTCAAAGTTATGCGGATTTTAAAATTTAAGTAACGCACCCCACTATTTCTATGGAAGTCAAGTTTTTTTATGCGATTTTTTTTTGCGATATTTCGTGGAACACATCTACCGCATAAAAACAGGATTGACTGTATAGTTGTTTGTATGTGTGGAACATTAAACAAAAATATATATTTTTTTCTAATGAAAGATAATCTCATAACTATAATATTGAAGATTTGGAAAATGTTGCGTTCTTTGTTATAATGAGAATTTATGTCATTTCGTAATATAAAAAATATGAAAATTTAGAATGAACTTTCGTAAATTTATAAAAAAGTATTATTTTAATAATTTTGAAAAGATCCCTGTCATTATGTTGGTGACAAGCATTGAGAACAAATTTATCCTAGACCAACACATTTCTTAGCAACAGTCTTTGTTTGACAGTTACTGTCAAACAAAAGTAGTCGTTTGTCAACATTGTTAAGATGTAATTTTATTATTAAAAATACAGTGTAATAAAGAGGTATTAGCTATGCCAAGTACTTCTAAACCAATCAGTAAGAGTGCTCGGAATGGTTTTCTAAGAGTCTTTCAGTTCTGTGAACATGAAAAATCTGAAAAACAACCAATAATTCCCTTCGGGTCGACGTTTCGAATCATTTCGAACTGTCAATGGCGTCGTATGCCTAACATTTTGTGCCGCATGTCAATAGCTCAATTTGCTTGAAAACTAAACTCATTGGGACACGACAATCGCTGAAGCAATTGTTTCTGCGTCTCCAAGTCAGATACGCACATTATTTGCTATCATTTTTTTGACATGCTTCCCATCGAATCCACGTGAATTGTGGAAAAAGTACAAGGATGACATGTCCAAAGACACTTTACACCGAATTCGCGTCAGTTCAGGGAATCCCGATCTCGAGGTGAATGAGGAGATACATAACCAGGCGTTGCTTTTGATCGAAGATATGTGTTACCTCATGCGCTGCATGATGCGTCGCCAGATCGAGGAATGAACGACGCTTTCAATCGAGAATCGGAACGTAAACGTGAATATGATCGAGATGCATTGAACCAATCACTTCGAACGAATGTACCACTGTTGAACCCCCAACAGAAAGTGTACGATACTTTAATGAAGGCAATTGATGAGGGAAATGATGGCTTATTTTTCCTCCGCATTGGAAGCACTCAACCGAACTATGAAAGATCAGCGCAATGACTCAAAATGTTTTGGAGGCGCAATGATTCTACTATCTGGCGATTTTCGCCAAACACTACCAGTTATTCCAAGATCGACCGCTGCCGATGAAATAAACGCTTGGCTTAAAACATCGACTCTGTGGCGCTATTTTAAGAAACTTCAGCTAACGACAAACATGCGAGTTGCATTTCTAAACGACCATCTGCCGCAGATTTTTCCAAGCATTTGCT